>BQMI01000076.1:0-422832 GCA_026005395.1 Asobara japonica
CATTACTACATGGGCAATACTACGGATCAGAGTACCCACCCATTGCGGCTGGGGCCGACTTCGCCATTTCAGCTCATCGTATTTCTAATCACAGGGTAAACCTCCAGAAACCCCTGTGATACGATGGCGGGCGTCTACGATGGAACCCTCCCTCCCCCCCCGCGCGACGGGTCGCGTTCGGTCCCGGCTCACGGTCTCACTTCATGGATACCGCCGATAGCACACACGGAATGTTCCTGCCATCGGTCGGAGTCCGTGAGAAAATATTTTTCAGAAAAAATATTTTGCAGTGAGCGGGAATCGAACGCGGGACCTTTAGAATAGTAGGCAGACACTCTACCGACTACGCCAAAGCCCCGTCTTCCTCATACACAGTATAAGTGAGAAAATGCTACCGTTATCCTCATACACGGTATGAGTGAGAAAATGCTACCGTTCTCCTCATACACGGTATGAGTGCGCAAATGCTACCGTTCTCCTCATAGACGGTATAAGTCAGAAAATACTACCGTTCTGCTCATACACGGTATGAGTGCCAAAATGCTACCGTTCTCCTCATACACAGTATGAGCGAGAAAAGCTACCGTTCTCCTCATACACAGTGTGAGTGAGGAAACGGTACCGTTCTCCTCATACACAGTATGAGCGAGAAACTGCTACCGTTCTCCTCATACACAGTATGAGTGAGAAAATACTACCGTTCTCCTTATACACAGTATAAGTGAGAAAATGCTACCGTTATCCTCATACACGGTATGAGTGAGCAAATGCTACCGTTCTCCTCATACACAGTATGAGTGAGAAAATGCTACCGTTCTGCTCATGCACAGTATGAGTGAGAAAATGCTACCGTTTTCCTCATACACAGTATAAGTGAGAAAAGCCACCGTTCTCCTCATACACAGTATGAGTGAGAAAAGCTACCGTTCTCCTCATATATAAGTATGAGTGAGAAGCGCTACCGTTCTTCTCAACCACAGTATGAGTGAGAAAATGCTACCGTTCTCCTCATATATAAGTATGAGTGAGAAGCGCTACCGGTCTCCTCATACACAGTGTGAGTGAGAAAATGCTACCGGTCTCCTCATGCACAGTATGAGTGAGAAAATACTACCGTTTTCCTCATACACAGTATGAGTGAGAAACAGCTACCGTTCTCGTCCTATATAAGTATGAGTGAGAAAATACTACCGTTCTCCTCATACACAGTCTGAGTGAGAAATAGCTACCGTTCTCCTCATACACCGTATGAGTGAGGAAATGCTACCGTTCCCCTCATACACAGTATGAGTGAGAAATGCTACCGTTCTCCGCATGCACAGTATGAGTGAGGAAATGCTACCGTTCTCCTCATACACAGTATGAGTGAGGAAATGCTACCGTTCTCCTCATCCACAGTATGAGTGAGAAAAGCTGTCGTTCTCCTCATACAGAGTATGAGTGAGAAAAGCTATCGTTCTCCTCATACACAGTGTGAGTGAGGAAACGGTACCGTTCTCCTCATACACAGTATGAGCGAGAAACTGCTACCGTTCTCCTCATACACAGTATGAGTGAGAAAATACTACCGTTCTCCTTATACACAGTATAAGTGAGAAAAGCCACCGTTCTCCTCATACACAGTATGAGTGAGAAAAGCTACCGTTCTCCTCATATATAAGTATGAGTGAGAAAATGCTACCGTTCTCCTCATAGACGGTATAAGTGAGAAACTGCTACCGTTCTCCTCATACACAGTATGAGTGGGCAAATGCTACCGTTTTCCTCATACACAGTATAAGTGAGAAAATGCTACCGTTATCCTCATACACGGTATGAGTGAGCAAATGCTACCGTTCTCCTCGTAGACGGTATAAGTGAGAAAATGCTACCGTTCTCCTCATACACAGTATAAGTGAGAAAATGATACCGTTCTCCTCATACACGGTATGAGTGCGCAAATGCTACCGTTTTCCTCATACACAGTATAAGTGCGAAAAGCCACCGTTCTCCTCATACACAGTATGAGTGAGAAAAGCTACCGTTCTCGTCATATATAAGTATGAGTGAGAAAATGCTACCGTTCTCCTCATAGACGATATAAGTGAGAAAATGCTACCGTTCTCCTCATACACAGTATAAGTGAGAAAATGCTACCGTTATCCTCATACACGGTATGAGTGTGCAAATGCTACCGTTCTCCTCATAGACGGTATAAGTCAGTAAATACTACCGTTCTGCTCATACACGGTATGAGTGCCAAAATGCTACCGTTCTCCTCATACACAGTATGAGCGAGAAAAGCTACCGTTCTCCTCATACACAGTGTGAGTGAGGAAACGGTACCGTTCTCCTCATACACAGTATGAGCGAGAAACTGCTACCGTTCTCCTCATACACAGTATGAGTGAGAAAATACTACCGTTCTCCTTATACACAGTATAAGTGAGAAAATGCTACCGTTATCCTCATACACGGTATGAGTGAGCAAATGCTACCGTTCTCCTCATACACAGTATGAGTGAGAAAATGCTACCGTTCTGCTCATGCACAGTATGAGTGAGAAAATGCTACCGTTTTCCTCATACACAGTATAAGTGAGAAAAGCCACCGTTCTCCTCATACACAGTATGAGTGAGAAAAGCTACCGTTCTCCTCATATATAAGTATGAGTGAGAAGCGCTACCGTTCTCCTCAACCACAGTATGAGTGAGAAAATGCTACCGTTCTCCTCATATATAAGTATGAGTGAGAAGCGCTACCGGTCTCCTCATACACAGTGTGAGTGAGAAAATGCTACCGGTCTCCTCATGCACAGTATGAGTGAGAAAATACTACCGTTTTCCTCATACACAGTATGAGTGAGAAACAGCTACCGTTCTCGTCCTATATAAGCATGAGTGAGAAAATACTACCGTTCTCCTCATACACAGTCTGAGTGAGAAATAGCTACCGTTCTCCTCATACACCGTATGAGTGAGGAAATGCTACCGTTCCCCTCATACACAGTATGAGTGAGAACTGCTACCGTTCTCCGCATGCACAGTATGAGTGAGGAAATGCTACCGTTCTCCTCATACACAGTATGAGTGAGGAAATGCTACCGTTCTCCTCATCCACAGTATGAGTGAGAAAAGCTGTCGTTCTCCTCATACAGAGTATGAGTGAGAAAAGCTATCGTTCTCCTCATACACAGTGTGAGTGAGGAAACGGTACCGTTCTCCTCATACACAGTATTAGCGAGAAACTGCTACCGTTCTCCTCATACACAGTATGAGTGAGAAAATACTACCGTTCTCCTTATACACAGTATAAGTGCGAAAAGCCACCGTTCTCCTCATACACAGTATGAGTGAGAAAAGCAACGGTTCTCCTCATATATAAGTATGAGTGAGAAATTTGATAACTTTGAGTGACATTCTCCGAGAGTTCATCAGCAGACCAGGCTTATCAATAACAACCCTCAATTGCCAAAGCTTAGGAGCTCATAGCGGAGATTTCAATGATCCGGTGATTCTACGGTCTAATATATTGATACTTTCAGAGACGTGGAAGGAAAACGATCAAGAAATTGATGTTCCCAATTTTAATTGTGTCGTACAGTTCAAAAGACATAATGTGAGAGCAGGGGGTGTCGCAATACTTTGCAATACTGCTCATGAAACGAACATCATGACACCCAATATGGACCTGAACTTGAAACAACTAGAATCGCTTTCAATTGGGTTGTCATCTGTTGGAGAAATGTGTGCAGCTGAATGTCGCACAGAAAGCGGACAGCGGATTATGCTTATAGCACTCTATATTTCACCAAATCAGAAGATGGCTAAAATAATAGAGTTTATTCACCTTCACTTGCTGCCGTATACTCTAGTGGGGGCTGCAGAAGTTGGAGTAGAGCTGGACAAAATACCAATGATTCTAGGTGGAGATTTTAATGTTAATTTTGCTTCAGAGGATTCCAAGCCATTAATTCAGTTCTTGCAACAGAAATTGTCATTGGAAATGAACAATTCACCAATTGAATCGACTACACGCCATGGTACCACGATCGATGCAGTTTTCTCACGTTACATCGAAAATTTGCAGTCAAGAGTCTTCATTACCTATTTTAGTTACCCCAAACCTATCATTTCGTTCATGAAGAGTCTACCAGAGAATGAAGGTGAAGCTGATTGAGATTTAATTCATCATATTCATACTAATCTTATTGTATCTTGAAAAAAGTATAATTATTATGATGAATAAATTAATATTTACTATCAAGAAGTGTTTGACACGTGATTAAAATGATTCCTCTCCCTCTAAACATAGAAAATTAAATAATCCTTGCCGATGCAATCATTCAGTTTCACTTCTATCGCGTGTCTTCATGACACACCATTTTTTTATTTTGTTTAACGTTGCCCTTTTATTTCCACCAATTTCATTGGTTGTATGCTTCCGAATGGCACCGGCTTTGTCATAGCCGATTTATGGCAAACATTTCATATCTCTGTTTATTATGAAACACTGGATATCACCGATTGGAACAAATCATGCATTGCATTCTTATTCACCGAGTGTCTCAAACCGCCATTAAAAACTCCTTCGTGAGGAAGAAGAATCTGGGAACGGTTTATTTTAACACTATATGCAATCAGATGGATGCTCATTGATTTTATATTGAATCAATAGCGTGTTTTCCCGATATAGGTGCATAGACAACTAATTGAAAAAGGCTCCTCATTACAATTGAAGTTCTATGTCTTGTTTGTCCATTCAGTGCTCAACCTCACAATATTGAGCGTTCCTCTTTGTCAAACATAGGTTATTTCATACAGGTAAACTGAAAAACAGTAGCTACGTATTTACATAAGTGTCAGCATTCCATATTTCCATGTTGATTTTCTTCCAAATTTATGCTTCGATCGAGCTCCAATTTGGTACAGTGGAAGAGGGGCTTAATACCGATTATTGGAGAAAATTGGAGATTTTATACCATAATTTTATCCCTGTAAGTGTTCAAAATAGTAAATCGAGCTGCCCAAAATGACCCATTCACGGACAAACGGCGGGCTCAAATTTTGTATTTTTACGTGTCAGACCATTCTAGACTATTCCCACGTGGAAATAGAAAACGTTTAAATTGACGTAGGACTATTATTCGGAGGCAACAATTTGAACAATCCAAACCACTTGCACATATAGGTACCAAATGAAACATTTGAGTAAAATTTCTAATCTGTATGACAAGAACTGTCGAAGAAGATGTGCGAACAAAAATTTTAAGTGAAAAACATGAAAGTTGAGATAACTCGAAAACTTTCTACGGACGCATATGTGTTTTTTGATTCCCTCTCATAGATGGCGTGATGAGGAAGATTAAAAAAAAAGTGTATGTGTGTTCGCCACGCACGGTAGAAGTGAAACTTCCGACGTTGAGTGTATAGCAGGTGCAGAAGGAGGAGAACAGAGGAGATTTTTAATTATACAGAGCAAACAACTTTTTTTTTTCAATTTCTGATGACCATAATCCATGTCATGATATTAACATCCCAACATGAAAAGTTATTCGTCTTTATATACAGTATTTTCAATATAATTGGTTATATTTCGTTGTTCTCATGAATAAAATTTACAATAGGATTAGGGTAGCTACAATATGAAATAAAATTTTTACACTCAAGATTATGGATATTTCGAGCAAAAACTGCGTCGATCGTCGCACCTCCCTTCGTAGTAGGATCTTGTCTACTGTTAATCATATCCAATGAAAAATATTCTGCTTCCTTTCTCTTTCTATTGGTCAACGTCTCATCACCACCTGAAAAATCAGTGAATTAAAGTTTTGATTTTCTCGAAACATTTTTGAAATATGAACAGTGGATTTGAATTTATTTTTATCGCCGATTATTAACTTCCCGATCTAGGGAAGTTATTGTAATGACCCCGAAAATGAAAAGTGTCAGATCGATGAAATTTTCACATTGCTCGACGTTTCACATGATGCCGACACGATTTCAGAGGAGTGGTCGTATGTGTGTGTGTGGACAAAAACTTTGTTTAACGTTTCCGAAGTAACCACCGTAGCGATTTACGTTTTTTTTTTTATCGACGCGCCGTACTGTTCTCCAGGTCTGACAGGAACGATTTATGCGAAAAAAAATTGTTCTATTGTTATTAACAAATTCAATTGTCTATATTGCTCTATCGCAAGAACGGTTTAAGATACGGAAAAAAGTGTTAAATGAAAGTTGTTTCCCGCCATGAAATACACATTTGACGTTCCGAGACTTTTTCTGATAACACGCGTAGTTCATTGGTAGTAACAAAAAAGATGGTTTCTATCGCAGCGGCGGGAGAACAGTTGAAGATACGAAACAAATTAGTTGATGAAAATTGTTCCACATACAAAAATACATGTTTGATGTCGTATAACTTTTTTTGCTAACACCGATAGTTAATAGTTCTTAACAAATTCAATTGTTTAGATCGCTCTATCGCAAGTACGGTTGAGGATGCGAAACAAAGTGTCTAATGAAAGTCGTTATACACATAGAAATACACACTTGACGTTCCATGATTTTTTTGCAAACACCCATAGTTCATTATCATCAACAAATTGTATTTTATCTAATAGTTTATCTAACTACTTCATGTTAAGAATTATAATTTTTTTTAATATTTAGAAGTTTTGAAAACTTTATAAAGTCCATGATTTGAGACATGGACGGACATTGTTGATATAACATATGCGGCGGAACGATCGGGAAGTTATTGGTTCGACCCCTAGAGGGTCATACCCACATCCCGTTTATTTTCTTTAAACACAGAAAAATAACTGACCAGCTGCTAATTCATATAAAACGTACCTTGAGGTAACCTAACACTCGGTGCATCATTTTCAGCGTTCTGGGCCATTTCCAGCAATTGTCATTTTTTAAAAGTATCCTTTTATTTTTTACTATTTCAAAACGCAATCACTGCCACTTTGACATATTGATACAAGTTCAATATACACCAACGTAAACAATATGAAACAGCAAACCGAACAGTGACAGTTTGGAGAGTTGTTGACTGTTATACACGGACGCTAACGCACAGCCTACCAGGTAGCTGTGCGCTGGTGGTGCACATGCGCTGAGTGCGTAAATTGTGTGACGCGCTACACTCAAGCAGTCGCATGAGGCACACAGACCCCTATCGCCTCCCTGCTCCCTTCTCCATGACTGCCTGCCTGATGAAGGAATGCTTCAAACAATGGAAATGGCAGTGCGCACGCGCGCCACTGCGTAAGTTTTGTGACATGCGCAACAGTGAAATACTCGCATAGGAAGTTTCACTTCAAAAAGAAATGAATCGGTTCAATATTGAACGAGGTATGGAGCAAAACCAAAAACAATGAATCATGTTTTCTCAAAAACTTATGCTTCGATCGAGCTAAAATTTTGTATGGTATAAGAGGGACCCAATACCAATTACTGGAGAGAATTTGAGATTTTGTAAATCAATTTTACCCGTGTAAATGTTCAAATTAGTAAATCGAGGTGCCAAAAATGACATGTTCGCAAACAGCACGGCGGCCTTAAATTTTGTATTTTTACGTTTCAGACCAGTCTAGATCATTTCCACATGGAATTAGAAAACGTGAAAATCGACCCTTGACAAAGCTTTCATTGGGAAGCAAGAAAGTGTTAAACGAAAGTTGCTTCCCGCCACGTAATACACATTTGACGTTTTATGACTTTTTTGATAACACCCGTAGTTAATTGTTAGTAACAAAAAAGATTGTTTATATCGCAGCGGCGTGAGAATGGTTGAAGATACGAAACAAATTAGTTGATGAAAATCGTTCCACACACCAAAATATACATTTGATGTCGTATAACTTTCTTTGCTAACACTGATAGTTAATAGTTCTTAACAAATTCAGTTGTTTAGATCGCTCTATCGCAAGTACGGTTGGAGGTGCGAAACAAAGTGTCTCATGAAAGTCATTCCACACGTAAAAATCCCCACTTGATGTTTTATGACTTTTTTGGCTTCCGAATGGAAGCTTTGTCGAGGGTCGACCTGCACATTTTCTGATTTTTTCTGAAATCTTCAATTTTTACTAGAACTTCATTTTATTCAAAATTATAAAAACTAATGAACGGATTTTGATTTTTCTTTCAAAACGTTTGCCTCAGTGGTATCTACGGAATGCAATTGAGAAATACGAAGCTGGACTCAAAAACATTCGAGTTATTCCAATTTCTCTGGTTAATATGCAAAATTTTTGTTCGCGTATCTCCACCCACAGTTGTTGTCATAGAGACTTGAAATTTTATACAAATGTCCCATTTGGTAGCTATATGTACAAGTGGTTGAATTTTTGAAAATTTTCATTAGTTGCTGAGATATTCAATTTTTACCAGAAATTCATTTTATTCAATATCTGACAAACTAATGAACGGATTTTGAGTTTTTTTTTCAAAACATTTGCCTCAATGGTATCTATGGAATGCAATTGACAAACATGAAGCTGGACTCACAAAGATTCGAGTTATTCCAATTTTTCTGGTTAATTTGCAAAATTTTTGTTCGCACATCTTCTACAGTTCTTGTGTTGCGTATGCTGTTTTATTGGCCGTGGCTGGCCGGATTGTCCGGCGCTTCCGGTTTCCTCACCCGCCGATTTTTATCGAGGAGTCAGTTTTCCACCGCTCTAGAGTTAACACGTGGTGTGGAAACCCTCCCCGTATTTTTCCTAGTCTCACCATGTGTTAAGTTTAGCCCAGAAACCACCGGACTGTTAATCCGCCCAGATGGTTAACAATAGTTATATGTTGTTAATCTCCTCAGCAAGTTTCAGTGACTAATTTATAATTAGTTGCTGCCCAGTGTTTTACGATGGACTTGAACGGTTTTATTGTAAAAGTTCTTGACTTCACTTTATTGTTAATTAGTGTAATAAATAAAGTGAAAATGACCCAGAAAATCGCGTGTATGTTTAGCCATTTTTTCTCATAGTGAACTTACCGAAACGTCAGTTAACTATGGGAAAAATGAATTCCCTCAAAGTATCTCTCTCGCACTCACGGGTAAAATTATACCCGAATTTGAAATGTACAGTCCACTTGCTCAAGGCCACCGAATTATCATCTTGTCATAGAGACTGGAAATTTTACACAAATGTTCGATTTGGTACCTATATGTGCAAGTGGTTTGGATTGTTCAAATTTTTGCTTGCGAATAATAGGTTTGTACTAGGTCAATTTTCACGTTTTCTAATTCCATGTGGGAATGGTCTGAAACGTAAAAATACAAAATTTGAGCCCGCGGTTTGTCTGGAAACGGGTCCTTTTTGGCACCTCGCTTTACTAATTTGAACACGTACGCGGGTAAAATTACGTTATAAAAGCGCGAATTTTCTGCACTTACGCCCCTCTTACACTGTACCAAATTTCAGCTCGATCGAAGCATAAGTTTGCTTATCATAAATACATAGTTCCTGTATTTCAGTTTTACCTGTATGAAATAACCTTTTTTTTCGACAAACATCAACGCTCAATATTGTGAAGTTGAGTACTGAATGGAAAAAGAAGAAATAGATCTTCAATTGTAATGAGGAATCTTTTTCAAATGAGTTGTATATGTCCCTATAACGGGAAGGCAGGGTATTGATTCAATATAAATCAATGAGCATCCAACTTATTGCAAATAGTGTTAAAATAAACCGTTCCCAGACTCTTCTTCCTCACGAAGAAGTTTTTAATGGCGGTTCTAGACACCGGGTCAATAAGAATGCAATGCATGATTTGTTATATTCAGCGATATTCAGTGTTTCATAATAACCAGAAATATGAAATGTTTCCCATAAATCGGCTATGACAAAGCTGGTACCATTCGGAAGCATACCAGCTATGAAATTGGTGGAAATATAAAGGCACCATTAAATGAAATAAAAATAACCGTTGTGCATTCGAATGTGGGCATTCGATGACCGTCTGCTTGTTTCTAACAGTCATATTTAATTGCTATTGAAAAAAAGGGTTGTTTATATCGTTGGATCATGAAAACGGTTAATGATACGAAAGGAAGGGTATAATGCAAGTCGTTTCACACGTAAAAGTACACGTTTGATGTTCCATGACTTTTTTGCCAACACCCAGAGTCAATTGTTCTTAACAAATTGTATTGTTCATCTAACTACTTAATATTAAGAATTATAAATTTTAAAAATTCCCGATCTTAGGGAAGTTATTGGTATGGGTCGGAAAATCGAAACTGGAAATTTCACTCGATCTATACGTTTCATGACCCCCAGAAACTTTTCGAACCATCTTGAGCGAGATGTTGTCTGTGTGTGTGTGTATGTGAGCAAAATTTTGTCGAACGATTTCTCCTAGACAAATTATGCGATTTGGGTTTTTTTATCCTTATTGGATAGCTTTCCGCCTATCTCAGTCTGGATTAGATATTAAACATGATCGACCTAGCCGTTCTATAGTTATTAACAAATGAATTGTTTATATCGCTGCATCGTGAGAACGATTAAAGATACGCAGAAAATTATCCAATCAAATTTGTTCGATACACAAAAATACATATTTCATGTTTCATAACTTTTTTTGCTGAAACCGATAGTTCATTGTTTTTAACAAATTCAATTGTTTATATCGCTATATCGCAAGAACAGACAGAGATACGAAAGAATGTGTCAAATGGAAGTTATTCCACAGGTCAAAATACACATTCAATACTTTATGACTTTTTTCGCTAACACCCATAGTTAATTGTTATTAACAAAATCGATTGTTTATATCCCTTCATCGCGAGAATAATTAGAGATACGGAATAAAGTGTCCAATGAAAGTTGTTCCACATGTAACAATACATATTTAATGTTTTATCACTTTTTTTGTTGACACCGATAGTTCATTATTATTACCAAATTAAATTGTTCAGATCGCTCGATCGTAAGAACGGTTAGAGATACGAAAGAATATGTTGAATGGAAGTTGTTCCACACGTAACAATATACACTCGATTTTTAATGACTTTTTTCGCTGATACCCATAGTTAATTGTTATTAACACAATCAATTGTTTATATCGCTTGATCGCAAGAATAAATGGAGACACGGAGCAAAGTGTCCAATGAAAATCAATCCACACTTAACAACACAGATTTAAGGTTTTATAACTTTTTGTTTCTGACACCGATAGTAATTGTTATTAAGAAATTCAATTGTTTAGATCGCGCTATCGCAAAACCGGTTGGAGATACGAAACAAAGTGTCAAATGAA
The DNA here is from genome assembly GCA_026005395.1 of Asobara japonica. Lineage (NCBI taxonomy): Eukaryota > Metazoa > Arthropoda > Insecta > Hymenoptera > Braconidae > Asobara > Asobara japonica. Next base: position 11,253 of record BQMI01000076.1, read on the forward strand.
AGTTGTTCCACACGTAAAAATAAACATTTGTTATTTGATGAGTTTTTTCCTAACACCCATAGTTAATTGTTATTAACTTCCCGATCTAGGGAAGTTATTGTAATGACCCCGAAAATGAAAAGTGCCAGATCGATAAAATTTTCACGTTTCTCGACGTTTTGCATCATCCTGAAGTGATTTCAGAGACGGGTCTGTATGTGTGTGCGTCTGTGTGTATGTGTGTAAACAAAAAACTTTGTTTAACGTTTCCGGCGGAACCACTCGAAGGATTCCCTTTTTTTTCGATTGACGCGTTTCAGTCGTTTCCAGGTCTGAAAGGTGTGCTTTTTTCAATAAATTATCCGTTCACTTGTTATCAACAAATTTAATTATTTATATCCCTTTATCGCAAGAACGATTTGAGATACGAAAAAAGTGTCAAATAAAAGTTGTTCTACGCCAAGAAATACACATTTGATATTTTATGACTTTTTTTGCCAACAGCCTTAGTTAATTGTTATTAACAAAATGGATTGTTTATAACGCTCTATCGGAAGAACGTTTAGAGATGCGGAACAAAGTGTCCAATGAAAGTCATTTCACACATAAAAAAGCACATTTGATATTTTATGTCTTTTTTGCCAACAACCATAGTTAATTGTTATTAACAAAATGGATTGTTTATATCGCTCTATCCTGAGAACGATTAGAGATACGAAACAGAGTGTCCAATAAAAGTCGTTCCACACATAAAAATGCACATTTGATGTTTCATGACTTTTTTTGCCAACACCCATAGTTAATTGTTATTAACAAATTGAATGGTTTGTGTCGCCCTATCGCGACAATAATTAGAGATGCGGAATGAGGTGTTAAATGAAAGTTGTTCCATAGGTAAAAGTACACATTTGATTTTGTGACTTTTTATGCTAACCCTCATAGTTTTTCACAAATTGAAATGTTCATCTAACTCTATCGCAAGAAAGGATATATTTTGAGAAAATCTCTTTTTCAAATTTTCTCTTTTCTATATTTTGAGAATTATGAAGTTTCACATATTTGGTAATTTTGAAAAGGTTAAAACGTTTACAATTTGAGACACAAACTGAAATGTTGTATATACACGGGGGAACGACCGGGAAGTTATTGGCTCGACCCGTAGAGGGTCAAACCGACATCCCGTTGATTCAATATTTAGAAATTTCGAAAACTTTATAAAGCCCATAATTTGAGACATGGATGGAAGTTGTGGATGTAATATATACGGCGGAACGATCGGGAAGTTATTGGTTCAACCCGTAGAGGTCACACACACATTCCGTTTATTTTCTACCATACCGACACTGTTTTATCGGTAAACGAATGGCGTCACGCAAGAAAGCCAACGTTAGAACAACTAGTGGTGTGCAAATGGGTGTACCCCATACAGGGCACAAACAAAACCTCCCGATTCGGTACTTCAGCCCAGCATAAGCCATAATTGAACTTGGGACTAATAATTACTGTACGCGATCGATTTAGTTTGATTTTTAAGCCCCATAAAAATATTCAACTGGGTTCGTGCGCCTAGTTACTTTCTCAATTATCCCACTCTTTTACATCCTTCCCGCAATTGTCGACATATTCTTTCGTTAAGTATATTCGAGTTCAACTGGCGATATGTTCTAACCTATATTCAAACAAGTCATATTGAAGAGGCTATGGTACTTCTAAATCCCCTCTAGGACTCTTCAGTTCTACGAGATGGCCCCACTGAAAAAGCCATCTATGAGTCGAGAGTCGAATCGTTATTGACCAGCCGGAAAAATTTTCGTCGGTAAAGAAGGCATCCCATATGCCCATTAAAAAAAAAATTGCCTCCATCGACCGTTACTATGGATACTTCTCGAGATAATCGCTATTAAACAAAAAATGTTTAAAAAATTATAACATACGAGTGGTGCATGCAATTTGAGAAACAAAAAATACGGGTCTATTTTTTTCATACTTCCCTTTCAGGAAACAATACTAGACTATCCTGGGATCGGTATCTAGTGAGTTTTTGATTACAAAAATCAATTTTTTTTTCTGTCAAGGCCAATCGAAATTCGCTTAAACTTGTGTTTTTCAGGTAGACAAGGGACATTTGTATGAGCAAAAAATATGTTGTGGCGGAAGAGAGAAGTTGCCGTCGTGGAAATTCGGCCCACAGATTATGTCAAAAAATGTCATCAAATGACGAATAATGATATGAAATGATAAATTTCAGAGATCCTGATGAATTTCGACAGATTATGATACAGACGGATTTTGTCGAATATTTTATGTGGTTTTCCGGCAAAATATATCATATTTTGTAAGCCCATGGGGCGTCACAAAATGTCAAATTTCGAAATTTTTCGGTAAATTCGTACCGATTCTGACGAATTTTGTATGACATTTTCTGACAAAATATATCATATTATGTCAGATCATGGAATGACATAAAATGTCAATATCAGACATTTTTTGCAAATTCGTACAGATTATGACACATCACCGACGGCTATGGCCGAGTCATTAGAACGCTGGCCTTTGGCACACGAGGTTCACGGATCGAGTCCCCGCTTGGGGACTCTCCGATGGGTATAGTAGAGTGGAATTGTACAGCCTTCGAGTTCATAGGGATTTATAGTCGAACGGGAGTTTCGTCAAAGAACCGGCTGTACCAATTGAGGTTTTCCGTGGTTGTCCTTCAATTGTAGATTGACCCAAGCGATGTAAAGTCTGGTAGGCATTGCATTTATTGGGTCAAACTAAGTGAATGCTGTACAGTTTGGGAAGAATTCACTTTCCATCAGCACCGTGGGAGGGTCGTCACATATGCAAAATCGCATCGAAGCGGAAATAATTTAAAGAAAAAGATTATGACATAGTACGACCGATTTTGACGAATTTTTTCATGTCATTTCCCGACAAAATAGACAATATTCTGTAAAGCCATGGAATGACATAAAATATCAAATTTCGACATTTTTTGGAAATTCGTACCGATTCTGACATGACCGATTTTTATGAATTTTTTCATGTAATTTCTCGACGAAATAAATAATATTTTGTAAGCCCCTAAGCTTACATAAAATGTCAAATTTCGACATTTTTTGAAAATTGGTACAGATTATGACATAGTACGGCCTATTCTGAGCAGTTCGTTATCCCGTTTTCTAACAAAATATATCATATTATGTCAGATCATGGAATGACAACGAATGTCGAATCTCGCCACTTTTTGGGAAATTTGTACAAATTATGGCATAATATGTTTGAGTTCCATAAATATTGCATGATTTCGTGACGAAATACATAATTTTATGACAGATCATAGAATGATAAAAAATGTAGACTTTCGACAGAAACTGACATTTTTTCTCCGTCATTTTGGACGCATAATGTCGAAGATAAGCCGGTAAAGACAGATCGATCGTCATTTTGAAATAATCGATCCACGATCGACCAAATGCCGAGTCGGTTGTGGGTCGACTAGATTTATTTATTTTTTTAATCATCTTTTCCTCACTTTTTTCTTTTCCATGCAGAAAACGGCAAAAGTATGATTCATCACGAACGTTACCATTCGACGGAGCGTCGATAGTTCGGCGATTTCTGAAAATCGAAAATTCCCAAGAATCGAGAGTTAGTCGACAGATCATCGAGAGTTTGAAAAATGAGCGGTCAAGGGGAGGGGGGTGGGGCAAGCTATGACTTGATAATTCTGGGCAAAAGCATACTTGGGACTCTCGACTAACAATCGATCCGTGGAAATTTTCGACAGGTGCAGCTCTATCGACAGGTTTCGTCAGGGAGACAATTACAAAATATTCAGCCATTGCAAAACATACATTAGCGTATGGTATAAACTGATGAGTTCCATTTTCATCCCTCTGACAGTGCCTAGGTAAAATTCTGATACTGTTGAGTATCGATATACAACCATGAGCTGTCATTGAATGAACCTGTCACCTGTCTGATTTCCATCAGGAAAAGTGATAGGTCTCAGTTTAAACGAACAATTCCAGCATCTACATATGAACTACTCAATACATGCAATTAAAGTATATTTGCAACACTAGTTAATGCATGGAATACATATTTCGTGAGTCATCAATTCTACAAAGATAAAGCAAGTAGCGTATATACAGGTCGTGAAAATTATATTGACAAGACATACTATTTGAGGATTTTAGCATGTATAGTGTTCTAACCTCTTTGATGGCCAATGCACTTCCATGCTTAAAACAACTCATTAATAGTATGGATTACTGTTCAATACGTCGTTTGAATGGAATCGTCATCAGACGACAATTTCGACTGTGGAACTACAACAGTAACTCATTGATGATATGGTCAAATCCTACGTGATGTGATATTAGAAAAAACTACGCACCTGCTGGAGGGTTGTTACGGCAGGAGAGCTCGGATTAAACCCATACACGTTGCTCCAATCCTATACATTTTGAGTCATGATAAATTTATGAGCTTATAAAATTTGTTTTCTTCTGATTCGTTCCCATGTTCCAGAAAAAAAGTAGTGAATAAATGAATATCATGCAAGTTCTTAAATATATATTCTCCGTTTACCTCTTTTCCTGGCATCCATTCTAAGCACAGAAATCAGAATTGAAAAATGACGTTATACGTGGCAAATATGAAACTCCCAAAGCAACCCTGGCGGACCAATCGATTGCCATTAGATGCTCTGTCGATTGTGTAATCGACTTGCGAAGTATGTCGATTACGTTTCGAGTACAGATCGATTCAGATTTCTGCAATGATCGACCCACGATGGACTAAATACTGAGTCACTTGCCGGTTGACTGGTCTTAATTTTAAAAAAAAATTCTTCTTTTTCTCTTTGTTTTTGGACAATTGACGTGGTGTTACGCGGATCGTGAGTTGGTTTTGGGGAAAAATAAATTCTAGTCGACCGGCAATCGACCCGGTACTTAGCCGACCCTGGGTCGATTATTCCAAATCAGAATCGACTTGTACTCGAAAACTAATCAACATACTGCACAAGTCGATTCTGTAATCGAGCCGTCCGCTAGGGAAGACATTTCATATACTACCCGAATATCATCCAAAATCCAATCCGCTCGATTCTGCACGGAAATGCTTCGATTGAGACCTTCATGACAGCGCTGGGTTCATTCATTCACTTATTACATACATAATTGTTGAGACGGTCATATCTTCTTAATTATGCAAATTATGGAAAAAAGTATGTAACATAAAATGTCCATTTTCATGTAAAGAATAATTTTCTCCTGATTAGTTTGCCGCTAACTTTAATATTTTACCCAGTGGAATACTATAAATAATTGCAGTGATTGATAACATTGTAAATACTGCACAAATGTCATCCAGACATCGTCAGAAATACCATGAAACGTGCAGATCTGATGAAAAGTTAATTTTTTATCTCGGGGAGCAACCATTAGCATATATTCCTCTGCCAGCCAGGAAATTGCAGATAAGAAACCTGTAAAAAGAGGTACAAGCACAAAAATAGAACCAAAGTCAAAAGTTAAAAAACAGGAATCTCTGATATTACCCATACTAATTGACTCAATATTTTTCAACCTCATTATCAATCTCGTTGAGGCGCACATTTTGAAAAAAAAAACAAAGAAAATCGGTTAAATAATCATCAAAAAATCTAATACAAACCGTGAAACAGAAAAAATTTGAATCTGGAAAACTAATGATACATTCAAATCACCATTTAATAGGGTTCTTCAGAAGAAAAAGAACCTTTGTTCCAAATTTCAAGTTTCTATTTCAAAAAACTGTAAAAAACAGAATAATTGAAATATCTCCAATCTCTTGGGAGTAACCTACAAGATGTTCTTCGACCATTCCCTGGAATTTGTTGAGACACACATTTTGATAAAAAAAAAACAAAAATATTGATTTGATTCTGAGATATGAACGATCCAAGAAAAAATGTCCACTTCTAAGAAACTTACCGACATATTTCACTAAAATTGCGCCCACTGCTATGTGTACCCGATGCTAATAATTGACAATTTTTTCAGATTTTATTCTAAAAATTTTGTCCTTTTCATGTTCAATTTTGTACGTCAAAATAATACTCGAACGTCCCAGTATCGACGCAATATGGCGTCGTGGTGGTCAGTGCAAACATATATTTCTTCATTAAAAATTGAAATGGATGAAATTGAGAATAAAATGATTGGAAATCATAAATTGCAGAAGTGAACACGGAAAATATGAAAAAATGAAGCAACAGAAACAACAAACAAGAAAATTGAAAATGTATTAATTTAAGTACCAAACATCTAGTATTAATAAGACCCAACTTTAAGGTACTTTCTCATTAAGCTTCGTTCCGGAAGTAGGCCTCAACTCAGGTTCACGATTTGAGATTTTTTTTTTACTGCGAAATACGTTTTTGAACAATCAACCCTGGCCCAAAAATTCTTCTTAGATATTATTTTTAAAAAAAGGACAATTGGGAAATGGGTGTGCTATGGTCATTCACCCTTTTTTAACTTCCCGATTCTGAGGGAAGTTATTGTTTTGGGTCCGAAAATGGAAATCGGAAATTTTACCTGACCTCCACGTAACATGACCCTTAGAAACGTTTCCGACCTATTTTAGCGCGCTATTGGTCTGTGTTTTTTTTTCCTCCGTCCCTCCCATTTGTACGCCCCGGGTAGCGGCCGTGTAAGCATTCCTTCAGTCGGCGTACCGGACACCCACCCATGCGGCTGGGGCCGACTTTCCCCATTTTTAGGCCATCGTATTTCTAAACACAGGGTAAACCTCCAGAAACCCCTGTGTTACGATGGCCGGCGCCTATGATGGAACCCACCCCCCCCCCTGCGTCGGGTTAGATTCCGGCTCGGCCGGGCGGTCTCATTTTATGGGTACCGCCGATAGCACACACGGAAGTTCCTGCATCGGTCAGAATCCATGAGAAAAGATTTTGAAAAAATATTCTCCGGCGGCCGGGCGCGAACCTAGGACATTTGGAGTAGTAGGCAGATACTCTACCACTATGCCAAAGCCCCGAGTGCTATTTGTCTGTGTGTGTGTGCGTATGTGAGCAAAAATTTGTCGAACGATTTCTCTGGTACAACTTATGCGATTTGGGTTTCCTTATACTCATTCGATAGGTTTTAGCCTAACTTAGACCTGATTAGATTTTGAATATAATTGACCCAGCGGTTTTTTAGTTATTGACAAATTGAACAATTTATATCGTTGCAGCGTGAGAACGGTTAAAGATACGAAACAAATTGTTTAAAGAAAGCTGTTCCACACAGGACGATTCATATTTGATGTTGTATAACTTTTTTATTCTAACACCCATAGTTAATCATTATTAACAAATTCAATTGTTCAGATCGCTCTATAGCAAGAGCGGTTGAAGATACGAAATAAATTAGTCAATGAAAGTTGTTCCACACAAGGAGATACATATTTGATGTTGTATAACTTTTTTTTTCTAACAGCGATCGTTAATGATTATCAACAAATGCAATTGTTCAGATCGCTCTATAGCAAAAACGGTCGGGGATATGAAACAAAGTGCTTACTAAAAGTCGTTCCACCCGTAAAAATACACATTCGACGTTTTATGTCTTTTTTTGATACCACCCGTAGTTAATTGTTATTACAAAATTGCATTATTTATCTAACAATTACATATTGATAATTATAAAATTTTTCAATATTTGGAAATTTTGAAAAGCTTAAAACGTCCATAACTTCGGATATGAACCGACACTTTGCATATAACCTATACGGGTCAACGCTCGGGAAGTTATTGGTTTAAACCGTAGAGGGTCAGACCCACATCCCGTTTATTCCAATTGTTGTTGCCTTATTTTCAATTGGAAATAAGGGTGAACACATAGTACACCCATTTTACAACTACCCTTTTTGTTTAAATACTATCTAAGGAGAATTTTTTGCCAGGCAAATTAAATGAAAAAATAATGTAACGACTGTGACGATACATTTGCGCTCCAATTCAAAATTTGTTTATTGTGCATTGTTTATATGGAAAGTATTTTGAAGACCCTAGTTGTTACTAAGCCAATCAACATGACGCGCGAACATGGCAATATTTATGAACACATAACCTCAACAATGGCGCAACCCACGCAAAGATTGCGTTTAAATGGGGCATTTATTGAAAAATCCCAGCTTGAACGACTTGGAAAAACTCTCGGTGGTTTGGAAAATTACAACAGTGCAACATCGTTGTTACCTCAAACTTTGAATTCCACAACTCGCACTGTTTTGACAGCTATGAACCCTCATGCCACTTCTCAATTCAATGATTCGACAAACATTCGCGAACGGTTATCGTAACTAATTCCTAGGCAAATTGAGTAAATTCTTCAATGAGACATAGATGAAAGACTATTCTTCCTATTGGCATGTTTTTTTTCAGCAGATTGAACGTCTGGCTTTTTTATAGGCAGGTAACTTCCGGTGAAAAATCGAGATTTTTGCTCCGCTCCCCTCTAATCATGTACTTCTTCATGTACTGATTTCTTTTTAATTAAGAAAAAAAATCTCGAAGAATTTGAACAGACGTGAGTAAGGTTGCTCTTTACAATGGATCCAAGAAACAACTCGAGTTAATAATTTGAAATTCAAAATCAAAAAATGATTTTAACATTCAGAATGCGAAATTTATAATTACAAACTTGAATATTCAAAATGGATAGAATCAACTTCAAATATTTTCTATTTGAATTGAAAAATTTGTAAATAAAAAATCAATGGCTGTTTTGCTCAAAAATGCATAATTTAAATTTAGGTTATTTCGCGTATTAACAAATTAAACGAAAAAAGTCTGGATTTTTTTCTTAGAACATATGTTATCATTACCTATTTCTATCCAAGTTAGTATTTACTCAACTTGTAATACAAAATATTTGACAGTTGAGGTTATCGAAAATCGGAAAAATCTGTGCCAATTTACCCGGACAACGCGTGATTTTTAGAAGTTTCCTAGTTTCGACACAGAGAGTTTTCAATTCTAAGCATATTTTTGGCTATTTGAGATGAGGTAAAAACTCCGTTCTGTCTATATAATAATAGGAGAAACGGCTGAATTTCATAATTTACTTACATTTTGTTGTTTATGTGCACCGCACTGGTGCGCGATCGGCAGCCATTGTCGGGCAAATTGTCTATTACCATCAGGACCGGCATTTTTTTCCATCCAAAAACTTTCAAGGGTGTCCATGATAAAGAATTATTTTTAATCATTAATCAGTTATATTTTGCCCTCCTGCAGACGCTCAGAATTTGCGTTTGGCGGATAAAGCTGAGGAAATAATATTTATTAATTTTGTTTCCAGTGCAGATTTCTACCGACAAGCAAATCTACTTGTTTTTTTTTCTTATTTTACAAAAAGCAAATTCAGAGTGACTGAATTAGATTATTGCATTTCGCACTCACAACTTTTTTCTTGTGGGTGCAAATTGAGGACAAAAAGTAATTGGAGTGAAAATTGAGCTCGCGAGCGGCAGAAGTAACATAGCCTCTGAATATGCAGTTTTGTATCAACAACCCTGGTGATATGCATTGTTGCCGTATTTCAAATTGATCAGACAACCATACCTCCAAAATTTCCTAGATGACGGACGCGGTTTTCAAAAAGTATTCATTCAGTTATTACCTGAATTAGTGTTCCGGCGGCTATACCTCCTTAATTATGCAAATTATGAACAAAAGTAGTTAGAAATAAAATGTGTATTTTTATGTGGGGAATAACTTATCTCATATAAATTTTCGGCTAACTTGAATAGTTAGTGCAGTAGAGCATTATAAACAATTGAAATTGTTAATAACAATATATACGCTGGACCGATTGTAGCCAATAACTAATCAGATCTAAGTGGCTGGGAAACGCTTCGAAGGCGACCTTAATAACTTCAACCGTTTGTAACAAAGTTGAGCGCGAAATTTTGTTCACAGACAGACCTACACACACACACACACACACACACAGAGTCTTTTACTCACAATTCGATGGGAACCATTTCGGCATACTTGAAACCCCTGTAGGACGAAAAGCAAAAAAGTGCAATTTCGGGGTGATTACAATAACTTCTCCTATCGGAAAGTTAAAAAATTGGCAGAAAATAATCTCATTCGCGAAAATGCAGAAAACGACTTGCTGTCATGATCATATCTTTTTAAATATCAATCGGAGAAAAGAAATAAAAACCTAAATGGGAAGGGCATACACGATTTATATGGTAAAAGTAAGGTAGATTTCTGAATCGATAGTGAATTATTCCTGTTGGGGAGTAGTGGAGGGGGTAGTTGTGTCGTGTATATCTACGCGGTAGCGCTTGGCCAACTTTCTCAGATTTCGGAGATTTTTTGCAAATTGACTTGGCCGATACGCTGCCCCGTATCTGGATGACCGGTAAGGTTCACGCCGAAAATGTGCTAATTGCGGTCAATAGGGTTGCGAATGCTCGAGGGTTAAACACGTCATACCTCCTTCATTATGACAAACATGGAGAAAAAAGGGATAAAAACTAAATATGCATTCCCACTTTCAGAGCAAGTTCTACTTAATACTTTGTAACGCCGGAATTCTTGGGGGAAGAAATTCGGGGTTATCTCGCGTATCTTCCCTCGGATGTCTCAGAAAACGGACAAAAAAATAGTTGGGCGCCAGTTGATTGTTCAAAGAAGAACGGAACCAACAAACCGAAAACAAAAAAAAAACACAATAACGTGAACCTTAAGATTAGTTGGGGGAACCTAACCTTAAGGATCCGAGGAAAGGATGGAAATTGCCCGCGCTGCTCATGGTGTGGGATATGGACAGAGGGCAAGGTCGAAATGGAAAAGGGTTATTGGGGAACTCGAAATGGGGTTTTCAAATAAATTGCTACACGAGGTTGTTTTCCAAACAGAAGTAAAGTCTATTCTGAAACCCGCCATTTTATACAAGGGTATAATTCAGGGTTTTCATTATTAATTACTCAAAAATACATAAACAAAATACCGTACTCCAAACAATTCGGGTAGACAACTTAAAATTAACGCCATTCATAATTGCAAAAAAAACCATCGGAAAGGAAACAAAAAGCCTAAATGTCGCCAGAAGGGCCTTACCCGTATTAGTTTTTAGTCGGCGATATGCAATCGCAATTTTGCTTATGGCTGTATAATTCGATATAATTTTTCGGCGGAATATAGCCGCAATTAATCCCAAAAACAGAAATTCGACATATGAGGAGATCACACGTGAAAGTAGCATATTTTCAGAAATTCCAAAAATAATCCGATGGGTTTTCGCGTAACCTTCGGCGGAATAAAACTGCAAATTATTAAGAAAATAGAAATTTTATGTTTCAACGGAAATACGCCCAAAAAAAAATAGAAAAATGGTAATTTTGTTTCGGTATGATTTTTCGGCGAGACCGAATCGCAAATTCTAATACAAATCACATTCTTCAGAACTTGAGGGACCGTGAATCAATTGATTTTCCCTTGCATAATTTTTGGCGGGATGTAACCGCAATGCGTTATAAAACAAACTAGTGGTGTGCAAATGTGTGTGCCCCGTACGGGGCACAAACAAAACTTCCCGATTTGGTATTTCAGCACAACATAAGAACGCAACCATGGTGATGAACAAACCCAACAGTGATATCAATAATTGAACTGGCATCTAATAATTACTGCACGCGATCGATTCACTTTGATTTTTAAGCCCCATACAAATATTCAGCTGGAATTCATCCGCATAGTTACCCTTACTACCTCTGTACTTTCTTAATTATCATGCTCTTTGACATCATTCCCGCAATTATCAACATATCCATTTGCCATGTATATTCTAGTTCAACTCGCGATATGTTCTAACCTATATAGAAAAGTGTCACATTGAATGTGCATTTTTGTGTAAGGAACAACCCTGGTGATATGCATTGTTCCCGCATGTTGAATTGCTCAGCCAACCATACCTCCTTAATTATGCAAATTATGGAAAAAGTCATTATATATAGAAGGTGTATTCATATACCGAATGATTCTCTCTTGAGAAGTTTCCCGATACATTTAATATTTTACCCAGTGGAACAGTATAAACAATTATGATTGTTCGTAACCCTGCGTAGACTGCACGAATCCCATCCAAATTGTTGACCGCTCGATTTTGCGCGGAAACACTTCGATTGGGACTGTCATGACAGCGCTGTGTTCATTCGTTCACTCATTACAAACATAATTGCTGAGACGGTCATTCCTCCTCAATTATGCAAATTGTCGAAAAAAGTCATTCTACATAAAATACGTACTTTTATATGGGGAACAACTTTCCTTATATAAATTTTACGCTCACTCCAATAGTTTATGAAATAGAACATTATAAACAATTGAAATTGTTCATAACAATATATATACTGAACCAATTTCATCCAAAATGTAATCACCTCTAAGTGACATGAAGACGCTTCGATTTCGGTATCGATGACCTGAATCGTGTCGTTTGTACGTGAGAAATCGTGTGCCAAAATTTTGGCCACATACGTACATACACACACACACACACACAGACATCAGTTGGGGCTTTGGCGTCAGTATTTGTTCTGACTCGGTACCGTGCGGACGCATCTCCACCGCTCTCTACGATATATAAATTCCAACGTACGGCGATTATAGTACAGTGAATTTTTAAAGTCTTGTTAAAGTTATGGCACCAAAGTGTCGAACATAAAATTTCTCAAACTTCCTTTGGCTCCAAAAATGAAAGCCAAGATGAGTCCTCCTTTGGAAGACCCAAAAAACGAAGAAAACCGTTATCGAACCGTCAATCAGCGCGAGCTCTGACCCCACTCGCCTCATCAATCCTCCGAACACTCCTGACGGGCCTCAAGAGGATCAAAAATGAATCGCAGTGCCTCCAATAGTCATTGAAAATGACAAACTGGAGACCAAAAAATTAATCAACTTCCTGCAAGTCAACGCCTCCGATAAAAACTTCAGGATGAAGTTTAATGGAAACACAACGATCGTCCATCTGCGAGCGACGGAGGACTACAATAAATTTGCAAGTATCCTGAAAAGGCAAAATTACAATTTTTACACCGTCGGTCTGAAAAGTGAGCGTCCGAAGAAATTTATCATAAAAGGTCTTCCCGCCAGTTTTAGTGAGCACGAAATTTAAGCCGAAATATCCAAACACGGTATAAAGGTATTATCAGTCCGGCAGTTTGTGAAAACAAACAAGGATGGAGACAGCAAGGAAAATAGGCCACTACCGGTGTTTGCAATAACGGTTGGGCCCAATGTAACCTTGAGCAGCTTCGCTGCTATTAAAACCATTTTCTATCATACATATAAGATAGAGAAATTCATCAAATCCCAGCAACCAACACAGTGCTTCCGGTGCCAAAGATTTGGACACGCAAGTCAGCACTGCAACCTAAACCCCAGATGCGTGAACTGTCCAGGCAATCACGACATTAAAGCCTGCACGTGCAACTCTGTCAAGTGTGCAAACTGTGGTCTAGCTCGCACAGCGAGCTATCGTGAGTGCGCCGCACGAACCAATTTTGTGGAGGCACAAAATAAAGGAGCCCAACTACCACCACCACGGAGAGCTGAGATGCAATTGCCCTCTACACCTCATTCGGCGACGATCCAGAATCTGGAAAGGAACATCCAGTTCCTTCAGTCTCCTGCAGTCCCTGAGCCAACCCCTATCTTCACTGCCAACACGTCCAGGCCCACCTACGCGTCGTTCTTCCCATCGGTGGAAACCTCGAGAAGGAACGTTGCGGCACCCACTGCTGAAGCTAGGACCATCCCAATGGAAACACTTGTTCCGGAATCGTATTTAATTAGCACTAAAAACTATATAATTACAGCGAAGCAAGTCCTTGACGAGCTAAAAACCCTTAGAATTCCCGAAATCCTTTCAGAGCTTAAAGAGAAGAGCTCTGAACTCCAAACAGCTCTTACACCAATTGATAGGATCACAATCATCGCATCCTATGTCCACCTATTCTCACCCTCCTCAGACACACCTACGATTCCCCCGCAAACATAACCAACATATTAGCAATTAATATTTTTGCGCCCAAACCCAATCTGGACGAGTTATTACACATCGTCCATAATAATAACATTAAAATTTGTCTGATTTCAGATACTAAACTGAACAGCAAAACGAAGAAAATTAACTTTCCAGACTTCTCGCTGATCAGGGAAGACAGAACGGCCAAAGCAGGTGGTGGTGTTGCGGTAGCGATCCACAAAAGCTTACGGCATAAAACTCTTCCGTATGATCTCCTATCGCTCACCGAATACGTGGGAGTAGAGGTCCAAGTGGACAACAGAATAACGAGGATCTACTCGATTTATAATCCACCGGATGTCTCAGTAGATACAAATCTATTGAGGCACCTACTCTCCGATAGTATTCCAACAATTATTGCTGGACACTTTAATGCGAAGGACACCGCTTGGACCTCTGCAAGGCCGAACGAATCAGGGAAGATTCTCTCTAAATTTTGATGGAACAAAAAATTAATCTGCTCTTTCCAGACGTTCCTACGCACTACCCTCATAATTCTAACACTCCTAGCACTATTGACCTCCTATTAACAAACAACATCTCTATCATTAATAATTTCACCACACTTTCCGAATCCCCATCCGATCACCTACCACTGTTTTTCTCCCTATTTGGCAAACCAACCTCCCCAGAATCATCAAAAATTTTAAACTACCCAAAAACCGACTGGAATAAGTTCAAGGATATTCTAAATGCTGAGATTTCTACACGAAACCCTACTTCTAACAACACTGAAGCAATAGATCAACACATAACACTTTTCACTCAAGTCATTCAAACAGCCCTGGATTCCTCCACTCCCATCCAAGGCCTCCACTAGCTCCAAGGCCATTCACACCTTGCCTATTCATAGCGATGAAATCACTCCTGTAAACTCTCTTAAATACTTAGGTTTACAGATTGATTCCAAACTCCTGTGGGAACAAAAACATAGATGAAGTTAAGCTGAAAACAAAAATTATTCGAGTAAGATTATATAATCTGCTAAAATCTCCTGCGCTTAACCAATCCCTAAAACTCACTTTGCGTAAAGGATTGATCAGACCTATAATCACCTATGGTTGTCCCGCCTGGCACAATGCAGCGAAAATCCACTTGAATCATCTTCAAGTGATTCAAAATAAATTCCTACGAATAATAGGAAATTTTAAAAGAAGAACCACTATTGTGGAGATACACGAAACGCTCGGCATGGCAACCATCGGTGAATTCATTGATAGAATCAATGAGACATTTAAATTTAAGCTACAATCCCATCCTAATCCCCGGCTTCAAAATATCAATATTGACATGAAATCCAATTGGTTATGCTGACCACCTGTTTGTCCCACCTTCCCGTATATCCCGCTCTGCCCCGCCGCTCATGCACCCATTACTTATAAGGTTTTTTAGAAGTCATTTTTCCGTATATCGAGCCATCCTGTAAAAAATTCACAAACATTTATATTAATGAAAAATTAAGCTAAACTTCAATCAAATTAGATATAAAGCCAATGGCTCGTGATCTAGAGTGTAGCAATTAAGATATTAATACTGCGGATAGTATGTATATATGACAAATGTTAATAAACAATTTTCCAGTCAAGTCAAGTCAAGTCAAGTGCGGTGGCGGAGTGGTTAAGGTGTGAGATTAGAGATTGGGGGAACATGGGATCGATTCTCGTCGAGGCATTTTTTTTTTCGAGTTGGAGATGAAAATTAGGCTATGATTATGCATGCTCAAGTTAAAATCGAGCGTTAATAACTTATTTTTGTAATTAATTTAAATTGAATCTCAGCTAATTGAGCCCCGGCGTAAACTTGGGCCACGATCGATAGCGAGCATCGGACCGGCATTATCATCCAGGCCTCGGCATTAAAATCTGCCTATCCCGACCCAGAAGCTCGGCAATATTGGCTTCGAGCTTTGGCCGATCTGGCCACCCTGTACGGCTTAAAGCCCTAGTGTGATAATGAAATGACAAATTTCGATTTTGGGGGCATTACAATAACTTCACGAGAAATCGGGAAGGTCAAAATCGATTTCGGGGTCATTACAATAACTTCTGCAAAATCGGGAAGTTAAGATTTCAATATAAAAAAAAAAAAAAAGTACGGTACCCAGAATCGAACCGGAGTTCCGCTTTCATTTGTGTTCGCCTAATACTGATTGCATACATCTTTATTCAACTGGCCATACCTCCTTAAATATGCAAATGATGGAAAAAAGTCATTCTATATAAAAGGTGTATTTTCATACTAGGAATGCTTCTCTTTTAAGAAGTTTCCCGATAACTTTAATATTTTACCCAGTGGAATAGTATAAACAATTACAATTGTTAATAACTCTGCATATACTGCACGAATCTTATCCAAAGTGTTAACCGCTCGATTTTGTGCGGAAACGCTTCCATTGGATTCGTCGGGACAGCCCTGTGTTCATTCCTTCACTCATTACAGACATAATTGCTGAGACCGTCATGGCTCCTTAATTATGCAAATCGTCAAAAAAAGTCATTCCACATAAAATACGAATTTGTTTATCGGGAACAACTTTTCTCATATAAATTTTTCGCTAATTCTGATAGTTTATGCAATAAAACATTATAAACAATTAAAATTGTTAATAACCCTGCATATACTGCACGAATTCTATCCAAAGTGTTAACCGCTCGATTTTGCGTGGAAACGCTTCGATTGGAGTCGTCGTGACAGCCCTATGTTCATTCGTTCTATCATTACAGACATAATTGCTGAGACGGTCATAACTCCTTAATTATGGAAATTGTCAAAAAAAATCATTCCACATAAAATACGTATTTTTATATGAGGAACAACTTTTCTCATATAAATTTTACGCTAACTCTAATAGTTTATGCAATACACCATTATAAACAATTGGAATTGTTAATAACAATATATATACTGCACCAATTTCACTCAAAATCTAATCAGCTCTAAGTTGCATAGAATCGCTTCGATTGTGACCTTATCACCTTTCATCGTGATATCCGTTCGTGAGAAATCCAGGATCAAAATTTGTACACATACGGACAAACAGACACACACACACACACACACACATACATCGTCTCAGAATTTGTTGGGGATAATTTTGCTATACTTAAACCACCATTTCCTAGGCGGGAACAAGAATTTCGATTTCGGGGGCAATACAATCGGGAAGTTCAAAAGAATGGTTGTTTCAAAAAAAAAACCTCACCAGTAAATTGGTTATTTGGCATTAGTTTCGGCGGAATACCATCGCAAAATTACGTTTTCGCAAGAAAAATATTACGGCCTATAGGCACGCGATAACTACTTAATTAGTTAACTAAATTTCGGCTCAAAGGGAGCATTTTAACGCGGATCGCAATGCGTGTGTATCGCTTGACGAGCGCAGATCGAGTTCTTAGCTCGAATAACGACAAATGCTTTTATACTTTTCGCGCGAGTGAGAGAGAGCACGGGCAAACCCTATACGGTATTGTAAGCGTGACAAGGATGGTTGCCGCAGTGGCGTCGGCACACTAATTTCGCTGGTGCGCGACGCGCGCAATTTCAGCGCACATTTTCAATTGAGTGATTCGAAGTCAGTATAGTATTTTTTTCCTTAATTCGAATTTCATGATCTCAAAAAAACTCATTAAACCCGAAAAATTTTGAGGGGAATCGGACCTCAATGATTATTACTTTTATTAATATCTTATCCAGGGGTTACATTCTCCGGATAACTGGGGCGAAAAGGAAACAAACCCAAAAAAAATTGAAAAGAATAAGGTTGTGGGGGTGGTAACAATTAACAATCCCACACGTTAATTGCACTGATCGTTTAATTCGCTGGTTAAGAGTCGCTTTGGCACGTGAGTATTTTAATAAGTCTTCCGAGCAAGTGAGAGTGAGAATGGGGAGAAAATGTGGCTCCTCAATTCTACTTTCGCGAGAGTGCCCGAACTTTGCCGCCGCGAATACCTGTGTACGGGTATTAATCACACGGAGGTGTGATTGTATCCCTAGACAGGTTAGAATGGGTGTGCTAGGCAGTGTAGGGATTGAAACACGCGAAATCGGAGTGACTGTGGAACAAGTGGTCTGGCCGATCCAGTGGAGATGTCACAGAGCATTGTCAGGGCTTCCTCTGGTAGGTAGATCCGTTTGAGTTGGAGCGAATTTGGTTCTTGTACGATGTTGTTGATTTCGTCATCAGAAGCCTGTGCTTTTGCGAGTTCAGTGGAAGGGACAGCCGGCAATATTGCTTCCACACGTGATAAAGCGTCTGCGACCCAATTCTCCTGCCCCGCGATGTGTCTGATGTCAGTGGTGAACTGACCAATCAGCTCCAATCGTCTGAACTGCCATGGACTTGCCCTGTCAAGGCTTCGGTTGAAGGCATGCACTAAGGGCTTATGATCGGTGAATATTGTGATATGGCTGCCCTCGAAAACGTGCCGAAAGTTTTTTACCGCTTGGTATACGGACACAACTTCCTGGTTTTGTCAGTGAGTTTCCTACTAAAAAAATTCAGCGGTTCCCAAACGCCGTTCACAAGTTGCAATACTGCTCCCACAGCTACGTCTGACGCATCGGTAAAGATAGCCCAAGGAACATCTACATTTGGGTGAGCTAAGAGAGCTGCCTGCGCAAGATTTTCCTTACACCGGCCAAATGCAGTTTCCAATTGCGCAGTCCACGGAACTGGGTATGTACCACGAATGTTTGGACCACGAAGGCAATCATTTAGTGGAGCTTGGAATTCAGCAGCGTTTTTAGTGAACCTCCGATAGAAATTGATCACGCCCAAGAATCTTCGTAGCTGTTTGATTGTGGCCGGTTTTGGGAATTCATGGATTGCTTTGACCTTATCCGGTAGAGGCACGATTCCGGAGGCAGACACCCTATAGCCTAGGAAGTTTACTTCTGCTTGCCCAAAATGGGACTTGGCGACATTGATGACTAACCCGTATTCGGCCAGTTTGTCAAAGATCACGCATCTGAGCTGCTTGTGCTCCCCCTCGTTCTTGGAAGCCACAAGTAGGTCGTCGATGTAGGGGAAAGCAAAGTCCAAACCTCTGGTGAGTTCATCCATAAATCTTTGGAACGTTTGTGCTCCGTTTCTCAACCCGAATGTCATAAAGGGGAATTCAAACAGTCCAAATGGTGTGATAATTGCCGTTTTCGGTATGTCAGCATTTGGCATAGGGATCTGATTGAAGACCCTAACCAAATCGATTGTGGTGAATATAGATTTTCCGCTTAAATTGGAACGAAAGCCCTCCAACATGCGCACAGGGTACTTATCAGGGATGGTCCTTGCGTTCAACTCCCTATATCCTCCGCAAGGTCTTCAACCCCTTGATTTCTTAGCCGTAAGATGTAACGGGGCTGACCACGGGCCACTTGAACTTCGACATAAACCGAGTTTGACAATTTTGTAGAACTCGTCCTTTGCTATGGCCAGTTTGTCCGACGGGCCTTGGTAGCCGTCAGTGGTCCTGGTGTTGTCACAATGTGATAGACCGTGCAGTGCTTGCACCGCCCAAGAACGCCCTCTGGTTTGTTGATTTGTGGGAACTCAGAAAGCAATTTTATGTATGGAGATTCCCCATAGACGGCCTCGATGGAAGATATATCGTGGGACCCTAGAACCCGGTGCTAGGATCTTGCAAATGACTACCTTTCAAGTCGACTCAGAGACCAAAATGATTGAGGAAATCTGCTTCAATAATGAGTGTGACTATATCCGCGACCACGGAACGCCAAGTAAGATCCCGCCGTAGCCCGAGATCAACCGACAAAAATATGCAGCCGAAGGTGGAGATTAGCGACCCGTTTGCAGCAAATAAGGTGTAGGCACATTTATCGACGCGCGCTTTAACCAATTTTCGCGGGAACACACAAAGATCTGAACCTGTGTCTACTAAAAATGTTGTCCGATAGGTTCGGTCGGTAACAAAAAGGCGGTTTGAAGTGGTAAAGGAGACATTAGCCGCCTCTAACGTCTCTGATTCGCGTTTCCCTGTTGGTCGCGTGCGTTAGGACCTACCCAGGCGCAAGGTTCTACACACTTGGTCGCTCTGGCACCGAAACGGTAGTGAAACCAGCACATCCGCTCTTGACTATTAGCGTCTCGAGATGCTCGTGGCACGTTATTAGGCCTGTTCCTGGGTCGAGGCCCCTGGTGGGCGGCATGTTGGTCAAGACGAGAGGATAATAAAGAAACTTGTCTTACCAAATTTTGGACGATACTTTCCAGTGTTGGTGTTTGAGGCGGGTCAATTGATTGCGTGGCATGTCCACTAGTTTGTGGGGCTGCTGCCACCGCTGCTAAACGAGGACCTCCAGCAACTTCAAAAAGGCTATCAGCTACTTGGCCGAGCTGTTCAATGGGGAGCTTTAAGTGTGTGACGACAGCTGTTCTGACCAGTTCAGGTAGATGGTCCAACCACACCGTCTTGACGACGTCAATGGAGATAGAGGGGTCCAGCGAGCGCAAGTGGCTGAGTAATTCTGAAGGGCGCCTATCTCCCAGGTCTTCACCTGCCATCAATTGATGTAATCGAACCTGTGGCGATCGGGTAAGACGGCTGATTAGGGCTGTACGTACAGTGGTATAGGGGATTACAGTTGGGGGGGGGGGGGTATGAATAAGATCAAAAATCTCTGACGCATACCTGGGTTCGAGGTTACTTATTACCCAACGATACCTCGTAAGTTCGGACCTGATACCCGACAGCTGGAATTGTGCTTCCAGCTGCAGAAACCACAGCTTCGGTTGGAGCAGCCAAAACTTCGGAATGCGGGCCGTAATACGTCCTAATGCTACCCCCTGATTAGTATCATGTGCTTCCGAGCGCTCTGGACTCATATCCTCGATACATATGTTAGAAATCCCCTCGTTTTCCGCCATGATTGTAATTTGTGCTCTCTGGTTTGTAAGTTCCGCTCACTACTCTCACAAATACTCTGCTAGAGTTGATTAATTTAGTAAGATGTTAAATTAATTACGAAAACCTGGTGCCACAAAACGTCCATAGGGTGCCCAGCAACGCACCAGGTGTGAGCACTAGTGAACAAAACTTCAAAAAAAAACGAATTATGCCACGCCACAATGATTTTAATGCCGTAAAAATTTTTGGTTTTTTTTTTGTCAATAATCGTTTTATGTATGTCGGAAGTTTATCCAGTGGCTATTGTTTATTTAAGTTATCGCTTATTAGTTATAGACCACGAGAAAAATTGTTCATGAAATTAATTAATTTTATAGCGTTCCTCGTTTCACTGTGTTCGTTTTTCTCTTTGTTTTTGCTTGTTTTAATTTTGTTATTCAATCATTTTTATTATTAAAATATTGGTGGGGTTTATTATAAAATTAAGAAAATTTAGCACGTGCGATTTTCGGAGCGTGCTAATGTATAAGCTATCGGCATGAACATTACCTCCCCCCCCCCCCCCCCGCCTCACTTGCGCGGGAATTCATTGTTATTTCCACCAAAGTCGATGCGATTGGAATGCGACCTTGATCGCTTTTGCCGATTTTCAGGCCTATGCAAAGGCATAGGTAATCGGGACCGCTAATAGGATATTTTAATTTATTTTATTTCTCTTTATTTTTTTTTGTGAAAGCGCGGAGAAATCCTTGTTCGTAGCGTTCTTATTAATCAATGTTCTCTTACTATATTTTGTATTTTTACGTGTTTTACTGGCGTCAATGTTACTTTGGTTTGAACGGATTTTTTGTTGGTTGTCTTCGTTACTATATTTTATTTTATGTAATTTTTCTTTACTCACGAGTTTTTTTTGAAGAATACCTTTTTTTTACGTGCGTCTTTTTTGCGGGGTCACCAATGTGGGGATGGTGTGGAGGTGGTAACGATTAACCATCGTGCACGTTAATTGCACTGATCGTTTAATTCGGTGGTTCAGAGTCGCTTTGGCACGTGAGTATCTTAACAAGTCTTTCGAGCAAGTGAGAGTGAGAATGGGGAGAAAATGGGGCTCCTCAATTCTACTTTCGCGAGAGTGCCCGGATTTTGCCGACGCGAATACCTGTGTACGGGTATCAATCACACGGAGATGTGATTGTATCCGTAGACAGGTTAAAATGGGCGCTAATGGGCGCCACAAGGTTTATTATCTCAAAAATATTTTATATCCGATAACGCAAAACATAATCCAGTCTGACTGTCCGTAGACTGGTTAGTTCCTACGGTCTGTTACCCAAAAACGAAAACGTACCCCTTTCGCGCCCTAAATAATCCCTTTTCTTGGAGCGATGCTATTTCAATCATACCTCTGTTATACCCCCTGGTTTTTGACATAGAGGGCGGGTTCCAATTCTAGTTCCGTAGCTCATTACGTCGGCTCTAATCGCGAACTAAAGTGGTCCCTCATTAATAACGAATCTAGTTGTTATGAAAAGGATTTATCCCAACAAATTTTCTCGTAATCTCGTAACCCTGATCGGCGCATGCGCAATTAAAAGTAACAAACCCAAACAAAAAATATACAAAATCCTATTCAGTTAATAGTCTATCGTGCTTCCCACAAATTTATACGTGTTTTTCGATGATTGGTAGGAATCTCCTCCAAGATTCCTTACAACTTGTTAGCGTATGTCTTACTGTATAATACTTAAATATATCTAAAGTATATCTTTGCATATTCATCACATATAAGATGGTTTTCATCCTAGATATATGCCAACATTTATGTAGCTTATATATACCCAGTACATTAGCCATTTCTGGTAAATATAGCAACATATATGTCGAAAAATAAAGTGGCTTATATCTGACGTGTTTTTGACTTAGTATACATTTAGTCGCATAATGAGTCCTATGACTGGCGTATATATAGCGTATAAGTCCATATATATATATTTTCCATTCGGGCATTCAAGTTTTACTGACTTTTTCCTTGATTATCATTATCAAGAAGGTATGACTGACTTAACCCTCGAGCGGGCGCACCCGTATTGGCGTCTCAATTCCACTTAAGTAACGCGCGTAAGTCTCATCTCATGCCTGGGTTCCCAGGTCAAATCCCCGACAGGGCGAGAATTTTTTCGGATTGCCTGAAGAGCGGGAGGTGGGTCATAGCGTAGCCGCCTGTACTGACGTAGCTTTTCTGGGGTTTCCTGTATCTTATCATGCAAATACGGTGTGGTGTATGGTTCACAAGCCCACATATCCGTAATGGATTGAAGGTGTTGAAGATAAAAAAACTAGTGGTGTGTGCATATGTGTGCCCTACTCGGGGCACAACTAAAACTTCCCAATTTGGTATTTTAGCACAACATACTAAATTTATTCCTCTCCAATATACCTCGGGTAATCAGTAGTGCCATACCGAAAACTTGCAGATTTGAGAATTCTAAACTGAGTCATTAATGAAGCAGATAATGATGAATATTTGAGTAGATGCATGGTGAGTATGAGGATGAGACTTATGGGCGTTCCTGGAGTGGGAGTGAGACGCCAATAGGAGGGCGGCCACAATGAACACTAAAGCTTTAATATTTTACCCAGCGGAACAGTATAACCAATTGCAATTGTTAATAACATTGTATATACTCCATGAATGCCATCCAAAATATAATGCGCTTGATTATTAACCGAAATACTTCGATTCAGACCTTCATGACAGCCCTGGGTTCCCTCATTCACTTATTACATACGTAATTGTTGAGACGGCCATACCTCCTTAATTATGCACATTATCGAAAAAAGGCAACCTACATGAAATACGTATTTTTATATGGGAAACAACTTCTCTTATATAAATTTTGCGCTAACTCTAATAATTTATGAATGGCCGTTCATTAACCCGATTTGCAATTTTTGGCCTTTCGATTTTCTGGAAATTTTTGAACACTGCTGAATGGATTCCTTCCAGAACCTAATTACTATTAAGTTACATGAAGACTCATGGATCAGTAACAAATTAATGGAATCGGACCATTCGTTTTCAAGAAATTGTTAACGGAAAATTCGGGCCCATACGTACGAACACACACACACACAAACATACAGCCATTTTTCCAAAAGTGGTCCAGAACGATTGGGGGGGAATTTGAAACGTGGAGATATGGTGGAAATCCAATTTTCAATTTTCGGGGTAATCACAATAACTTCCCTAGATCGGGAAGTTAAAAAAGAAAAGTGTCATCCTGATGGTCACCATGGTGGTATTCAAATATTCATAATTATCTACTTCATAAATGAAGTTCCGTTATAACACTCACAGGGATCACAGTGATTAATGGTGGTATATTGGAGAAGAATAAAAATAGTACGCTGTGCTGAAATACCAAATCGGGAAGTTTCGTTTGCGTGCCAAATGGGGCACATACATGCTCACACCGCTGGTTGTATTTTTGTGTCATAAATGTTCCGAACATGGATTTCCCATGGAATGTCTAAGTATTTTAGAAGGATTGTAGATTTGTCCATCAAGTTGCCCAAAAAAGAAATTGGTTTTGGGCAATTACACCTTGGAAGTTTGGTTGTATGACTCCCATACGTTACACGCACATTACACTTATTAATGTTCATTTTGCATTTTTGATGTGAAACACATAATGCAGCGCATGGGATCGGAAAAAATTGTTCTCGGGAAAGGCACCGTTCGTGGACAAATATATATAGATACATTCTACTCCTTACCCGTCGCCCCCTCTCCTGCCATTGACCCAAAGACGATGTGCACAAGTTGCATGTACAAGTTAGGAAATGGACAAAATTTGGAAATATTTTTAAAAAAGGCGGGACAAATTTAAGAAATTTTCAATAAAGTTTGAAAAATGTTGAAAATATTTGAAGAAATTTTGGAAAAATTTAGAAAATTGTCACAAATTTACACAGAAATTTACAACGAAATTGGGAAAAGTTTGAATATTAGACAAAAAATAAAAATTTCGAAACACTGTGGAAGAATTTGGAAAATTTGGGAATTTGCTTTAAAAATTGGGAAAGTTTTGTATAAGAGAGGCGGGCATTGGCGCGATAGGCTTGTTGGACCGATAACCACCGTTTACAATTACTAGCAGGCAAAAAAAATTTTTTTTTTGCGCAACTGGAAGCATGGCACACCGTTACCTAGTATCCATGATAATTTCAAAATTATATTTGTTCAAAACCGATAACATATGGACCAGCACATTTGACGTGATTTCGATGTGAGAATTTGCGTCTAGAATTTAAGCTTTCTAACATTTTCAGCCACTACCAATCGGCAAAAAATTATGAAATGTCAACGCGCCATTCATTAATCTATCGTTGGGCGTCCGCTTTTTTGTGAAATCTCTGCCGGTGAATTAATTATTCATTATTTATCAACAGGCCGCGTGTGTATGTAGGTCCGATATGTCAGTGTGTGATGTACCGATAGCTCGGTGTGTAGTTCTGCCGGTCGAGTGACAGCTGAGACCGGTGAATAATTATTTTAAAAATAAATGCGTTGGGCTTTTTGTATTTCATATCATTAAGTGATAAACACGGTTGACAAAACATTATTTATTAAACACCTCGTGGGAGAAGCGGTTAACCAGAGAAATTACCAACTTATCGGTACTAAAAACGGCATTTTCGGTAGACTACACTACTGCGCGCGCAGTACCGATAAATCGTAAATTTTCAATACATTGCATATTTAAATATTTTGAGTGCTAAACAATTCTTGGTTTTGCAATATATTGTAGAAAAGGGTTCAATGAAACTAATTCAATAGTTCATTGGCGCTTATTTGAGTTAGAAGTTGGAAATATCTATGGTTTCCCTTGGCCTATCGGTACAATGCCCAAATCCCCTAACTGTAAAAAAACTTTTCAAACAGTTAAAATATCTGAGGAGCTGAAAGTTGCCAATAATTCTAGAGAAATCGTCAAAAATTTTGGCTCAATTTAGATCAAAATTAGTGTTTCCATGTTTCACATCTATCATGTGTTCCATGACGCCTCACTTTTTTGGTATGTGTCGAATGCTGAATAATATTACATCAGAGAAGGTGTCATTGGATCACATTCATAGCACTAAGTGAGTAGCGTATTAATTGTGATCCTGTAGAGGGGTTGCAACGAATGACGACTGGCAAACAATAACTATTTATTTAGGGCCACCCTTTATATTTGTTTATCTCCAGCACCAAGCGGTAAATCAGTGCTAGACAGTTTATTGATCATACAGATAATACCGAGAACATCCTTGCATCACTCTTATTGGCACCCTCTTATCGTAGGCTGACTATTTCAGCAGCTACGCATTTACTAGAGTAGTTTAAATTAAAGGACCGTCGCATCACTGCTTCTACTCAAATATACGGTGGCTTTGTTCGCTGACAACCTACGACTAATTGAACCGTCTGTTCACCCACTCCGCTCCCAGCGTTGTCCATCATTCATCTGCTCACTTTCTGTGTGTTGTGCAAAATCCGCACATCCCAAAAATTGAAATGAGAGGTGGGTTTGACCATTCCCGGGCCAAAATTATAACTTCCCGATGTCTACTTGTGTGTGTGTGTGTATGCCTAAAACTAACACGTGATGTCTTAGACGGTCACTTTTTTAAATTCAACATTTATATATTTATATCTCAACATATATCTCCTCAACAGTTTGAGATATAAAAAAATAAACGGGATGTGTGTCTGACCCTCTACAACTCGAACCAATAACTTCCCGGTCGTTGACCCGTTTATGTTACATCGAAAATTTCGGTTCATGTCTCACGTTATGGACTGTTTCAACTTTTCCAAATTTCCAAATATTGAAAAATTTGGTAATTATTAATATGGAGTAGTTACATACATAATACAATTTGGTGATAGCCATTAACGATGAGTGTTGGCAAAAAAGAGTCATGCAACATCAAATGCGTATTTTTACATGTGGAACGACTTGCATTCGACCCTTTGTTTCGTATCTCGAACCGTTCTAGCGATAGAGCGAACTAAAAGATTGAATTTGTTAATAACAATTAACTATCGTCGTTGGCAAAAAAAGTTATACAACATCGAATATGTATTTTTGTATGTGGAATATTTTTCATTTACTAATTTGTTGCGTATCTTTACCCGTTCTTACGATACAGCCATATAAACAATGGATTTGGTTAATAACAATTAACTATGGGTGTTGTTGGCAACAAAAGTCATAACACATCAAATGTATATTTTTAGGTGTAGAACGACTTTCATTGGACACCTTGTTTCCTATCTCCAACCGTTCTCACGATGGAGCGATCCAAACAATTCAATTTGTTTTAACTGTTAACTATCGGTGTTATCAAGGAAATTTATACCGCAGCAAATATATATTTTTGTGTGTGGAACAACTGCAACTAAATAATTTGTTAACATTCCGATCGTGAGGGAAGTTATTGTTTTGGGTCCAAAAATCGAAATGGGAAATTTTACGTGATCTCCACGTTTCATGACCCTTAGAAATGTTTCTGACCATGTATAACGCGATATTTGTCTGTGTATGTGTGTATGTGCTATGTGAGCAATATTTTGTCGAACAATTTCTCTTAAACCAATTATCCGATTTGGGTTTTCTTATACTCATTCGATAGCGTTCCACCCAAGTTAGACCTGATTAGACCTTGAACATATTCGACCCAGTGGTTGTTTAGTTATTAACAAATTCAATAGTTTATATCGTTGCATCGTGAGAACGGTTAAAGATTCGACACAAATTATTCAGTGAAAGTTGTTCCTCATACAAAAATACATATTTGATGTCGTAGAACTTTTTGCCAACACCGATAGTTAATTGTTATTAACAAATGCAAGTTTTTCGATGGCTTTAGCGCAAGAACGGTGGAAGATACGAAACAAGTCGTTCCACACATAGAAATTCATGTTTTATGATTTTTCGTACGAACACCCATAGTGAATTGTTATTAATAACTTGTATTATTTATAGAAGTGAAACTTCCCTACGCGCGTCATGCATTTTTAACGATCAGAGTAAAACCCAGTGAAGAGCGACATGCAAAAACGGGATCACGGGGCGAACCCTTGGTGGTCCTACCACCGCCCACAGTCGCTCTCTCGCCGTATCCGCTTGCTACGGTCGGGTCGTGGCTGACGAAGTTTCTCTCTCGCGAAGTATCATCTGCTTGGTTAGTGTACTGCGCCGTTGTTTAGTTTGATTTGCAACCGAATTTGAGAGTCATCTAGTTGTGTGAGCATGTGTATGCCCCATTCGGGGCACAAAGGAACCGTCCTGATTTGATATTTCAGCACAGCGTACTAGATTTATGCTTCTCCAATATACCGGGTTAACCACTGGGGCCCCTATTAGTCTCATAATTAAGATTTGCAGATTTATAAGGTAGAGAATTATGAATATCTGAGTAGATACATGCTGAGCATGAGCATGAGACTTATGCGCATTACTTGAGTGCGAGTGAGTCGCCCAGTGCTGGATTTAGAACGGGGCAACAGGCACCATGGCTCGGGGCTCCACAGAATGAGGGGGCCCCCAGAAATTCCAAAAATTGAATCGATGATTTCAAAAAAAGTGCGGCATCATGAGACACCTGGTAGATGTGCAACATGGAAACACTAATTTTTGAGCTAAATTAATCGAAAATTTTTGACGATTTCTCGAGAAATTGAAAATTGTCAAATACTCAAGTTGTTTGGATTTTTTTTAATGTTTGAAAAGTGTTTCCAAAATTTCCCAAAACATTCTGAAATTTTTAAAAAGTTTGCGATGTGTTTAAAAATTGTTCCAAATATTTTCTAAATTTTTCTACAGTTTTTTAAAACTATGAGAATTTTTTTCCAATTTTGTTCTGACTTTTTCCCAGTTTTGTCCAGATCTTTACAATTTTTTTTTCAAATTTTTAGAAGAGTATTCCACATTTCTTGAAACTTGTAGCAAATTTTTTTCAATTTAAAACCAAATTGTAAATTTTTTCAAAATTCTGCTGAATTCTTGCAAAAAGTTTGTTGTCTATTTTTCTGCAAGTTTTTGCTAATTTTTTCAAAAGTTCTCTAAAATGAGCTAAATTTTTCTAAAATATTTCCAAACTTCGTCAAAATTTTTGAGAAATTGTTACAAAAGTTTTCTAATTTGTTAAAAATAAAATCCAATCTCGATATGTACATACAACTTGTGGGCATCGCCTTTGCGTCGATGGCAGGGAGAGGGCGATGGGTAACCAGTAGTGTATATCTATATATACATTTGTACTAGGAATGCCTATTGCAGCTAGATTTTTTTCCCAACGCAAGCGCCGCATTAGATGTTTCACATAAAAATCAAGCAGTTCAGGCCGTTCAATTTTTTCAATCGCAAAGAAAAAATAGTTCGAGTTCTCAGTATTTTATAGGCAGCATTGGGTCTAGAGGTGTTTTGTTTACATGAAAGTCGATCCCGAGGCCATAAAAAAGAAGCGATATAGACAATGGATTTTGTTAATAACAATTAACTATGGGTGTTAGCCGAAGAAGTCATAAAACATCGAATGTGTATTTTTACGTGTGCAACGATTTTCATTTGAGACACTGTTGCGTAGCTCTAACCGTTCTTGCGATATAGTGATATAAACAATTGAAGTTATTAATAACAATAAACTATCGGTGGCTGCCAAAAAAGTTATAAAACCTTAAATATGTATTTTTGGGTGAGGAACAAATTTGATTGAATAATTTGTCTCGTATCTTCAATCGTTTTCACGATGCAGGGATATAAACAGTTCATTTGTTAATAACTATCAAACCGCTGGGTCGATTGTGTTCAAAATCTAGTCAGGGTTAAGTTAGACGTAGCCAATGACTATAAAAAAACCCAAATCGCATAATTTGTCTGGGAGAAATCGTTCGAGAAAATTTTGCTCACATACGCACACACACACACACACAGACAAACATCTCGCTCAAAATGGTTGGAAATCTTTCTAGGGGTCATGAAACGTGGAGATCAAGTGAAAATTCCAATTTCGATTTTCCGACCCATAACAATAACTTCCCTAAGATCGGGAAGTCAATAATTGCTCCTCCTTCTATGGGGTTTTCCATATATCATTGAATATCAGTAACTTCCTTGAACAACTCTTCCATCATTCTCCAATATTCGCATTGATAGTTGAAGTGGCTTTGTGAATGGCTGGAGGATTTTTCGTTATTTTGTGGAAATTTTCATATTCCCTTTCTTCTTCATGTATTCTAGAGGTTGGACAAGAATGTCCTGCTTGAAGTGGTGCGGAGGAGAGAAAAGATGCTGCTACGAAAGCACAGAGAGAAGTTGACCAGCTCGCAGACCTACTCAAATTGAGTTCGTTTTTGTTATTCGGAACAAACCCTTCACACAAACTAGTGTTCATCCAGCCGTAGCTGATTGCAAACATCACCCGAATCCGAAAAAAACCCGCATTGTGGAACAGATCTCCGTGCAATCGAGCCGCCAATACTTGAAACAAATGTGGTGGGCGATACTGCAGAAATGAAAATCAATGGCTTCGGGGATGATACTGGTCTTTGGCCGGATGTACCTACGCCAGAAATTATCTATTTCTGGGCCAAAAGAGGTTCTCGTAGGGTCCAGAATTGTGATTGTAAACTTCTTGAAAAGTCCTCACGAATTGAAGATGAGAGGAGCACTGATTCTAGAGTGAATAGGGAATGTAACGAGAGTTTATTCAAAGGTACGAATAAGAATTCCGGGACCGTAGACAGATTCTGGCTTTGTTCTTCTCCAATGGCAGGTAAATTCTACTGTTATGTATGTAAATTGATGACTAATCACAATGCACAACGCAGCCGAGAGCGATACAATGACGCATAGACGCGGATTTATCGAGACAGGAAGTGGACCGGAAGGACATTATTGGCGGAATGTTCTAATGCGAGTTATCAGTACAATAAGATTCATCGTAGAACGTGGGTTAGCTTTTCGTGGTAACGATGAATTGATTGGATCGCCCAGACATGGGAATATCTTGGGGATTACTGAATTACTTGCTGTGAATGATCTATTTCTTGGAATCCATTTGAAGGAAAAAGCCAATCGAGGTAGTAGATACGTCAATTATTTATCACCGACTATTTGTGAGCAATTGAAAAATTTGATGGCTCTGAAGCTTCTTGATGAGATTATGAGAAGAATTGAGAAATCAAAGTATCGTTTGATTTCTCCGTAATAGACCCGATGAAGCTCACGGTAGTCCGTTGGAGAAGGAATCTGAACTTCTCCATAGTTGGGAACTGATCTGATATACAGACGGCCCAAAGACGGATGGGCGGTGGGTGCTAGATTACATATGATAGGTTCCATGGGAATTCAGCTTCCGCCTGGAAAATTCCTGGACCGTGTTTCAGGCAGAGGCGATTGCGATCTTAGGCAGTGTGGCAGCTGACATAAAGCGCATTTATACTCACAAAAGAATCGCCATATGAATCCAGACATCAAAGCGGTAATTGTAAGACTATACAGAGACGCATTACACACGCTGACCCGCAAAAACAAGGTCAGACCAATTTGAGTACCGGGCTATTCGGATATAGCTACCCAGGCAAGCTGTGAAGCGAACTATCCAGGAATGGGCTGTCGATCAGATAAACCAGACCTGGAGCACAACTGCAAGTGCCAGACAATCTAAGAGATTCATCCATAACTGGGACGCCAAGCGGACCACGGAGCTAATGGAAATGGATAGGAATCTGGTAACGACGGTAGTAGCTGCCATGAGAGGCCACTGCGGACTGCGTAGGTACATGAATATACTGGGCCTATTTGAAACCGCCATATGCCGCTTCTGTGAGGCGGAAGCGGTAACTCCCTTCCACATATTGTGTAAATGTCCGGCACTCACTGTACAAAAACACCGGGTATGGGGAGATACATCCTTCAAGGAGGAGGAATGCGGACAACTGAGATGTAGGAACATTCTAAACTTCATAAATGGGCTTAAAGTCTTCATATAGCCCTGCTACCGATGAAATTTCGTTCTGTGGGAGATAAGAAGCACCTAGGCCTATATGTCGCCCCTCACTCATGGTGAACTCACAGCCTACCATATAATAATAATAATGATAGGGAGAAGAAATCGAAGTTCTATTCCATCTCAATGGAATCGACTCCCGATGAAGCTCACATTGACCAGCTGACAATAGTCATACGCTCCATGGAAGAATGTCATAAATTTTTTTGTCACAAAATGTCACAGTTTTTAGACAATAACCATATCATGTTTATTCTTTTTATTTGAACTCCTTTATTGTATTTTAGAACTATTCATATATCTTTGGCCATGATATATATCATAAACTACATTGTAAAACTTTTCATACTTTGAGATATTCACCTTCACAACCTTCCATATTAGTTATTTATCAATAGTTTAAACTTTTATAAACTAAACAAAAAAATAACGTGAATCGTCTATCTCCTATCAGTCTTCTCGCAGGAATAATAAATGAATAGGTTTTGCATAATTCAAATGCACGAAACAGCAATATACTTTCCAGTCAATGCTAAAAACAACAAAAGGTAGATATTAAAAGGAAAGTAGTCAAAGTAGACGAGTTTAGTCAGAACTTCATCCTCTTCTAATTCATCATTGGACATGTCAGCTTCAGAATCTTCGTGTCCACAGCTCAGTTCCTCCTCATATCTCCTGACGACTGTTGGCGATTCAGGAACCAACGTTTTTAGAATTTGTTCCAGTTGTTCGTGGGTAAAGAGTCTCATATTGTGAGCAATATAAGTCAGCATTTTAGCTCGTTTCAAAGTTAAACGATTTCGTATTTTCGAATGGATCCACCCGAATGTGCTGAAGGTACGCTCAGTTGCTGCTGATGTTGGTGGCTCATTAAGAATCTCAATAGCCACTTGTTGTAATTCGGTGTTAGAGAAGAGTGCTTGCCACCATTTTACTGCAGAGACAGACCGTATGGACCCCTACATGTACTGGCTCTTGAAAATCCCATCATTGGTTTTAAAGTCGATTAACTCAGCCATAACCTTATCGCCATTCAATCCTAATCGAGAAGCCATTTTGCAGATATATTCTGACCCCTCGGCCTGTTGTTCAGCTAATAACAGCTAACCTTTTTCAGCTGGATCCAATAAATTGACAGCCCAGTGGATGGGACGCAGAGTCATTTGTTCACGTTTTTTGAGAGATTTTAATACTTTTTCCTTCTCCGCCTCATCAATAATTAAACTAGACGATGATGTCAGGTGCTTCTCAAAATTGGCTCGAATATGATGCAGAGCTGAAGCAACTTTGCTGATTTTGGACTGGTCTGCCTGCAACTTTAGCGTCCACTCTGTCACCAGTTTTAATAAATCTCGGAATTCCAGCAGATTAGCCCAAAAGGCCGCATCCAAAAGTAGATTCTTAGTCTCATCCTTCAGTTTGTCTTGAACTTTTGGATAAATCGCCAATGCTTGGAGGTTGTGCTTGTTATTGAGTAGACTCTCGGCACAAGTTACCATTGAACTGAAACGTGTGTCTCCAGGATTCTTCAAGGTCTCGTGTGAATGTTGGCTTTTGTTTTGATTTTTCATCTCATTAAAATGAGCTGATGAGACGTTAGATTTTTTTATCACGTTGACTACAGTCTTGGCAGATTTGATCAGAGGCTTCACTGATTCCAAATGTCCCTCGTCTTTCATAAGAAGATTTAAAATGTGTGCACTGCACCCAAATGCAGCGAGACCAATGTCCTTGTATTTTTCTTCAACAATCTCCCAGGCTTTCCTCATGGCTGATGCGTTGTCTGTACATATGGATATTACTTTTTTGGCATCGATCTTTTCAATTTGAGTGATGAGCTTGTTAGCAATCCATTCCCCAGATTCCGATTCAGTTCCAGGTACGATTGATTCAAAGAAAGTAGGTCGGGCGTCGTAACAACAAAGTTAGCAATTCCTTCGCTTCTCAGATTGGACCATCCGTCGCATTGAAGATTTACAGTCCTCGCATTAAGGACACAACCATCAATATCATTTTTCACAGCTTCATAGACTTGATCTAGAATGATATGAGATAAGACATATCGGGAAGGAGATTGGAACGTTGGACCTAAAAATCTGAAGAATGAGGCCCAGAAAGAATTTTCTGTTAGACTCAGTGGTGATCCGGCAGAAAAAATAGCAAAAGCTAGAAGGTACTCAGCCTTTAACTGATCTCTGGGCGCCATTTTATCGCAATAACCGTCCAGCGTTGAGCTTCTATCGACACCAAATAATTCAGATTGCTGACTTGCCTGAGAAACGTTAGATCTCGAAGATCTTGACGACACAACACTCTCACTATCAGTCTCTTCATCACTCGAATCTTCTTCCAGTCCCCCACATTTACGTTTCGTAATGAGTGAAACGTCCTCCTCTAGAATGCGTTTACGTTTCTTATGGTTTGTAGATTGACTCTGATCACTGATACGTGATTTACAATACGTTGACACATTTTGTGGACATTGTACACAATCATAAGCCAACTGCTTAATCATCCTCGTAGTGTGGTGTTTCCTCTGGTGTTTACACCACTTGCATTGCGATGAGTTCATTTTCTGATTGGGCAATTTTCCCAGGTCCACCCAGTGATCAGAAATGAGTTTGGACAATTTCATTGTCACTGAAAAAAAGTGTCATTAGTCTCGCTTATCCATTTTTTTTGCCGATAAAAGCATAAGAATAATCGAAAAACTCACCTGTAGTGTCGTTTTGTACTTGTAGACGCTAATAACTGTGACGTATCCTCAATGATACATAACCATCGACTTTGTAAATAATCATCAATTTTTGCTGAAAGTGTTTATCTCATAAGTATCCTTTGTTTTATATTCATCACTGATAACAAGTTGTTATTAACAATGAATAATAGATAAACTTACCGGTCCTTTTTGTTTGTTATTTAACACAATGAAGTGATTTTTCTAGACGTGATAAAAAGGTGGGTTGAGAAAGATCGTTACACTCAAGCCGACTCTGAGACCATGGCTCAATGGCGGTTAACAGTTCGCAAATTTTCGCATTTTGGACTGACGACACCTGGCGTGCCACTAGCTAGATGGGACTTGACGGTCAGATGGTAAAGGGGTCACGTTTTTCGTCACATGACAAAAATTGTCATATTTCCGTCGGTCACATGACTGTCACTGACGTGTCATGTGACCTGACACTGACCGGTCAGGTCATTTTTCCACATCCCTGCTCACCAGATGTCTTATTACCTTTTGCCTCCCCCAACTTACCTCTCCTATCGCTGTACGTCCAACCCTCTAAGATCCTCCCTACCCTAAAATTCACCTATCACCACCCTTGGGCCTTACTCCCACTGAATTTCCGAAACCCCATAGGTACCACTAAGAACTTCGACTTCATTCTCTTAGAACTAAGAAGATAGAATACTCTTGACAATTGAAGTGTCCACATCTGAATACGAAGAACTGCCGTCAAATAGTCAGTACTTGCATTTGTGTCTCATGAATAAATAGGTTTCGTGTTGTGTACAAGTGAATTTATTTGATCCAACCGGAATCAAACAAAAAATTTGACGACGAGAATCGGGATTCTCCAACATTTGTGCAGCAGTGCAGCCGTGAATTTATATTCATCCTGAAACTCAAGTGACAACTTTCAAGTTGTTTCGTTCTGGAGAATGAACGAGACTACAATCAGGCAGCTCACGAGGTTCAGCAACTATAATCTGGTCGATAAGCCTGGACTTAGCAACTCCGGCACCATTTGTGGGAACGATCATCAGTGACTGTAAGCACTAAGATTTGATTTCTCTTCTGACAATTCAATTCCTTTCTTAAAAGAAAAAAAAAATTACATTGACTACTCCTCCTCTTCAAAAGATTGATAAAATCACCCCACAAAATATCGAGATTTCAAAACATCGACGGAACTTTAATCAAATTATTACCAGAGAAATTTGACGGTAATCACTGTGAAATTCGTAGTTTCATGAAGGGAGTTGATGCAGCCAGGAGATTGCCACAACCCCACAATTACTTCGGTATCGAGGCCTTAAAACCATGAATGAAGCTCTCACTGCAGCGATCACTGAAGAAAAAGTATTCCGCAGTGGTCATCAATTAAATCAAAATTATAAATCATGCGCAGTATGTAAAAAAACAAATCATGCCACACACGAGTGTCACTTTGATAAAAATCCAAATGCGTCGACAGTCAAACTACCCAAGCCCGTTCACTTGACTCAACAACAATTTAATTCTCGCAATCAAAATCAAAATGCCCAAAGCCAAAATCAAATTAAAAACCCAAGGAATTCCTATCAAACTCAGTTTGAATCTACTCAACAAAAAATCGCCAATGTGGATATTGTAAAGAGATCGGTCATGACATTTCAACTTGTTTTAAACGTGAACGCGCTAATCAGAGAAAATCACAAAATAACGGATCAAAGAAATGTCAAAATTCTTATCGCCCAGTCAAAAATTCACTCAATGCTTGGCATCTTACATTCTCATCATAATAGACTCAAATTTACATATGAAATTGAAGCAAATAATAAAATTGCTTTCTTAGATTTATTATTGGCGAAGAATAATGACAGGTCGTTATCTTTTGACTGGTATCTTAAGCCTACTTTTTCTGGTAGATGTATGAATTTTAATTCAGCACATCTGGTTTCTCAAAAGGCAGGAATTGTTAGGAAGTCAGTTGACAAGATTTACCTTCTCAGTAACTCTAAATATCATAGGAAAAATTTGAGAATTGCAGAAAGAATTCTTTTAATGAACTGTTATCGTTTGCAATTTATTCATCATTTTATGAATCAACGACTCTTAAAATTACGTTCTAATAAATTTCGAGATGAACTGATTCACAATGCTATAAATCTACCTCTTAAGGAACCATTTGATTATAAAAATTCCTTAATTCTGCCATTTTCAGACATTATACCTGCAAAATCATATCGACTTTTTAAGAAAATTAATGTCAAAGTAATCTCAAGAGTAAAGAATAAAATGAGGGAATTTTTAGGCTCTACAAAAGACAAAATCAATCCTTTATACAAGTCTCATTTAGTCTATCAAATTAACTGTGCTGATTGTGGTAATTCGTATATTGGTAAAACGAATTCTTATTTTAAAAAACGGACGTACCAACACAAATATACCATCAAGAGTATATATAGTAACATTGCTCTCAAAAAACATGCTACAACCCTGAAACATAATTTTGATTTTGATAATGCAATTTTAGATTTTGAAAAACTTAATTATCAATTGTCAATTTTAGAAATGTATCACATTAAAAAACATTAACATAGCACTGTTAACTTTAAAACGAATGTGGAAAACCTATCACAGATTTATAACTCCATTATTTTTAACTCAATGAATCAAAATCATACGTAATATTTGAAATTAATACTTAGATTTTTATCGACACCTTCTTTACCGGTACTGTGGTGACTTCATTAGTACAGGTTCCGACAAATAGGACTGTCGATTCGGTCTGTGTCTGGTTTTATAATGACTGGTTCAAATCTAATTTATGGTAATATCACCCATTCAGTTGATGTCAAAAAATTTAATGACTACTTAGATTATAGGTATTTGTATTCAAAAATATTTGAGGAAAAGAGGAGAAACTCTCTCGATTTATACGTTAAGTTATGAAAATTTCAAATGGATACTTTCATTGATAATTTTCATGGCAATGATTTACGTTGAGGATTGAGTATGCCTCCATTAGTTTGTGATCTTTAAACAAAGTATAGGTTATCTTTCATCGGAAATGCGTGATATTGACATACTATTATGACTACAATTTTGTAAATTTTACGACGTAAGTGTTACCCCTGATGTTAATTCATATTATTTATTTATTTAATTAATTAATGTTAAAAAAATGTAAAAAAAACTCATTTATTTTTTATCATTAATATGTTATAGAATATCCGCTATGCCCTTGAAAATGGACACACAAATGTGCCGAAACGTCGGGCTCCATAATTAATAAAAATAGAATGGTTGAATTTTATTTTTGTTAAATTTTCTTAAAAATTTTTAAAAATTCGACCGAAAAGGCCAATTTTCATCATTATTGATACAGCGGTCAACGTAACTTCCTAAAATCGAGAATGCTTTGTTTATCTGGACGACATCGTCATCTACGGTTCCGACCTTGCTGATCACAATGCAAAGCTTATCAATGTTTTCAGGCGACTCAGGGAAAATACCCTTAAACTTCAACCCGACAAGTGCGAATTCGTCAGAAACTCATGTCAATGACTATTAATAGAGAGATAAAAGATAAAAGATAAAAGACCTATTGCGGATCTTTTATTCATTGCTAAGGCAGAATAAGGATTCTTCAAAAACTTGAATTGTTCTAGTATCAAGTATCTATTCAAAATTAATCGATCAAACGAACTTACCTGTGATGTTCGATCGTAATTATATGGAGAGTTTCGTTCGAGAGATAACAATGTAGTACCGCTAGTTCGCTTACGGTGTTGCCACGATCTTCAGCCAAAAAAGAGAGAGAAACCCGCCATTTTGGGCTCCTTCTCTCTATCCCCACCACTTTCCCTTCATATTTTTAGAGAATTTCATAATTCATTTTTTGGGGTGGGATTTAAACTCGTTTATTATTTAAAGCAGGATTTTTTTCTGGGTGGGATATAATCTCTCGAACGAAACGCTCCATATAATTACGATCGAACGTCAAGGGGAAGTTCGTTTGACCGATTAATTATATTTCGAGTTTCGTTCGCGAGATAACAATGTAGATGTTTAGAGCAAATCACATTGTAATAACTGTATTTCGAACCATAGGACACATTAACATATGATTAGAATAAGAGTAATCTAACGTAAAGTACTAACAACTTAAAGTGACAAAACTGACTTTGAAAATTGAGATCTATCCTCATCAATCGGTCTATTGTAACACTTAGCGAAAACTAAGGATGCTTTAGACCAACCAGCTGTGCTTTTGATTACACTAATATGAACGCCCTTTTTCAGTGCTGCCGACGTGACAGCATGTCTAGTGCTATTACCTTTGTATTTAGAATTTACTCCACTACGAGCCAAAAAGGCTTTAATCCACCTGGCTAATGTCTGCGTTTGACGCCGCTTTATATGGCGATCTTGTTGTAATTAGGTGTTCCTCTGAACCCCTTAAAGACTGTGCTCTTTCAAAGTAAGCCTCTAACGTGGATGCTATGCAGAGCTTCGGCTTCTGCAGAAATCTAGGCAACCACAAGAGAGGTTGATAAGCACCCGGTCTGGACGTTTTAATCAGTTTGTCTATTTTTATAGAATAACCATTTTTGGTTTTGGAAACATTTCTAAGTTTCATAAATGCCAATGACTGCATCCTTTGCACCGTAGCAAGAGATAATAACATAACTAAACGATCTATCAGATGTGCTAAAGATAAGGATTCCACGGAAATAGGGTCGAAATTTCTTCCAAAACAGGGGACACTTCCCAAATCTCTTCATATCTAGGTTTCGGGGGTTTTGTGCGATAGACACCTTTGAAAAACCGAGACATCAGCTGATGTTGATAGACACCTTCTCCTAGGAGTAATCCCAAAGCCGCTCGGCAATTATTCAATGTACCAAAGACGGCGCCAGAATTAAATTTATTTGTCAACAAGGCAATGGCTTCAGTTACACCAGCTTCAAAGGAATCTACTCGCGAAGTCTTGCAGTACGCTAGCCATTGTTTGATGGCGCTGCTGTACTGTTTGATCGTCGAATCTGCCAGCGATGCGACCATTATGTCCACTGACTCTTCTGGGATGTTTTTTCTGCGACATGCTTCCCCGATACTCTCCCTGCTATCAAGGATAACTTCTTTGCCAGTGGATGCTGGATTGTCCTACAAGGAGAAACAAGTAAATCATACCACGGTTCAAACAACAATGGAGCTTCTACAAATAAAGATGACATCAAGTGGTACCACGGTTGCGTGGGCCAATCAGGTATGACAATAATTCCCTCAGACTGGTCGCATATAATTTTTCTGACAACCTTCAAAACCATAGAAAATGGTGGGAAAGCAGAAAAATGGAGGTTATCCCAGCTCAAAGTGAATGCGTCGATGACCTTAGCTTCGGGGTCACGGTGCCATGAGCAGTAATCCTGACACTTAGCATTACATCTGCTAGCAAATAAATCCATGAACGGATTTCCAAATCTCTCCACTGAGGAATCGAAAGCTTTTGACGACAACTCCCATTCAGTATCCAGGTTGGCTTCACGAGAAGCTCGTCTGCTTCGACGTTTTCTTTAGAGGCTATGTACGATGCGAAAATCCATATTCTGCGAACCTCACACCATCGCCAAATCTTTGGAGCTATTTCGTTCAGTTTCGGGAACTGAACGCCTCCCATTCGATTAATATAGGCTATGGCTGTCGTGTTATCGATTCTTAATAATATTTCACAATCTGAAGATGTGTCTGCGAAGCATTTTAAGCCATAATAAGCAGCGACTAGCTCTAAATAATTAATATGATGCAACCTTTCCCCTTGTTCCCATGCTCCATGAGCTACTTCACCGTCAGAGAAAGCTCTCCACCCTGTGGTAGAAGCGTCCGAAAAGATCTCTTTGCAATATTGTCCCGATCTTATTGGGTTTATTGCGGTGGGGATTGCTCTCTCCCACCACTCAAAATCAAATTGCAATGATGAAGACAAGAACATAGACTCATTGTAATTGCCCTGAGATTTGAGTTGAGCTAGGTACTTTTGGCGCTCAAAACTCTTAGTATGAAGAAGAACTCTTAGTATGATACGCTACTGCCGGGCAAGCAGCAGTAAGAGTACCCAGAAACTGAGCCAAATCCCTTATTTTGCATTTCCTTCTTTCTTTCAACGAAATTAACATCAATAACAACTTTTCTTTCTTTTGGGGAGGTAATTCGAGCGTCATGTCGCTGGTATTCAGGATAAATCCCACAAACTGACAACGAGAACTTGGTAAAAGGTTACTTTTCTCATAATTTATCACAAATCCCAGCTGTGTCAAGACATTTTTCGTCCTGCAGACATTTCGGCTGCAATTCTCCTGGGAATTTTCTACAATTAGCCAATCGTCGAGATAAACAACTGATAAGCAGCCTGAAACTCTCAAATGATTTATAGCTGGTTTTAGAATCTTTGTGAATAGCCAGGGGGCCGTAGATAAGCCGAAAGGCAAACAAGTAAATCAATACAATCTGCCTCTCCACAAGAACCTTAGGTATTTTCGACTTTTTTATCAACAGGGACTAAATAATAAGCGTCCTTTAAATCTATGTTACACATGGATGAGTCTTTTATTACTGATTTGGTTACTATACGAATGTCTTTCATT
Organism: Asobara japonica; assembly: GCA_026005395.1. NCBI lineage: Eukaryota > Metazoa > Arthropoda > Insecta > Hymenoptera > Braconidae > Asobara > Asobara japonica. The sequence continues at coordinate 52,624 of BQMI01000076.1, forward strand.
TTAAAATGATTTGTGGTAATGAACTCATTGAGCTTTTTTAAATTTAGCACAAACCTCGCAGAACCGTTTGCCTTGGGCACCAAAAAAAAACAAGACTTGTCCCTTGCAAGGAGTACGGCCTTCAATCGCATTAATATTTACTAAATCTTCAATTGCTTTGGTGTATGGCCCTTCTTCGGTGACCGACAAACTCCGTTCCGAATGCGATCTACTCTGGTGCAGCTTATTATCGAAAATCAATTTATATCCCGTTATACATGGCAAGACGAAGAGATCATTTGAATATTCTGACCAGGGTTGACGGAATTGTGCTAATCGTCTTGGTTTGTATCTCACCTCGCCTACTTCGACGTCTGATTCTGCTCTTGATTTTCTTTGCCCCCATTCGGGTTCTGAGACCCCGTCCTATGGCTCGGTATCCTCTGCTGTGTCCTCCCCGGACGCAGTGGTTGAGAAGGCAGGTAATCCCTCCTGTTCTTGTACCCCGTCTGTGAATACCCTTGGTTTCTCCCAGACGGGGCTTTCCAGTTTTCCGAATTCGATGACCCTGCTATGGTCTTCTTGGTTGCTTGTTGGGGTTTCAGGGTTAACCCAACTTTCTGAATTGACTGCGCTCTCTTCCACCGAGTCGATAGTTCGTCACTGAACAGTATTCTACCTGTTTTCCCTTTGTCCAGCAGGTCTTTGGCTTTCTTGTCCATACCAGAATAAAGAAAAACTTTTCTCGTCTTTGACATTTGATAATAGGTGCCGCACATCAACTTAGCAGAGTCCAAGAAGTGTTTCAGTGTTTTTGACTTCTGCTCCTCATTCAACTTGAATTTGCATAAATTGCTGATACCAGAACCCATAGCTGAGATAGCAGAACCCAAAGTGTTTTGATCGTTGACAAAGAACTTGTCACGCTTCAGTACTGACTCGTTAACAGAAGCTTCAACTTCCGGATTCAATTATGGAGCCTCAAAGGTATATTTTCCTTTGCGAGGGTAGGTTTTGAGCAATTCCAACTTTGAATCTTTCTTCCAACCAGTTTGAGACCAGGCCTGCCAACGGTCATCTATCTCTGGGTGAATATCCAACTCTACTTTAGCTGTTGTTGCTTCTTCACCCAATAATTTTAATGTTTCTTCATCGAGATCCTCGACGACAGCCTGCTCTTCCTTCTCTGGGTGAATATCCAACTCTACTTTAGCTGTTGTTGCTTCTTCACCCAATAATTTTAATGTTTCTTCATCGAGATCCTCGACGACAGCCTGCTCTTCCTTCTTCTGCTCTGTTGGCGCTTCATTATTAGCTCCTGGGTCGACGATGGTACTAGCCACTGAGTGTCCATCATCACTATCGGATTCGTGCTCCGAAATTTGTTGATTGTGTTCAAGAGATTTTTTACCGTGTCCGCTTGTACCTAAAACCAACGGGAGAAAAGAAGGAAAAAATGAGAAAGGTAGTTTTTTTTTTTTTTTTTGAAGTGAAACTTCTTATGGGAGGGTTTTGAAATCTCGATCGGCAACCTTTTTGGTGACGCTCGCTCTAACGTAGTAAGTAAGAGTGAGAGGCCTCCGGGAATCGAGCGAGAGTGAGACGGACTACCTTACGTCTCGTCTATCGGGCGAGAGTGAGAGGCCTTCGTGTATCGTGCGAGAATGAAATGGAAGACATTCTGTCTTTCATGTCATTCTCTGCGTTCAGGCGGCGTCGCGATCGCGGAAAACAGCTGTTGGTTTCTAACACAGTGATCATAAGCAACGTATTTTGGTTTTGTGCGTGTCTTCATTACTTAAATCGAGAGTTTTGTGCAAATATGCCGAAGTCGGGTGCAGAAAGGACAAAAACGTGGCGGGAGAAAAAACGGGCGAGTGACGGAATTGATCAGAATAGAAAACGGAAAAAAAATGGTGTGTCATGAAGACACGCGATAGAAGTGAAACTGAATGATTGGATCGGCAAGGATTATTTCATTTTCTATGTTTAGAGGGAGAGGAATCATTTTAATTACGTGTCAAACACTTCTTGATAGTAAATATTAATCTATTCATCATAAAAATTATACTTTTTTCAAGATACAATAATATTAGTATGAATATGATGAATTAAATCTCAATCAGCTTCACCTTCATTCTCTGGTAGACTCTTCATGAACGAAATGATAGGTTTGTGGTAACTAAAATAGGTAATGAAGACTCTTGACTCCAAATTTTCGATGTAACCTGAGAAAACTGCATCGATCGTGGTACCATGGCGTGTAGTCGATTCAATTGGTGAATTGTTCATTTCCAATGACAATGTCTGTTGCAAGAACTGAATTAATGGCTTGGAATCCTCTGAATCAAAATTAACATTAAAATCTCCACCTAGAATCATAGGTATTTTGTCCAGCTCTACTCCAACTTCTGCAGCGCCCACTGGAGTATACGGCAGCGAGTGAAGGTGAATAAACTCTATTATTTTCGCCATCTTCTGATTTGGTGAAATATAGAGTGCTATAAGCATAATCCGCTGTCCGCTTTCTGTGCGACATTCAGCTGCACCCATTTCTCCAACAGATGACAACCCAATTGAAAGCGATTCTAGTTGTTTCAAGTTCAGGTCCATATTGGGTGTCATGATGTTCGTTCCATGAGCAGTATTGCAAAGTATTGCGACCCCCCCTGCTCTCACATTATGTCTTTTGAACAGTACGACACAATTAAAATTGGGAACATCAATTTCTTGATCGTTTTCCTTCCACGTCTCTGGAAGTATCAATATATTAGACCGTAGAATCACCGGATCATTGAAATCTCCGCTATGAGCTCCTAAGATTTGGCAATTGAGGGTTGTTATTGATAAGCCTGGTCTGCTGATGAACTCTCGGAGAATGTCAGTCAAAGTTATCAATGGATTTGTTGATAAGCTTCTAAATTCTGATTGTAGCTTGTCCATTGATTGAGTTTTTTTCCGTCCATGATAAAATTTGTTCTTTCCATCCTTCGCAACGATGTACAATCCCTGTATACTTGACACGGGACAAGGCTACGTAAAGGAGTTGTTGTGAATGTGTCTTTTCGTATTCATAGACGATTTGATTAAACGTACCACCTTGAGACTTGTGGATAGTAATAGCACACGCTGATACCAATGGCAGATGATTTCTTGTGACGAAAATCGTTTTATTATTGTTCATATATATCGTAGAAGTTCTTCGTGCAATGGGAACTGCCGTGTGGCTGATGTTGTTTGCTTGGATGAACGCAGCAGCTTTTCTCCGGATCTTCTGCCCCGTCTTTGGTGAATCTGGAAATTCCAGCCACACACGAGTTACTGCCACTGCCTCATCAGTTTCGGTATGAACTAGTTTACCAACTGCACCGTTTGCTAAACCATCCGTGACATCCAGATTGGTTGTTATTATATACCATTTATCTAACACCAGTATTATCTCGTAGGGCAGACCTCCACTGTCTATTACCGTTTTTTTATTCAATTTTTGTCGTACAAATGATTGTTGCTCAGCATTATGGCAGCCGGTGAATACATCAGTAGCTATTGAGACGGTTTTATTATCTGCAGAATTAAGAATTGTCAAATTGTATTCGTTTACAGCATTATTTGTCAAATATAGCCGAATTCCATGTGGACAAAGACGATTTGCTTCCTCTCGTGTATAAAAACGAGATTCGATAAGGTGTATCTGTTCTTGATCCAATTCGTCGCCATTTCCAATTTTAGTTAATAACGAGGAGAAATCAGCATTCGCTTGTCTCATGACTTTATCCAATTCATAGAACTTCAAGTCACGCCAAAGTGTTGGTGCTGCTATGCGTCGTTTTGTTGCTTGATAGATGGGTGTAGCACGCACTGGAGGTAACTGACGCAAATCACCTATGAAAATGATATCCATTGCTCCAAAATTATCTGGGAAATTTCCTGTTATTTGTTTTGCCCGTGCGTCAATTTGAGACAGCAATTCCTCTCCTACCATACTGACCTCATCGATGAGTATAACTTGGACGTATTTGAAGGGCATTCTGTACTGTTGAGCCACTTCAATTGATAACGGTAATAGTTTGGAAAGGGATATTTTCAATGCAGTGTGGACTGTCGTACCATCAATTGCTATTGCAGCCTTTCCTGTTGATGCACATGCGATGTAAACATTGCAAAAACCATCATTATCTGTGAAGCGGTTGTAAATTTCCATGAGGAGTCTAATGAGGAATGTCTTCCCATATCCTGCTGGCCCAGTGACGAAAACTTGGAGTGGTGATCGGTTTGATGAGAGGAGATTAGCAATCACATGCATCAGGAGTGCTTTCTGCCTCTGATTGGCCATTCTCATTAGTTCATAAAATTGTTCATTATACATTAAATTATCCCTCTTCTTTGCGATAGCACCCAGTTTGTTAAGTGTTGCTAACCGCAGATCGTCGTTCATTATGTGGTCAGCGTTATACAATTCTTGAAAAGGATTTGCTTCAGGAAAAAGGCGACCTACGTTGTCTCCTTCAGCATCATCATCTTGATTTAATTCATCTTCACGACACAACTCTCGACATATCTCGATGGTTTTCTGGATATCTAAAGTCGATGAGAATTCTTTATGTCGGTCCAAAATCAATATTTCGTTGTCGTCGTAAATCTGTATGAATTTAGTTTCTGCAAGAATTTCATTTTCTTCGTCTCGGAATGGAATATACAAAGTCACCATTTCCCGTTTGTATTCATTGAAATCATCAGCCATGTCGTAGTTTCTGTACCGAATAATCCGAGGTTCTTTCCTTCGTGTCCCTGATTCCCCTGATTATTCAGTATGTAATGAGCAACAAACTGGGCCAAATTGACACCTACTAGCTCTTCAGGTCTCTTTTCGTGCTTGTCAAACCAATTTTCTTTCCATATGTTTGTTGCATCATCATCAGCATCCATTTCATTGAGTTCTTTCTGAGTTTTTCGAATTCTTTGTCTCTCGATCGGCCATATTGTTGAAATATAGGTAACAACTGAAGAAGACTTTGACATCGGTTCACGCAGAAGGTACCATGCAGCTTCCTGACTGGTAATTTCGACAGTATTTAGCATGTCAACGCTCATTTTCCTAGTAATTTCGACAATATCGAACTCTGGATTTTCATCCATTATTTCAGTGATGTTACGTTGGAGATTGCTAATTCCACGGTTTGTTTTATTGACGTATTCCACTACGTATGCAGCACATGAGTATTCTTCGGTGATAAATTGCACATCCATGTTTGATTTCAAAATATTGAAAATGAATGGGTTGAATGGATTATGCCACTTTTCCATGGGTTAACGTTTAAGAAATACTCTGGGACGATTGATGCCAGCTCGAAGCACATTCATGTAGTAATCATCTGATAGTAATTCATTTCCCTGATAGAAACTATCAATATCAGCATAGCCATTGTTCTCTAAGTTTGCATAGCAGAATGTGTGCATGGGGGCTGGAATTCAATTCTTTTAAAATAATGGACAACACGATATTTCCCGAAGGAAGAAGACTTTTTGGACTGAATTATGTTCATGATAACATTGATGAGCTTATTAAAATAGATGGCACAGCCATAAAATAGATTACAGCATCTTCATAGATGAGTGTGCTCTTTTCAATATAATGGAGTTCCTCAACATCTTGTTATGTAATTTCTGCTCCATTATTCTTCAATTTATATAATAATTGTAATAATGAGGGCCAACCAACTTCATTAGCACTCATAGTTAGGAATAACGTGGGTTTTCCGAGTTGTCTGATCATTGCGAATAAGTCTCTCTTTCTTTCAGCCCAATACCAAGTCGATTTAGGGATAAAACGTAGAAAAGCCAAGGTGCTTTGTATACAATGATTTATACACTCGGCTGATTGAATTTGTTCACGTGTAATTTTTGTGTCTTTACCTACGTGTTTAAAAGCAATGGATAGACTGTCACGGACTCTAAACCTCATAATTTTCATTGCCATATAGAGTAAATGATGAGGTGTAACCCCACGTCGATCAGATCTCCTTAGCTCACTGGTAGCCATCATGAATGGAGTCACATTGAGGTCTTCACTAAAGCGCCGGAATTGTCCGAGATAGATAGTAGGGAAAGATGACTCTTCTGCATGCTCATCAAATAATAGACTGTGAGGGACATTCATTTCTCCAGGAGCAATCCTCAAATATTTATCGTCATTCCAGAGTAATGTGTGTTGCTGAGCGAACAGGCTTTCCTCCATGGGCATGTCTTCACTCAGTTCATCTATAGGTATCTGATGAACGACACAATCCTCATTAAAGAAAGATTCATCAACTTTGATGTCGTACAGTTGATACAATGGACTCGGTACTAAGCATCTTAGCCATATTTTAATATTTCTCTTGTTTATTAAACCTGTCAAGTAGCTTGATCGATGAATTTTTTTTCTCTGGATATGAACGTAAACACAGTGATCGTCGTCAATGTTCCTGGGCAAGTGATTGACCATTGTATTGACATCCACTGGAACATTGATCACCTGCCCCAAAATTCCAAATTGTCCATGCACATGACGCAATCTGCGAATTTGCATAAATGGAATTCTAGCAGAAATGAGCCACACGGCAGTTCCCATTGCACGAAGAACTTCTACGATATATATGAACAATAATAAAACGATTTTCGTCAAAAGAAATCATCTGCCATTGGTATCAGCGTGTGCTATTACTATTCACAAGTCTCAAGGTGGTACGTTTAATCAAATCGTCTATGAATACGAAAAGACACATTCACAACAACTCCTTTACGTAGCCTTGTCCCGTGTCACAAGTATACAGGGATTGTACATCGTTGCGAAGGATGGAAAGAACAAATTTTATCATGGACGGAAAAAAACTCAATCAATGGACAAGCTACAATCAGAATTTAGAAGCTTATCAACAAATCCATTGATAACTTTGACTGACATTCTCCGAGAGTTCATCAGCAGACCAGGCTTATCAATAACAACCCTCAATTGCCAAAGCTCAGGAGCTCATAGCGGAGATTTCAATGATCCGGTGATTCTACGGTCTAATATATTGATACTTTCAGAGACGTGGAAGGAAAACGATCAAGAAATTGATGTTCCCAATTTTAATTGTGTCGTACAGTTCAAAAGACATAATGTGAGAGCAGGGGGTGTCGCAATAGTTTGCAATACTGCTCATGGAACGAACATCATGACACCCAATATGGACCTGAACTTGAAACAACTAGAATCGCTTTCAATTGGGTTGTCATCTGTTGGAGAAATGTGTGCAGCTGAATGTCGCACAGAAAGCGGACAGCGGATTATGCTTATAGCACTCTATATTTCACCAAATCAGAAGATGGCGAAAATAATAGAGTTTATTCACCTTCACTTGCTGCCGTATACTCCAGTGGGGGCTGCAGAAGTTGGAGTAAAGCTGGACTAAATACCTATGATTCTAGGTGGAGATTTTAATGTTAATTTTGCTTCAGAGGATTCCAAGCCATTAATTCAGTTCTTGCAACAGAAAATGTCATTGGAAATGAACAATTCACCAATTGAATCGACTACACGCCATGGTACCACGATCGATGCAGTTTTCTCACGTTACATCGAAAATTTCGAGTCAAGAGTCTTCATTACCTATTTTAGTTACCACAAACCTATCATTTCGTCCATAAAGAGTCTACCAGAGAATGAAGGTGAAGCTGATTGAGATTTAATTCATCATATTCATGCTAATATTATTGTATCTTGAAAAAAGTATAATTATTATGATGAATAAATTAATATTTACTATCAAGAAGTGTTTGACACGTGATTAAAATGATTCCTCTCCCTCTAAACATAGAAAATTAAATAATCCTTGCCGATCCAATCATTCAGTTTCACTTCTATCGCGTGTCTTCATGACACACCATTTTTTTTGTATAACGGTTATAAGGCAGCCTAAGAATGGATTCATCCTTTCGAGTTGACATAGACAACAGCAAATGCACAGTTTATCTCACAACATTTGTGAGCCTACTGTCAACAACGCACGGTCTGTCCCCCTCCCCCCCCTTATGTTAGGGGCCCGCCGCCGAGTAAAGGCACGGCTTATCTCATACCTCGTAAGAGCCTACCGCCCGTCGCAAATACGGCAAACCATGCGCGTGATCTGTACTTACGAGATCGACTTCTACTACGACTCCTGTCCTCGACATCGTAGTAGTTCTTGCAATAACTTGGTGGGCTTTGTTCATCTGACGACGAATCTTCCCGGCGATAATGGCGTCTAGACCGCATTTGTTGCTTCATGCGTTTCAATTCCCTGTAGAGCTTGTCAAAGTCTCTGGATCTTGACCGCGACCTTCATCTATGTCTTCTTTTACCCATAATTGTCGTTGACTTCTTCAAACAATTAGTTTTCACTTTGACTATTATTTTTAATATTATTTATTACTAGAATTGGCTAACGATGTGGCGTGACCGACACGAAAAAACGTTATGAAGGGAAAGTAGTGGGGATAGGGAGAAGGAACCCAAAATGGCGGGTTTTCTCTCTCTTTGTTGGCTGCAGATCGTGGCGACATCGTACGCGAACTAGTGGTACTACATTGTCATCTCTCGAACGAAACTCGAAATATTATTAAGTAATCTTCGATTCAACAAAATTAATGACACATAATATCGCATGCGTTGTACGTTGTAATCAGTTTGTTCACTCGGATCTACATTATGGCATAGTAAGGTGGCAAAAAATATTGCAAATACACCGCAGTCAAACCCATTAGTTTGTTGTTGTACTCTGTGAAATATATATCTTTTGGGGAACCTATACAGTGTAGCCAAATAATCTAACTGAATTGAGGTCAAGTGCCCTATGTTCATACTGTCATAAACATGAATATTGCCATCACCATCGTATCTTGTGCAACCCCAATGACCGATGGGTAATCTGCTTCCATTGATATTACCTATGTGTCCAGAGTAAAGAATCTGGATATTGCTCACAGTTCTGTAAATTTCATGTAGATTACACAGAAAGGCTCTGACAAATGCTACGTCTTGTGCAGAATTGAAGGTTCCGCGTTCAGCCATTTGTTTATTCATTATTTCATGGAAAAAATTGATATGATAGTCTTGTACATCAACCCCATCATTCCTTAATTCTTCACATCGTTTGACAACTATTGCATAATCATAATCATTGTCTCGATAGACAATTGGTGACGATCTACCTCTATCAGCCGTTTGATCAATATTATCATGATCCGAAATATAAATGCATTCAGTATCAAAATCTGTTAATTGATTTGTGTTTAAACTTTTATCTTTACCCATATTTTGGCTAAAATTCTTACCAGTATCCAAATCGTTCATACATTCGGTATCAGCTTGCATTTCCACCTGAGTATAATTAATGTTGGCCTCAATTGTTCGTTCATTTTTCTCGATGGGTTTGCGATCGAGGATCGCATAAATTGGTTTATGCTAACTGAAGTATGGCTCCTATACACCACAATCGATACAATCGTAATCAGCGTTGTTACACTTGAAAGCGGTAATTTGGTCGTTAACTGATGATTATTCAAATAAGTTATAAGATAATTTGAATTGGGATCGTCTCCATGGTTCACAATATTGTAATTGAAGTCTTCAATTAAAACTGTGCTGCCCTGGACTGGAATTTTTCTCATAAGGTTGTTTAGAGCTTTTGCAAACATCAATTTAGTGGTCTTCGGGGATTTATAACCGCCTATTAGATAATACCTATTTACCTTCATCAAGAATAATTTTAAGTTAGCTGTTGCATTGAATTCACGTTCAGCTAACACCAATTCGGTTTGTAAGCGACTTTTTACGTAACAAATCAATCCACGGCTGTTTGGGCTGTAATTAGATCTGAATTCAATTCGGGAGTTTTCTGTCGCTATATCATCGTTATCATTAGTTAAAGTTTCACTCAAAACTAATACATCACTTCGGAGGAACCATGGATCACTTATTACGTGAATCAATTTATTTTTCAAGGTACCGACATTTTGATACACAATTTTTGGACCAGCTTCACACATCAAGTTATCGTATGATAATTTCAATTGTTTGCTAGCCCTTAAACGCGTCAATTCTGTCAAAGCTGGATTACTTGTCTTAGATTTTTTCGTTTTTGTTTTCGATATTTCAAATTCCGCTAAAATGTAGAGACCACTTAATTTCGTTACTCTACTGAGGGCTACGTATAGCATTTGCAAGGATCGCCTTTCCCACTTGGTAAAATCCAAACATATTTTATCCTAAGTTTGCTCCTGACTTTTATGGATAGTTATTGCTTCTTTGTTATGAAATTGTTATGAAACTTCTCGTGTTCTGATCAATCTTATATCGTTTTCCGTCATCTTTCTGAGCGCTAGATTTTTCAGTGCATTTATAAATGCTATATCGTCTTTTTGCCCCATTATTGCAGTCAATTCATAGAAATCAAATTCGTTCCATAATGGATTGATGTCTATAAATGCAGCCATTTAATTTCGTTTGGAAATCTGATACACTAGCTTATCCATTACAGGCGGTAATTAATTGAAATCCCCAACAGCTACTACAGCAACCCCACCAAATGGTTGCTTTACTCCTTTTATTTGTCGTAAACGTGTATCTATCCAACCTAATATTGTGCAACTTACCATTGAAATTTCATCAATTATTAACAGTTCCATTTTCGATAGTTTCTCACGGATATTATTAGCTAAATCACTGGATAATTGACCCATATAACTGCTGCTTTATCTCATGGAGCACACATTAGAACTATTATTTTATCCATGTTTCCTCCACGTAAATTATTGCAATAATTCGTTTTCAGTTGATAGAGCGTGTTGATGACAGTCCTTTTGCCTACGCCAGCAGAGCCGCTTAAAACTATCTTGAATGGCACTTGACCCAATTTATAACACTTCAATATCTGCATTAGGAATTCTTTCTGTTTGCAATTCAATTTCCTCATCAAATCATGACGCTGATCCTCTGATACTCTGGCTGGACATGTATATCTGTATCAGTACTTTTTTTCCATACGTTCCGTAGCTTTACAGTTTTCTCCATTTTATTGGAAAATGTCTACGTCATGAGCTACCGAATTTGCATCCCCATCTTCGTTGTTACTTGTACGTAGGTCATTTTCGGCTTGTTCTAAGCCCTCATCCGTCACTCCATCACTTATTACCGAGTATTTCGCTTGATTGCTCTCGCTAATGGCTTCATTATTCTTATACACGCTTTCGTAATCAACATCTTCTACCTCACGTTCCTCATTTCGCCAGGGCATGAATAGCAGAATCTTTTCTCTGTAATAGCTTGCTGGATCTTGTTTTAAGCTGTAACGCCGGTACCGAATTACAGCTGTTCGTTGTAGTAACTTGTACGCTTTACCCTCCTTATCATAGTCATCATAATTTTCGTCATCCTCTTTGGATTTCTTTGTGCACGGTTGATAATTTGCTGCATAATCAGCAAGGCAAATATTTTCAAACGTATGCTCTCTGCTATTATATTTATCGAATAGATCAAGCAAATATATTTCAGTTGAGTCTTTATCAAGCTTGTTCAGGGCTTCATCGGATTTCAACATACGAAGGCGCTCTGTAGTTGGTCCGGTGCTGATCAATATTGTCTTCCTACTCTTTTTCAATAATGACAATGATAAAACATGATACGCTGCTCTTTGGGAGGACATTAAACTACCGTTGATGAATACATTTGCAAGCTTCCGTAATTTCTCTCTTATAGCCATATTGTTATTATCACAGTCTCGCTTCTGATTTCATACGATCTGAATAAGGTATGCCTTTTGGTAAGTTGAACGAATGCCCTGCGAAGATTTTCGGAAAACACAGCTCGTCCAAATCTTCCATTTTATGCCATGGCATTGGATACTTATCTTGCCCGGGAGCAATTATATTGACTGATGGTACATATTTTTCCACTACTTCGGCATTATGGTCAATGAGCAAAACCTCATCATTGTTTACTTGTTTGAAATCAAACAACTGATCAATTCCCATCTTGCATTGATTATCATGATTAATTACCTCATCTTTTGTTATGTTCATTTCTTGATCTGCCTCATCATGGGTATTCTCATGATCAACTACGTCTTTATCGTCAACTATAAAATTTATAGGATGATCATTATTATTATAGTTCAGGAGATACTCTTCGTCCACTTTGACATCATACTTTTCATACAATGGCATCGTAATTAAATAGTGCATTGCTTCACAAATCCCTCTTTGTCTGATGGATTCAAACATGTAATGGCTTTTGTGATCAGCATGTCTCTTCAACTTGATTTGCACTGTCTGCATTTCATCAAATCGACGTTGTAGTACCTTCGGCATATTATTCACATCCACTTGAATTTTTACTACGCTCCCTTTGAGACCTAATTGGGGATTCAAAGCATATGGTTTCAATGCTGGGATTTGCATGAAATTCAATATTTGTGCCACCATTCTTTCCTCAAGATCAGATAGTTCTTTGACAGATTTTGGGACTTGTATGAATTGGAGGCCATTACTGGTAGATAACCTATAGACTCGACCAAGGTACGCAGCATTTTTGCATGTGTTGCATATAAAACCTTATGGGAAATTATTAATTTGGTCAAGTAATTCCTGACCATTTTTATGAATAACTTTTTGTTCATTCAAAGTTACAACTGAACATCTGAAAAAAAGATCTTCACAACAATAGCATACAAATGAAGGTGTTTCTGCATGGAATTGTATGAATTTCAGCTGAAGTTTCGCCTTCGGATCTGTATCTTTAGCTACGCGTGACCCATTATAGAGATTATCCGGAAACTTCAATAATTCAACCGTGCGATGTTGTTGGCGTGCTGTCGCATTTCTGCATCTGTCCCGGTATGCATATTGTATATTTAATCTTTTTTTATTAATTGTTCGATTATTGAAGTGGAGGTGGAAACAATTGGCCTTGGCGGTCTCAGCGAGGTTAAAAATTAATAAAATACAAAGAATTCTTTTCGATGACCCAACGTTTCGCCTTACTTTGAATCCCTGTTCAGGGGTTTCCTTTAATACTCCAAAATTTACTATAAACATATTAAAAAAAAATAAAATAACAAAATTTTAAGAATAACAAGAATTTCTTATATTCTTCCGTTATAGGTTTTCAGCAAAGGTTTTTGTTATTTTATATTTTTTTAATGTGTTTACGGTAAATTTTGGAGTATTAAAGAAAACCCCTGAAGAGACCTTCAAAGTAAGGCGAAACGTTGGGTTATCGAAAAGAATTCTTTGTTTTTAATTCGTTTTTAACCTCGCTGAGACCGCCAAGGCCAATTATTTCCACCTCCACTTCAATGATTTCACACCGGTCAGAAGAATCAACATAATAAAAAAATGTACGGCCATAAACCTTCGGAAACTGAGTCCTTCTTCAAAGACACCTGCAAAATTACGGACCACGAACCAACCGTTTTTTCAAACACCTGAAATGTTGTTTGAAAGACGAAGAAAAATTCGACACACGGAGTAATTTTCTTCTACAATGCACAGTGGAAGACTCAATTCCAAATTTCATATCCGGTAAGTGCAACATATCAATTAAATTTGCCAATGTTGATACAAAATTGAAATTCAAGCGAATAAACAGGAATTATCTAAAAAAAGTACTAAACTTAACGATTTCAGATACAACTAGTGCTTTCAAACTGACTGAATTCAAAATTCATGACATTGAGTACACATAACCCTAATGGACGAGTCATATATTAAGATGTTCTCCAAAAAATATGTGTGTATCAGTATTGTTTTATTTATATTTTCAATTCAGAATTTTTTTATATTCTTCAGTTATTGGTTTTGAGGAAAGATTTTTGTTATCTTATATTTTTTTAATATGTTTATAGTAAATTTTTGAGTATTAAAGAAAACCCCTGAAGAGGCCTTCAAAGTAAGGCGAAACGTTGGGTCATCGAAAAGAATTCTTTGTTTTTAATTCGTTTTTAACCTCGCTGAGACCGCCAAGGCCAATTATTTCCACCTCCACTTCAATGATTTCACACCGGTCAAAAGAATCAACATTATAAAAAAATTGTTCGATTATACATCATTTTTCCCCGTTTATGATACTCTTTGTAACCTCTAATGTTTTTTATCCGTTAATGATTTTTACCCATTTCATTCCTCGTGTTTTCTGCGTTCAATCGTAATTTATGATGTCGCTCAAGGTTGCGTGAAATTTCATGTTTGGTGTATTTCAAATGGTTTCTCAATATGTTATTCCTCGATACATTTACTGCGAGCTCTCCGGTGCGATACCTTTTCTGCTGACGGAGAATTCGATTAATTTTCAGAGTTTTCTTCAATTCATTCTCGACGTATTGGATACTTCTTCGCAAAACCCTATTAATATATTTCTCTTCCGTTCATTAATCGCATACGACTCCCGCTTTCGCAAAACCCTCATTCGAATTTGATTTTTTACGTGTTCTTCCTGTCTGAATTCCTCATGGCTTCTTTTGCGTTTCATGCACTCTCTTCACTTGGCATTTACTTTCTTCTTGAATTCTTCATTTGTCAATTTGCACTTTAACCTTTGTCTGTTCTTTTCGTTTTCATTTTTCTTATACTGCTCATTTTGCCATTTACTCTGTATGCGTCTTTGATTATTTCGATTTTGCTTCTCTTTAAATTCAACATGCATCCTCAATTGTTGTCTTTTCTTACGATTTCTGGCCTTTTCTATAGCGCTATAAATTGGATTGGATCTCAATATTCTCATAGTCTCTCGGTGCCTCTTCCGTTTATCTTCAATTTTTCTCAATTCTGCATTGTTTTCGGCTGCTTGCTCCTCGATAGAATCGTTTTCTGTCGTGTCTGCATTTTTGTGCCAAATATCCTTCTTCCGTTCATTTATCTTCCGCCTTGATTGCCGTTTGACTTTCATGATGCTAGTCTTCTTCTACTGAATGGCTTGAGGTGAAATTGATAACAGTTATTTTACTGCAATTGTGTTCAATTTCCTTTCTGATTTATCGCCAATGATCTGTGCTTAGTCTGTGCTTTATCTACATGTATCGATACTTTAGCTATATATCTATAAATATATATCTATTCGTATCTGTTGTCTGTATCTGAATTTTTCTCTTCAATCAATCATTTTGTTCTGTAGTGGTCTATATTTGATCTTTGTTCATTACTCTTTTTCTACTCTTTCGTACTGTGTCAAATCTATATATTTGCTTAGTTTAATGTAAGTTCGGCGGTGTAAGTTCTGTAATCTATATATCTGTTTAGTTTAATCTAAATTCTGCGCTCTGAATTCTGTGATCTCATACCTTGAATCTTCGTTTCTTGAAAGCTAGAAAGTACAAGTATTTAGTTACAAGATAAAATTAGCCAATTTATTCTGAATCGAGATTCAATGAAAAACTCATAGGAAACAGTATCATAATTTATTAATTTTGTACATTAATATTTATATCGATGACAATACTGCACCTCTGGGCGGGCAATACACCTGAAAATGGATTTAAAAAATACAATTATTTAAACAGAACGTATGATTTCGGTGAATATGTACTATAGCAGCTTTAGTCACAACTTTCAATCAAACATTTGTAATTTATCGTATTTACTTCATATTTTATTTGATCAATTCAATTAAAAAAGTTGAAGTTAACAACAAGTAATGATATCTACATTTCTCATTTGATGTCACAAGATTTTGCGATGTTATAATACGTGATCTTTCCTTTGATAATGTTGTCACAAATTAATTACATGTTTTATCTTTTAATTTTCTCAGTTACAATTTCAGATGTATGAATATGTTGTGCACCAAGTGCGGAAAATGGCGCATTCCCAGCTCGATGTTCACAAACGATTTTTTCATAAATCTGCAAAGTAAAGTTCGTATTTTGGTGCGTGAGAAGGGGCCGGAAAGTGAGCACTTTCCACTGTAACAAAGAAAGTACAAACTTTGCGTGCAGGTGTGTAAAAATAGTACATTTCTACACTAGGACTTTAACCATTTTTTTGGCGACTTGTAGGATGTCCCGAAGGTGAGTTCTGCAACACAGGAGGCAGAAAAATTCTTTCAGTCCATGTGTCGAACGAAATTTTTATATTACTTGAATTCTGACCTGAGAAAAGATCACGGATATGGCTCATTAAAAATTGTATCAATGCTTCCAACCAAACAAAACTGTTAAAAGTGGAGAACCAAATTTTTTATAATAGAACAAATAAAGATATATTACTTGGGAATTGATAATAGTCCGCGTAATCATACCTTACCAGCACGTAGCGTTACCTAGTGCGAACACGGGGGGCGTAACTGGTGTTGAGCCCCACAACTCAAGATTAAACGAGTGGGTTCATCTGTCCTACACTTTTAAGCTAGCCGTAGATATTCATGAATATATTTCATTAATCAAAACCCATTGCCCTGAGAATTCGCCCTGCGTTGTATATAAAACTGCTATAGTACATACAAATAGTATATAATGAACCGAGGGGGCAAAGTGACACTTTCCCATCCCGAGGTGCATGTACGATTTCTTCATAAACCTGTCAAGTAAAGTTCCTCTTTTGCTTCGTGAGGAGGTTGGGAAAGCGCTCACTTTCCGCCCGCTCTGTCGGGAGCAAAGTAGGAACTTTCCGGGGAGGTATGTGAATTATTTATAGTACAGAGACAGTACAGTAAGTCGTACTTTCCATGAAATTTGCATGTGGAAAGCACCCTTAAAGTAGTTTGTCCATGTGTCCGCAGCTGTGTACTGTCGCAGTATGCATACGAAGATTTGCAATCATTCAATTGGTTAATTAAACTGCATAAGAAAAATTTGAAAAAATCCATACACAAACAGCTGCATTTCAATAACATTTTGTAATTTTTTTTCTCAAATATTTCCTTCTTATAAATAAATAGTGATAATTGTCACCGAAACGGTCGAACATTTTGTGACAGGTAGCAAAAAATTTGTTATTTTTTCCCATTTGGTTCTTTTATGTTTGAATCTTGGATCTAACATCAAACTGCAAATAAATGTGAGTTTCCCTGGATAAGACTGGGTTATTGTCTGGTTGATAATTAATTCATATCAAACATACTAAACGGTCAATGGACCACAGATTGCACCAGCAAGATTCTATGGGTACTAACTTTCATAAAAACAATATTTCATATTTTAATCTTGGAACTCGGTTCATGGACATACGACTTTAACCAAAGGCGAGTGATGTAATTAACTAACATGTATCGTAACATACTATTCTTACCATCGTATAATTCAAAACAAAGAAAGCAGATCTATATCAACGAGGATACTTCTTATCAACGATGCTAGAGAAAACAAATTTTCAATTCGTTTTAACCATGCAGGCGGATGAACTGCCAGCACGCAGCTGATAAAGGAATTCTGAAAATAAAACATAGCATAAGCATCTTAAACGCGTTGAACACAATGCAATCTACAAGCCGTCTTTTACATGATCCATTGAGTTTTATTCTTTTTATGTGGGTTTTGGGGGGTCAAAAAGCGATATTAGTTTTTGGAGTTAGTTTTGCTGAGTTATGGACGTCTTTAATTCTTTTCATTCAATATTTTTCGTTTATACACTAATTTATACTCTAAAACATGTCTGTAAAAATCGGAAATTCGAAATTTATGGATTGCACCGGTAATTGACAGACAGCACTTTAAATATATTTTTAAACGATTATACGGAAAATTCAGTTTTCATAAATTTTCAAAAAATGAGGGGAATGTCAATGTTGTCTGCAGTACAGGTTATGGTTCATTTTCTTCAATTTTCCAATTCGATATTTTAATGATTGAAACTATATAAACGCATGCAGACATTAGTGAATTAATGATGCTGCAAAAGTAAACTTACCATGAATTCTTTCTGTGCAAAACAGCAAATTAATTTAATGTCACGTTAATCACTCTTTTGGTTTAACAAAGATGATAGATTAAAGAAATAAAAATAGAACTTTCTGCAATTGAACACAAATTAAGGCCCGGCCTGCACGAATTTTTCTTTATTTTTTCTCAAATTCCCCTAGATTTCCCCAAACTTTCTGCATATTTTAGGGCATTTAGTGGGGGATAAACAGCAGCCGAAAAACCGCGAGAAAAATTCTGGCTTTGGTTTTAAAAAAAACCTCATTACATTCCACATTAAGGGGTCTAGGTCTCCAATCCCAAAACACTAATTAGTATTTTATTTGTCAATCACAATCCACGCGGAAAATCTTCATATTTCCGCACGGACTTCACAATATGGCCGTCAAATTAAAGTCATTATACAAACACGGATAATAATTAGCATATACACATCACACATTTGAGACCTAATCACCTTAATGTAGAACCTTGTAACCTTTCATTTTTTCCCGAAAACACAATTTTTTATGCATTATTTCGGCCGTTATTTGTAGCCCAGAAACGGAGGTAACGGGCTGTCAATTTTGACACCGCGAAAATCGACCAGATGGCGGCACCGTGGACCCGAAAACGAACTGAATTTTTTCTGAAATAGACCACAGAACCGTAACCGCCGGGGGCTCTGGGGGTGCTTTCGACATGTGCGATGATTGCTGGGGGGGGGGGGGGGGGGGGGGGGGTCAAATGCACAAAATCAACCCATGCAGGGAAATTTTTCCGCAATTTCGGAAATTTGAACTTTTGGAACATTGACATTTTGCAAATTTGAAATTTTGGAAATTTGGGAAATTTTGAAAGTATCGGAAATTTTGGAAATTAAAAAAATTTTGGAAATTTGGGAAAATTTTCCAATTTTCGAATTTCCAAAATTTTCAAAATTTCCAAAATTGCCGAAATTTTTAAATTTTCCAAAATTTACGAAATTTTCAAAATTTCTAAAATATTCCAAATTCCCAGAATTGTTAAAATTTCCAAAGTATCCAAAACTCCCAAAATTTCCAAAATTCCCCCCATTTCCAAAATTTTCAAACTTTTCCAAAATTTTCAAAATTTCCGAATTTTCCGAATTTTCCGAAATTTCCAAAATTTCCAAAATATCCCAAATCCCCACGATTTCCAAAATTTTCAAACTTTCCCACAATTTCCAAAATTTCCAAAGTATCCAAAACTCCCAAGATTTCCCAAATTTTCAAAAGTTTCTACCCGAATTAGGATGAATTTTCTGATTCGCATCATGATCAGCACTCTGTGATGAATTTCTCGATGATTTTAATGTGATGACTTAACTCAAAAAACTGAGGGATTGTGCCTTTTGTGACCCGTAAAAAATGTGCACATGTACGCTCACCAACTGATATAACAGTAATGACCGTTAAAACGCGCGGGATTTGTCGATGCATACTCGATGAAGAAGGAGAGGGCCGGCATTGCTAGCGGATGGGCCCTTGGTAGTGAGCGCACTCCCATTGGCTCATGAGTACCGGCTCAAGGGCCCGGCGCCCTTTTTGACAATTTCTTCTCCAAGAGCTGCTGCCGTCTTGACAGTGGCAATTCGCAACAGTGTGTGTGGGTTTGTGGGTGTGTGTATGTACGTGTGTCGCCGAATTTTGATCCTAAGTTTCTCACGAACGAATGGTGCCATCGAGATTACTGAGATCGGACTCGAAGCGTTTCCATGTAACTTAGAGCTGATTAGTTTTTGGATGAAGTTGATGCAGGATATACATTGTTATCAACAATTTCAATTGTTTGTAATGTTCTATTGCATAAACTATTAGAGTTAGCGTAAAATTTATATAAAAAAAGTTGTTCCCCATATAAAAATACGTATTTTACGTGAAATGAATTTTTGAAGTGACACTTTTTATGGGAGGGTATTGAAATTCGGATCGGCAATCATTTCTGTGACGGAAGTAGGTGGTGGGCGTAACACGTAGCGTCGACAGAGTAGGGGCCGTGACTCGCTTGCCTTCACTGATCTCTATATACCTGCATGGCGGAAAATGCAGACTTCTCTCCCTTCAAACCGAAAAGTCGAATTATTATTTCAGCTACTCTGTATGAAGTTTGACTTCTGTCGCGTGTCTTTATGACACACCGCATTTTTTTCCGACAATTTGCGTAATTGAGGAGGTATGGAGGTAAGGAGGTTAATTAATTAGTCATGATTTAGTAATTAACTTCCCGATTATTCGGGAAATTATTGTAATGCACCCAAAATCCAAATTTGTTGTTTCATTATCTAAGTAGCATTTTAAGTATACCAAAATGATCCCTAGCAAATTCTAAGATGGCGCCTGTGTGTGTGTGTATGTATGTATGCATGTATGTGTACAAAATTTTGCGCAACGATTTCTCACGAAGGAATGAAGGAGGTTCTCAAGATTGCGTTCGAAGCATTTCCATATAACTTAGAACTGATTAGATTTTGGATGAAATTGGTGCCGTCTATATATTGTTATTAACAATTTCAATTGTTTATAATGTGCTGGTAAATAAACTATTAGAGGTAGCGTAAAATTCATAGGAGCGAAGTTGTTTCCCATATGAAAATACGTGTTTTATGGGGAAAGACTTTTTTCGATAATTTGCATAGTTAAGGAGGTATGCCCGTCTCAACAATTATGTATGTAATGAGTAAACGAATGACCTCAGTGCTGTCATGACGGTCCGCATTGAAGCGTTTCCGTGCAAAATCGAGCGGATTACACTTAGGATGGGATTCGTGCAGTATATGCAATGTTATTAACTTCCTGATTTCTAGGGAAGTTATTGTAATGACCCCGAAATCAAATTTTTTTGTTTCCACAAGTGAGTGGTGTCTTAAGTGTACTAAAATGATCCCCAACAAATTCTGGATCGATGTATGTGTGTGTGTGTGTGTATGTATGTATGCGTGTATGTATGTGGCCAAATTTTGATCCCGGATTGCTAGCGAACGAATGAAGCTTTTGGAATTATGAAAATTGCAATCGAAACGTCTTCATGTAACTTAGATTTGCTTAGAGTTTGGTGAAAATTGGTGTGTCCTATATATTGTTAATAACAATTTGAATTGTTCATAACATTCTCCTGAGCGAACGGTTGGAGGTAGCAAAAAATTTATATAAGGAAAGTCGTTCCTAGTGCAAAACTGCACATATTATTTTGAGTAATTTTTTGTCCGTAATTCGCATATTTAGGGAGTTATGGTCAATTAAGGAACAATATGTAGGATCAGTGAGTCTCGCGAACGTAAATGAGAATGGAACACGGTGAAATGCAATATATCGAGATATATATACATATATCTATATTAACTTCCCCATATAGGGAAGTTATTGTAATGACCCCGGAAAACGGAAGTGAAATTTTCGTGATATTTTCACTTTTCGCGACGTTTCACATCCTGAGTCGTTTTCCGAAAAGTGTCGGTGTGTGTGACGCGAATTACTATTATCCACGTCTGAAAGGAACGATTTATGCGAAAAATGTTTCGTTCAATTGTTACTAACCAATTTAATGGTTTCGATCGCTCTATCACAAGAACGGTTTGAGATAGGAAAGAAAGTGTCGAATGAAAGTTGTTTCCGCCATGAAATACACATTTGACGTTTTATGACTTTTTTTGACAACACCCGTACTCAATTGTTAGTAACAAAAAAACTTGGAGCCGTCGTGGGACGGCCGAAATAATCGAAGCTTTTACGTATTGGCCCGTGTCAAGTGGCGGCCTATTTTAAATGCATTTTAATTTTCCATAGGGCAGTGTGATTCGATTAATCTCTCTGTTTCTCTCTCGCTCTCTATATGCATATATATGGGGCATTCCACGTGAACTCGTCGGACTGGGAACCCGATGGTCTCATAAGATAATCATAAAAATGCACATATCTGTTCCGCAGCACGAAAAAAAAGACACATATTTTTTCGTTTTTTTTAAATAAAAAGTTTAACAACAATTTTATAAACAAATAGAGATATCTCAAATACGCCATTTTTGATTTAAATGACATTTGAAATATATATTCTGTATTGATTTATGATCATTTTGAAAAAAAAATGGTGTGTCATGAAGACACGCAATAGAAGTGAAACTGAATGATTGGATCGGCAAGGATTATTTAATTTTCTATGTTTAGAGGGAGAGGAATCATTTTAATCACGTGTCAAAATTCCACACTGCATTGAAAATATCCCTTTCCAAACTATTACCATTATCAATTGAAGTGGCTCAACAGTACAGAATGCTCTTCAAATACGTTCAAGTTATACTCATCGATGGGGTCAGTATGGTAGGAGCGAAATTGCTGTCTCAAATTGACGCACGGTTAAAACAAATAACAGGAAATTTCCAAGATAATTTTGGAGGAATGGATATCATTTTCATAGGTGATTTGCGTCAGTTACCTCCAGTGCGTGCTACACCCATCTATCCAGCAACAAAACGACGCATAGCAGCACCAACACTTTGGCGTGACTTGAAGTTCTATGAATTGGGTAAAGTCATGAGACAAGCGAATGCTGATTTCTCCTCTTTATTAACTAAAATTGGAAATGGCGAAGAATTGGATCAAGAACAGATACACCTAATCGAATCTCGTTTTTATACAAGAGAGGAAGCAGATCGTCTTTGTCCACATGGAATTCGGCTATATTTGACAAATAATGCTATAAACGAATACAATTTGACAATTCTTAATTCTGCAGAGAATAAAACAGTCTCAATAGCTACCGATGTATTCACCGGCTGCCATAATGCTGAGCAACAATCATTTGTACGACAAAAATTGCATAAAAAAATGGTAATAGACACTGGAGGCCTGCCCTATGAGATAATACTGGTGTTAGATAAATGGTATATAATAACAACCAATCTGGATGTCTCGGATGGTTTAGCAAACGGCGCAGTTGGTAAACTAGTTCATACCGAAACTGATGAGGCAGGGGCAGTAACTCGTGTGTGGCTGGAATTTCCAGATTCATCAAAGACGGGGCAGAAGATCCGGAGAAAAGCCGCTGCGTTCATCCAAGCAAACAACATCAGCCACACGGCAGTTCCCATTGCACGAAGAACTTCTACGATATATATGAATAATAATAATACGATTTTCGTCAAAAGAAATCATCTGCCATTGGTATCAGCGTGTGCTATTACTATCCACAAGTCTCAAGGTGGTACGTTTAATCAAATCGTCTATGAATACGAAAAGACACATTCACAACAGCTCCTTCACGTAGCCTTGTCCCGCGTCACAAGTATACTGGGATTGTACATCGTTGCGCAGGATGGAAAGAACAAATTTTATCATGGACGGAAAAAAGCTCAATCAATGGACAAGCTACAATCAGAATTTAGAAGATTATCAACAAATCCATTGATAACTTTGACTGACATTCTCCGAGAGTTCATCAGCAGACCAGGCTTATCAATAACAACCCTCAATTGCCAAAGCTTAGGAGCTCATAGCGGAGATTTCAATGATCCGGTGATTCTACGGTCTAATATATTGATACTTTCAGAGACGTGGAAGGAAAACGATCATGAAATTGATGTTCCCAATTTTAATTGTGTCGTACAGTTCAAAAGACATAATGTGAGAGCAGGGGGTGTCGCAATACTTTGCAATACTGCTCATGGAACGAACATCATCACACCCAATATGGACCTGAACTTGAAACAAGTAGAATCGCTTTCAATTGGGTTGTCATCTGTTGGAGAAATGTGTGCAGCTGAATGTTGCACAGAAAGCGGACAGCGGATTATGCTTATAGCACTCTATATTTCACCAAATCGGAAGATGGCGAAAATAATAGAGTTTATTCACCTTCACTTTGCTGCCGTATACTCCAGTGGGGGCTGCAGAAGTTGGAGTAGAGCTGGACAAAATACCTATGATTCTAGGTGGAGATTTTAATGTTAATTTTGCTTCAGAGGATTCCAAGCCACTAATTCAGTTCTTGCAACAGAAATTGTCATTGGAAATGAACAATTCAGCAATTGAATCGACTACACGCCATGGTACCGCGATCGATGCAGTTTTCTCACGTTACATCGAAAATTTGGAGTCAAGAGTCTTCATTACCTATTTTAGTTACCACAAACCTATCATTTCGTTCATGAAGAGTCTACCAGAGAATGAAGGTGAAGCTGATTGAGATTTAATTCATCATATTCATACTAATATTATTGTATCTTGAAAAAAGTATAATTATTATGATGAATAAACTAATATTTACTATCAAGAAGTGTTTGACACGTGATTAAAATGATTCCTCTCCCTCTAAACATAGAAAATTAAATAAACCTTGCCGATCTAATCATTCAGTTTCACTTCTATCGCGTGTCTTCATGACACACCATTTTTTTTTATATTACCACTATTTTTTTACGCCAATACGAGGAATGGGAAATGATTATTAGCATTTCTGCGGTAATATCAAGAAAACAGTCATTTCTACGCCAAAAGTATGTCAACATTTCTTACGCAGAGGTTTCCGTACAACATTTTTGTGTTTTATGTTATTTTTTATAGAATTGATAATATTTGAGTTATGGTCATTTGTTTATAAAAATTACTAAAACTTTACATTAACTTCCGAAACTTGGGGCAGTTATTGGTATGGGTCGGAAAATTGAAACTGGAAATTTCACTTAATCTACACGTGTCATGATCCCCAGAAACGTTTCTAACCATTTTGAGCGAGATGTTTTTGTCTGTGTGTGTGTGTGTGTGCGTGTGTGAGTAAAATTTTGTCGAACGATTTCTCCTAGACAAATTATGCCATTTGGGTTTTTTTATACTTATTGGATAGCTTTCCGCCTAACTCAGCCCTGATTAGATTTTGAACATAATCGACTGCGTGTCTATGCTGTACTGAAATAAGAAATCGGGAAGTTTTGTTTGTGCCCCGTACGGGGCACACCCATTTGGACACCACCAGTTTGCAAAATTAAGGAGGTATGGTTGTCTGAGCAATTTGAAGTTTAGGAGCGATGCATATCGTCATCGTGGTTCCCTATACCAAAGTGCACATCCAGTATGACTCTTTTCAATATAGGTGAGAACGTATCGCGAGTTGAACTACAATTTAGTGGGCGAATGAATATGTCGACAATTGCGGGAAGGATGTCAAAGAGCGGGACAGTACAGAGGTAGAGAGGGTAACTAGGCGGACGAATTTCAGTTGAATATTTTTATGGGCCTTAAAAATCAAACAAAATTGATCGCGTGCAGTAATTATTAGTCGCAAGCTCAATTATTGTAATCACTGTTGGGTTTGCTCATCACCATGGTTACGTTCTTATGCTGTGCTGAAGTACCAAATCGGGAAGTTTTGATTGTGCCCCGTATGGGGCACACCACTAGTTGATGTTCTGATTCAATTTCGTAGATAAACCTAAATTTGTCTACTGCTGCAATTCAAAACGCTTTGACGAAAATTATGTCAGGGAGGGGAAACTGAAAACAGGCTGTTCAGCTATGCACATCTCGTATTCTCTGTAATACGATTTCAACACAATCACGAAATTCGATTCTATATCATGTTATAAAATTTTACATAGATACCCATTTTCACAGCCGCTATCTCTTCCGCCCGACGTATGTCTTTATTGGATCAGTCCACCGATGCACGATGTGCCAAGTAAATTGAGAGCTATTTGAAGTTTTTCCCGGTATCGGTTTAGATATACGTAAAGAGGGAATTTTGTATGCTAACATTGCCGTACAGATGGTCGACATGAATCTCCGAATGGTCTCAGGACATGAAATACATGCACAATTTAGCCATATTTTCAATTTCTCGATTACGGAAAGTTATCATACTGACCTCGATTTCCAGTTATCATACTGAATGATTTCTTGGATGCTCATTCCCTCATTAAAATCTACTCCTCCACCTCTGGCCCCTGAAATAACGTCGCGGATAAAAAATGTAAATTTTGTTGGATTGGGGTGGCAAAGAAATCGAAACCCATACTCCAATTTTATTAACTTCCCGACTAAAAGTTATCGTAATGACCCCGAAATCGATATTTTGAACTTCCCGATAGGGAAGTTACAGTAATCATCCCGAAATCGAACTTTTTCAGTACGGCCTGTAACTAGGGTTTTAAGTATACCAAAATGATCCCCAACGAATTCTGAACAAATGTCTGTGTGTGTGTGTGTGTGTGTGTGTGTGACTTTTTTTTTCCTCCGTCCCTCTCATTTGTACGCCCCCGGTAGCGGCCGTGTAAGCATTCCTTCAGGGGGCGTACCGGACACCCACCCATGCGGCTGGGGCCGACTTTCGCCATTTTTAGGCCATCGTATTTCTAAACACAGGGTAAACCTCCAGAAACCCGTGTGTTACGATGGCCGGCGCCTATGATGGAACCCACCCGCCCCCCTGCGTCGGGTTAGGTTCCCGCTCGGCCGGGCGGTCTCATTTTATGGGTACCGCCGATAGCACACACGGAAGTTCCTGCATCGGTCGGAATCCATCAGAAAATATTATGAAAAAATATTCTCCGGCGGCCGGGCGCGAACCTAGGACCTTCGGAGTAGTAGACAGCTACTCTATCACTACGCCAAAGCCCCCGACACAGTGTGTGTGTGTGTGCACAAAAGTTTGATCCTAGGTTTCTCGCGAACGAATGAAGCTATTGAGGTTTTCAAGGTCGCAATCGAAACATCTCCATGCAGAATCGAGGGGATTAGATTTTGGATCAAATTGATGCGCTATATATATTATTAACAATTTCAATTGTTTATAACGTTCTACTGCCTAAGCTATTAAAGTTAGCGAAAAATGTCTGAAAAAAAATTATTCCTCAGGCAACAATACACATTTTATGTAGTATAACTTTTTTTCCTGATTTGCATAATTAAGGAGCTATGGGCGTTTGAAAAATTATGTATGTAATAAGTGAAAGAATGAAGCCATGCAGGTCATTAGGATCTGAATCGGAGTGTTCTAATGTAACCCGGACAGGATTAGATTTTGAATGCAATTGACCGTATATATATATTGTTATAAACAATTCCAATTGTTTATAACGCTCTATGGCGAAAATTGTATCAGCTAGCAGAATGATCACTAAACAATAGTTGTTCCGCATGCAAAAATACACATTTTATGTTGAATGACTTTTTTCCGTAATTCGCATATTTAAGGAGGTATGACCGTCTAACCAATTACGTACATCATACGAGAAGAAAGAACGTAGCTGTTCATAACTTCTCAATGAATCAATGACAAAACCGAATCATTATGCCCTTTTTTTCGAATGATACTGGTAATCTTGTGTATAAAACTAGTGTAATTCAATTTTTCAATTGCTAGAATTGAACTCGACTTTTTGAAATCGTCGTTGCGTTTGCTCATCACCATGGTTACGTTCTCATGCTGTGCTTAAATACCAAATCGGGAAGGTTTGTTTGTGCCCTGCATGGGGTACGCACATTTGTACACCACTAGTTTTCTTCTCATCCTGTGACTGGGCTTTAAGTATACCAAAATGATGCCCAACAAATTTTGAATCGATGTCTGTGTGTGTGTGTGTGTGTATATGTCTGTATGTATGTGTGTTTCCGAAATTTTGATCCTAGGTTTCTCACGAACGAATGAAGCTATCGAGACTGTCAATATTGGAATCGAAGCATTTTCATGTAACTTAGAGGGGATTCGATTTTTGGTGAAATTGGTGCAGTATATATGTTGTTATTAACAATTTCAATTGATTATAATGTTCTATTGCATAAACTATTAGAGTTAGCGTAAAATTTATATAAGCGTTTATCGAAGCGTTTCCGTGCAAAATCCAAGGGATTACACTTTAGAATTCGATTCGTGCCGTATATGCAATGTTATTAACAATTCTAATTATTTATAATGTTCTGTTGCATAAACTATTAGAGTGAGCACAGAATTAATATGAGAAAAGTTGTTCCCCATATAAAATACGTATTTTATGTAGAATTACTTTCTTCGCCAATTTGCATAATTAAGAAGGTATCAGGGTCTCAATAATTATATCTGTAATGAGTGAACGAATGAACACAGCGCTGTCATGACGGTCCCCTAATGGAAGTGATTCCGTACAAAATGGAGCGGATTACACTTTGGATGGGATTCGTGCAGTATATGCAGCATTGCATATCGCCAGGGTTGTTCCTGATGCAACTAGAATATACTTGGCGAATGGATATGTCGACAATTGCGGGAATGATATCGAGGAGCGTGATAATCAAGAAAGTACAGAGGTAGGAAGGATAACTATGCGGACGAATTCCAGTTGAATATTTGTATGCGGCTTAAAAATCAAACTGAATCAATCGCGGGCAGTAATCATTAGTTTTCAGTTCAATTATTGATATCACTGTTGGGTTTGCTCATCGCCATGTTTGCGTTCTTATACTGTGCTGAAATACCAAACCAGAAAAAAAACAAAAACTTTTTGAAAAAATGGGCCAAGTCCATGTTTTGAGGTGGTGTACAGCGCACTAGATAAGACCACTGAAATGGCAATATTCATTGCCATCTGGCTTTGACATTACATATTGAAAAAATCAAACAAATATGAAAATAGGCCCTGCTCATGAATTGCTCTGCAGTTAATCTTAACGTCACTAATGCACATAATATGCATGTCAAAAACCGGAAAAACTGATCCAGAAGACAAAAAATGGTGGAAAAACAGCGTCAGGACCAACGGACTTGGCGCGGTTTGTTCGACACACTCGAGTTTGCGTTATACGCGCAATACGTACCATGGTAATTTGAATATATTTTATTATGTACTTTCGCGTATACCAGATTACCATGTACGATTATACACATGTGGGTGTTATTATGTATTTGCCCCTCCGAGTACCAAACGACATACACCTGTATGAGCCCCTCCGACTACCACATGATTTATGTCATCAATTTGACTGAATATGCTTGTCCGAATATAGCTATGTTTGTTATAAATATTTCATGACCATAGGTAATTAGAAATAAAAAATATTCGAATTCATTGGAGTTCTCAAAACATCCCTAGCGGTCATAGTGGTGTAATGCACTCGGGAGTTTTCATTTTTTTCTTTAGTCTCCCCATCATGAAAGGTCCACCGAAGTAAGATCTTTCATGGCTCATAATGTGACCTGTACAGAGTCTTTAGTACGAATAATTATTCTATAGCAATCGGTGCGTTAGTATTTGAAACCGAGGTTGCGTATTTCATTTTTGAATAATCTATTTAGTCTATAATGTACTGTTTTGCAGCCCCATTGAGTGTGCTGCTGTTAGACGTATTCTGGTGGATCAATCATAGTTCACTAGGAACGCTACTAACAGAGTAATACAATGGACTACCTATTTCTTTGATATGCCTTTTAAAAACCGCGCCAAGTCCGTTGGTCCTGACGCTGTTTTTCCACCAATTTTTTTCTTCTGGATCAATTTGTGCGGTTTTTGACATACATATTATATGCATTAATGACGTTAAGATTAACTGCAGAGCAATCCATGAGCTTGGCGTATTTTCATATTTGTTTGATTTTTTCAATATGTAATATCAAAGCCAGATGGCAATGAATATTGCCATTTCAGTGGTTTTATCTAGTGGGCTGTACACCACCTCAAAACATCGACTTGGCCCATTTTGTTCAAAACGTGTTTAATTTTTTTCTGATTTCACTAATTTTTTCGCCTTTGAGTGATCAAAAGTGTTCTACTTCAACGATACGATTTAACAGTATTTATTTATACATGAATGACCGTTTTATACATGATGTAACTTCTTACTAACAAATTCAATTTGAAATTAACAATCTTCAATTTCCAGTTGTCGATTTGTAATTATGAATTAATCATGATAAATTGACAATCAAACATTATGAAAATGGAAAGTTAACAATTAAGAATTGCTGACTGAAAATCAATAATTAAAAATCAAACATTGACAATTTAAATCGAAAATTAGAAAATCGATAATTTCCAATTTCAAATTCACAATTAGAAATTGGGAATTACGATGAATTGACAATTAAAAATTGACATCTAAAAATTGAAGATTGAAAATTGTCACTCAGAACTTGGTAATTAAGAGTTATGAAAAAGAACCACTAAGAATTGAAAATTGGAAATTAAAACTGACAATTGCGAATTGAAGATTGAAAATTGACAATTAAAATTAACAATTTGAAATTGAATGCTTATAATACCAAATTAATGATTAAAAGTTGCTAAATATAATTAATTGGCAATTAAAAATCGACATCTGATAATTGACAGTTCAAAACCAACAATTAAAAATTTACCCATAAAACTTGGCAATTGATAACTTCCATTAAAAAATAACAATTGAACATTGTCAGTTGAAAGTTGCAGCATTGTTAATTCTGAATGCTCAACTCTAAATTTACCGTTGTCAACTTTGAATTTGCAATATTCAATTTTTAAATATGACAATTGAAAGTTATAATGGAAATATGGAAATTGTCAATTGAAACTTACGAAAATTGATACTGACTATTAATAATTGAAAATTTACAGTTTACAAGCGATTTTGAATTCTCATTTATCAATTCAAAATTGTCACCAGTCGAGTTTCAATTCTCAATTTTCCATCATCTATGTTTAATTAGCAATTTTCAATCTTCAATTGTCAATTACCAATTCTTAACTGACGATTTTCAATTGTCAACCTACAATCTTTAGGTTTCACTTAGGGAGTTTCGCAGGAGACCTTCCCAATTCTGTCGCCAGAGGGTTACAATGATAAAAGGGGGGGGGGTACAACCACACTTCACCATAGTTAACGGCGGGGTTGGAAGATAATTAAAATAATCATATTGGTATCTCTTCCTTTTTCAATGGTAAACAATGGTACGTTATTTATAAACTTTTGGTATACGTAGTTTTTGCACAAACAATATATGAAAAAATGACGTATAGTTAGCGGGGGGGATTGATGCAAAGAAACTGAAAAAAATTGGTTGTGTGGAAAATTCAATGGTACACAATGGTAAAATATTATTGAGGCTAAAAAAATTTGATAATTATGGTCAAGTGCAATTTTTACTGATGGGTTCTACAGTTCCGGAGTCTATGCTGAACGAGGAGTGGGGGTAACGCGAAGTGAGTGAGGCCGAACTCCGAAAATGCGCTCGAGCGTCAGAGGTTAGCTGTCAAAACCACTTCCAAATTTTGAGTTTGATGCGTTAAACAATAAATACCATATTCACATTCCAATCCGAGATAACGTTGGACCATTTTTACAGATTCAATGGAATATACGCGTGGAAGGAGGGAGAGGAAATCAGGATTAGTTAATTAACGATTTTGATGGTTATCTGAGGTGATGGTAGCATTACTGAATGTCACAAAACTTGGAAACAATAGGTGGGCCTTCAGAAAGGGCACTCTCGAGTTTTTTCACGACGTACACAAAAGTTGATTAACAAACCATAATTAATTGATCAGCAATTATTATTGTCATCTGAGGTGATGATTGGTCTCTTGAGTGTGGCAAAACATCTAAAAACTGGGTGGACCTTCATTAAAAATCATGATTGATTAATTACCAATTTCCATGGTCAGGTAAGGTGATGATTGGTTTCCTGAATGTGACAAAACTTGTAAAAAATAGGTGGACCTTCAGAAAGGGCTCTCTGGAGTTTTGTCACGACCTAGGAGTGCACAAAAGTTAATTAGCAAATCATGAATGATTAATTACCAATTTGAATTGTTATCTGGGGGGATCGTAGCATTTCTGAATATGATCGAGCACGGAAAAAATAGGTGGACCTTCAGAAGGCCACTCTGGAGTTTCGTCACCACCTAGAAGTGCACAAACGTTAATCAACAAATTATTTATTTATTTTAACGCCAATCGGCTTGATACAAACGGAAATATTATAATTCATATATTTCTTTGTAGTTTTTTATATAATTGTTATTGATCATGTACGATATAACAAACTTTGACACGTAACTTTATAATTGCCGGAGTCAATTCAGATTATTACAGTCTTTGATCTGACATTCAACATTCGACGCAAAAGTTTGATGAACACCCTAAAAGATTCAGTGATATACAATAATCATTTACTGATCCAGCGATTCTATTACCCGGGCCTTTTTGGATATAATTTTTACTAGTTTTTGCAGTATAAAGTAAACGGATATTATTATTTCTTAATCCAGGCCTTGGACAGCAGAAACCCATACTTTGAAATATCTCAGGAGATTCGATCAGTCCGTTTACCACTTTATAGAAAAACGACAGATCATTTCGTAGACATCGACAACTCAGGCTATTCAGTTGAAGATCATGAGGTAAGTCTCCTTTAGATGACTCTGGTCCTCTTCGTCGAAGCCCCGATAGCAGATAATGTCAGAATTTGTTCTGTACTTTCTCGACTCTCTTCATAAGGACAGCAGTATAGGGACACCAGACAATCGTGCAATATTCCAAGATCGGTCTAATGAGGGTCGAGTAACGGTGAACTAGTGTATGGGGATTGGTGACTTCTCCTTCCTGAGCGAAGAACTAGACCAAGTATACGATACGCTTTAGTGATAGTCTTAGCAATACATTCAGCGAAGTTGGGTTTGTTGTCTATAACAATCCCCAAATCGTTAATAGTCTCAACAATTAGAAGACGTTGGTCTCGTAAGAAATACTCAGCAGGCCTGGAAGATCGAGATCGCGATCGCGAGAAACACATACTGGCACATTTAGTGATGTTCAGATAGAGACTACTCGCTAAGCACCAATTATGCAGCTCATTCAGGTTTGATTTCAATATACTGTTGAGAAATAAGAAATATGTTAATATTCGAGGCTGTACCCTGATTCGGATAAAAAAAGAAAATCCGTTTATGTTTTGTTATGAGACTTTTGACAGATGAAAAGAGAAAAAAATAATATACAAGGATTGAAAATAGATCTCCCCTTTTTCTTTCTCTTGCGATTTACCGCCTT
Organism: Asobara japonica; assembly: GCA_026005395.1. NCBI lineage: Eukaryota > Metazoa > Arthropoda > Insecta > Hymenoptera > Braconidae > Asobara > Asobara japonica. The sequence continues at coordinate 85,493 of BQMI01000076.1, forward strand.
TACTGTTGTTAATAATTACAATTGGTGTCAGAAGTAATCGGAAGTATATTAATTGAAAATTGAATACAACATTAAAATTTGGCAGAATAAACGATTAAAAATGGATCGGAACATGGCCGATGAGCCATCATTCAACAACGCGGACCAATCAAAATGTTCAGAAGGTCTGAACCAGGAAAACTAAATCGAGTCAACCCGGTGGGGGTCGAGTTGACTAAAAAACCACGGAATTGTTATCAGACTATTATTGACGGAAAAATGATGAATTTAACTCTTACAGTACCTGGAAAAATCGATAATTCCGAATGCTGCATGCTGGTTGACTCAGCATCTGACATTTTACTCTTGACCTACAAATTTTATAACAAATATTCAAAAATATTCACGGAAGTTAATCGACCTTTGAACATTAAAACTGTAGTGAGAACAGACTTTCAGCATTACTCGATTCAGAATGCAAATATTCAAATTGGAGCCCTATTTATAAATCTCGACTTGGTAGTAGCTAATATCTGCGAAGATTGTATTCTCGGCCTTGATTTCCATTACAAATCTACTGAAGAATTTTCAAGAAATTATGGACAAAAAATTGGGAAGTAATCCTACAGAAAAATTGTATCCGTTCGAGACGTGTTAGACTTATACGGCGTTCCTAATAGTGAAATTCTTGCTCACTTGACGTCACTTTTCGAATCTTCATCAAATTTTCTGAACCACTCGCAAAAATCACAATTCAGAGAGTTTCTGCAAAAATTCAAGTGTGCATTTTCCGAGAATGAAGACAATTTAGGGAGATACCAGGGAATTAAACACAATATCATTATTGAGCGTGCCGAACCTATCAAGCAAGCTCCTAGTCGAATGCCTTTGCAATACAGAGATAAAATCCATGATTTGTTGAACCCAATGATACGACAAAATGTAATTGAGCCTAGTACAAGTCCATGGGCTTCTCCAGCTACTTTAATTAAGAAAAAAATGGATCAATCCGGTTCTGTGTGGGCTATCGGCCCATTAACGATGTAACAAAAAAAGACGCAATTCCCTTACCTAGACCGGAGGATATTTTTGACATTACCGCGGGTTCCAAATTATTTTCAACACTGGATTTGAAAAGCGGATACTGGCAAATCTAGTTGGAACCGGAAGTTCGTGAAATGGCAGCATTTACAATGGGAAACGAACTTTGGCAATTCACCGTTATGCCCTTTGTATTGTGTAACGCACCCGCCACATTTATTCGAGTAATGAATCAAGTATTGTCAGAACTCATAGGAGTTGTCTGTGCTGTTTACTTGGACGATGTCTTGATCTTTAGGAATAATTTCGAAGAAATTTCTTACACTCATGAATTAGTCATGAACAGACTTTTACAAGCGGGCGTAAAAATTAATCCTAAAAACTGCATATTCTTTCAGCCTGAAGTGAAATACCTGGGGCATATTGTCTCCGGGGATGGTATCAAATGTGATCCGGGGAAGGTTGCTTCAATTCTCGACTAGCAGACTCCAACATCTAAGACGCAACTACAAAGGTTCCTGGGTCTTTGCTCGTACTATAGGAAATTTGTTCAGAATTTTGCTACGCTTGCAAAACTTCTACACTATCAGCGGTTATCAGCGGTGGTAAAATCGGTGGAGAGTTTTCGACACTATTTGTTGGGCGGGAAGTTCCTCATTCGCACAGATCATGCTGCGTTAAAATGGCTCCTATCTTTTAAAAATCCGGAGGGTCAAATGGCGCGGTGGTTAGAGGCTTTGATCGTCTTTGAATTTGAAATTTCTCATCGGCCAGGTCGCCAGCATGGAAATGCAGGCGCTCTTTCCCGACGCCTCTGTGATTGTAGGCAATGTGACAAGATTAATACTCATGACAAAGATTCCCAAGTTTATCTCTGTCGGACAGTTTGTCAAATGGATGACGATTTAGATTGGGTGAAGCTACGAAATGAAGATCCAATTCTAGCTGTACTTGTCAAGAGCAAAGAAGAGAATCGTCGACCTGGTCATCAAGAAATCTCCCGTTTTGGTTCAGAAATGAAATCATATTTACTTTACTGGGATTCACTCGAGTTGATTGACAGAAAACTGTTTCGGCGCTGGGAATCAAACGACCACGCTACTATCAAATTTCAACTGGAAATCCCTAGGAATCAAATTTCAAGAATTCTATCGGAAGCTCATAACAATCCTACTAGTGGCCACTTTGGAGTGAATAAAACACTCTCAAGAATGCGTGAAAACTTTTATTGGATAACTTGCAAAATGGATGTAGAAAATTGGTGCAAAAAGTGTATCACTTGCTCAGCTATACAAGGACCTAGTAGAAAAGGAAAAGCGGAACTTCAAATTTATAACGACGGCAGTCCATACGAACGTATCGCAGTGGATGTTTTAGGTCGTTTACCGAAATCCTCGTCAGGTAATCGCTATGTTTCAGTGATTACCGACTATTTCACCAGGTGGCCAGAAGCAATTCCACTGCCGGACCAGCAAACTACTACGATCGCTGACGCTTTGCTTACTCATGTTTTTTCACGGTTCGGCATTCCCTTAGAAATTCATTCCGATCAAGGAAGAAATTTTGGATCAAATATCTTCAGAGAACTAATGCAATTATTAAAAATCAAGAAAACAAGAACGACGCCACTCCATCCACAGTCGAACGGCATGGTAGAACGACTGAATCGAACAATCTTTAATTATTTAGCGAAATTCGTAGCTGACAATCAAAGAGATTGGGATAAATGGATTCCTTTGTTTTTACTTGCGTATAGAGCTGCAAAACACCAAACGACTGAGTACTCTCCGGCCATGTTGATGTTGGGACGCGAGCTTAGACCAGCGTTAGATATAATTCGCGGAAATAGGCCTAGAAACGGAAACGATACAGCTCATAATACCCCACAGTTTGTTGTTGAGCTCAGGGAAAAATTGATGCACGTACATGACTTGGTACGGGACGCTTTGGTAATCAAAAGCGACAAAATGAAGGCGAATTACGATAAAGAAGCGTTTCTGTTGTCCTTCAAACCTGGCGAAAAAGTTTGGCTCTTCTACCCCCGAAGAACTAAAGGCAAATCACCAAGACTTCAGAACAATTGGGACCATATATCGTAAAAACTAAAATCAATGATGTTGTTTACCGCATTCAAAAGTATGCCCCTGGTAAATTCAGAATTGTCCATGTGGATCGAATCACTCATTATGACGATTGAACTACTGCCAACGACCAAGGGCAAATACAGTAAAGTTATTTCACTTTTGAGTTTATCATTGTAGTTTGTAACATTCGGATTTTATAATCACAAAATCTTCAATTCTCTAGATTATCGTTCAAAGAAATGACAATGGAAAGTTGTTTGATTCGATTGCATAGGGATCTTACTAGAGATGTTTTTGTGTTAAAAAAAAAAAAAAAAAATGTGTATCTCTCTGTCACCAGAGAATGGTCAGATTTATGTGTATCTCTCTGTCACCAGCGAATGGTCAGTCCATGTGTATCTCTCTGTCACCAGAGAATGGAAAGTCTAAATTTCTCGTTATCAGAAGAGAATTGACGATCAAGTGATTGGTCACTGTTGAGAACAATTGTTACAGTGTAACTCTCTATTTTTAGAGAAAGATCAACTCAGTTCTCATTATCCGTGTAAGAATTTAAAATCAATTCCAATATTCAATAACGTTTTCGTCAGTTCAGGTTCACCTGATGTCAAGTTGCATCTCCAACAGTCAAGTTCTTCATCTGTGGACAATTCAGCTGACTCTTCAATGATCTTGGGCATAATGGATGTAAATGGCGAATTGGAGATGGAACTGGAGCGGCCAATAAGGAGGATTTTGGAGATATTTCATTCAATAATTAAATCCTCAGTTACTGCAGCAGGAGCTGCCAGGTCGACAACTTTTGAAAGAGAGGATAGTGTTGAGAAATGAGAAATAAATTTCTGATTCGAATAAAAAAAGAAAATGCGTTTATGGTTTGTTCTGAAACTTTTAACAGATGAAAAGAGAAAAAAATAATATACAAGGATTGAAAATAGATCTCCCCTTTTTCTCTCTCTTGCAATTTACCGCCTTTACTGTTGATAATAATTACAATACGGCCGTCTTCTTCTCTAGCAATTTCCCGATAGATTTTCAAATCATCAGCATACATGAAAAGTATCGGTCCTAGGTGTGACCCTTGCGGCACGCCAGAGGTGACCTCAAGCTTTTCAGAGACATAAGAATTTGCCCTAACTTGATGTCTTCCATCAGACAAATATGATTCTTCTGAAGGTCCACCTATTTTTTCCAAGTTTTGTAAGATTCAGGAAACCAATCATCACCTTAGATGACGATGGAAATTGTTAATTAATTAATCATGATTTTTAGTGAAGGTCCACCCAGTTTTTAGAAGTTTTGTCACACTCGAGAGACCAATCACCACATCAGATGACAATAATAATTGTTGATCAATTAATAATGGTTTGATAATCAACTTTTGTGTACTTCTATTTTTTCCAAGTTTTGTCACATTCAGAAAGGTCACCATCACCTCATATTAATCATGATTTTTTAATCAACTTTTGTGCACCTTTAGGTGGTGACAATACACCAGAGTGGCCTTTTGAATGACCACCGATTTTTTCCAACTTTTGGTACATTCAGAAAGGCCATCATCTCAGATCATGATTAAAATGGTTAATTAATTAATGATGATTTTCTAATTAACTTTTGGGCACTTGTAGGTGGTGACAAAACTCCAGAGTGGGCCTTCTGAAGGCCCACCTATTTTTGCCAAGTTTTGTGACATTCAGAAATGCTACCATCACCTCAGATAACAATTAAAACGGTTAATTAACTAATCCTGATTTCCTCTCCCCCCTTCCACGCGTATATTCCATTCAATCTGTAAAAATGGTCCGACGTTATCTCGGATTTGAATGTGAATATGGTATTTATTGTTTAACGGATCGAACTCAAAATTTAGCGTTGATTTTGACAGCTAACCTCTGTCATTCGAGCGCATTTTCGGATTTCCGCCTCTCTCATTTGGCCTTACCCCCATTCCTCGTTCAGCATAGACTCCGGAACTGTAGAACCCATCACTAAAAATTGCACTTGACCATAGTTAACAAATTTTTTTAGCGTTCATAATATTTTACCATTATGTACCATTGAATTTTCGACACAACTAATTTTTTCGGATTTTTTACTTCAAGCCCCCTCCCCCGCTAACTATTGGTCATTTCTTCATAAATTGTTTTTGCAACAACTACACATACCAAAAATTCATAAATAACGTACCATTGTTCACCATTGAAAAAGGAATAGATACCAATATGATTGTTTTAATTATCTTCCAACCCTCCCCCTAACTATGGTGAAGTTACAAACCCCGACTCAAGCTAATTGTACATACCCAAACCACATGTGTGCGCCTTATGCGAAACTGGCTTCATTACATTGAAAACTTCAAAAATCCTCTAACAATACTTGATGTAATCGATGGTACATCGATAGTACATGATTGTACATTGTTTAATTTTTTGGTACATCTCCTGTTTATTTATAAAAAATTAATTAAATGTTCGTATGTTTTTAGCCGACACAATTTCCACGTTTCGATTTGAGTTGTTGATTTCTGATTTTCAATATTTTATTTTTAGTCATCAATTACCAATAATTCATTGCTGATTTCTATTTGTCAATTTGTGATCTTCAAACGTCAATTTCCAATTGTGCGCATTCAATTTTTAATTGTCTATTTCTCATCTTTAATTTTCAATTAGTGATGTTCATCTGAAAATTGACAATTACCAAGTTGATAGGTACAAAATTAACAATTAAAATTTCCCGCTGAATGCTGGTAATTTAGAATTGGCACTTAAGCCTACAGATTGGAAACTGATATTTCAAAATTGATTACTCCAAATGGACAATTAAAAATTGATAGTTCTAAATTGAAAAATGGGTAAGAACGGTAGATTGAAAAATGACAGTTGAATAATGCCAATCGGAAATCAATATTTAAAAATTGAAGATTGCAAATTCAAAGTTGACAATGGTAAATTGAGAATGTAAAATCGATAATTGAAACTGGGGATTGACAGTTGAGCACTGTCAACATTAACCATGCTGCAACTTTCAACTGACAATGTTCAATTGTAGTTATCAATTGCCAAGTTTTATTGGTAAATTTTTAATTGTTGCTTTTGAACTGTCATTTACCAGATGTCGATTTTTAATTGCCAATTCGTTACATCAACTTTTAATCATCAATTTTGCATTATAAGCATTCAATTTTAAATTGTCAATTTTCCATCTTCAATTCTCAATTGTCGATTTTTAATTTCGACTTTTCAATTGTTAGTCGTTCTTTTATTTACGATCCTCAATTTTCAGTTATGAATTCTCAATTGTCAAATCATCGTATTTCCCAATTTCTGATTGTGAATTTGAAATTGTAAATTATCAATTTTCTAATTTTCGATTTAAATTGTCAATGTTCGATTTTAAGTTGTTCATTTGGAGTTAGCAATTTTTAATTGTTACCTTTTCATTTTTATAATATGTGATTGTCAATTTATCATTATTAATTGATAATTTCGCATCGACAACTAGAAATTGAAGATTGTTAATTTCAAATTCAATTTGTCAGTAAGAAGTTACATCTCAGATTTTTCAGTAAATCACTTGCGCTGCACTACTGACACGATCCTCCTAATTATCTAGAAATTAACACATTCCTTAATATAAAAAACATTAATTTTCTGGTCAGAAAAATGTGAATTTTGCACCTGGGGAAAGGTGATTAGTTTTTCAATTACATTAGACACCTCAATTTGGATAAGAGAAAGAACCGGGGTTATGTGGGAATCAACAAGAGCCATATTTTTTAGACATAATTCGGAGTAATGAACAGCTGATTGGCCACTGCACATGCGCGGATCGCGTTACTGGGCAGGATCCATGACAAAATAATTAATTGTTTACACAGACTTAACAACGTATGTACAAACAAACAAATTATGGATTTTGGAATGTACGAACGATTTTCTACAAAATCCATGGGTAATTTACTCCACTTAACTGATTTTATATTATATCTCGGCTAAAAACCCACGAACATTTCATTATTTTCTTATAAATGAACAGGAGATTAATTTTTGGTAAGCCAAAACATTGAAATCCGCCATGTTTTGTAGTTCGGCAGGAGCCCACAAGGTCTCGCATTCTTATCTAGCGTCCTCATTTTTTTTCAAATTACCGACTGGTAATATAGGAACTTCGCAATGCGAAGTGATTGACAGGGTTGCCAACACAACGCAAAACATGTCACAGATAATCATAATGACATCGCGAAAATCCAGAAAATTGAGTATTGCCCGTTGCTATGGAACCGGATTTTGCACTCATTGACGATAAAAACATTAATTGAAGGGGACATTGGACAGCCAATGGATACATTATATAATGTAACTAACCATAGGTTTCGCCTAGGAGTTTCGGTTTATTTTAGATGAATTTTTATAATTTGGCGGTAGTGGAGGGGGTAAGTTCTGAGGCGCAAAGATACTCATAGCGCATGTACGCCGACTGGAGGGGAGAGAGAGGGAAATTCAAAAGAAACATGGACTTGGCCCGATAGGCTATCGGGTATCATGATCGGCAAGTTTTGTTTGTACCCCGTATGGGGCACACACATTTAGACGCCACCAGTTCTCAACCAATTGGCCATGGAAATGCAACGCAGAATAATACATACGAAGAAGAGTACTGGGGCAGACAACTAATAAATGGCACGTGAGTGTGACCCTCGACGAGTCGCATCTGTAACTTCTCGATAGTGTGTATGTGTGACGATACACTTATGCAGTCAAGTCCTAGATCAGTTACGCAAATTCGATTTTCACGAGTTGATCGATAATTATGATTTTTGATGGATATCTTATAAGATATGAGACCCAGCAAAGAAAGTAATAAACGGGATTTGGGTTGGACCCTCTACGGGTCGAACCAATAACTTCCCGATCGTTCCTCCGTATATGTTATATACAAAATTTCGGTTTGTGTCTGAAATTGTGAACGTTTTTAACTTTCCAAAATTAACAAATATGTGAAATTTTATAATGCTCAAAATATAGAAAGATTTTTAAAAAATATATCCTTTTTTGCGATAGAGTTAGATAAACAATTCAATTTGTGAGAAACTATGAGTATTAGCATAAAAACTCACAAAAAACAAATGTGTACGTTTACGTGTGGAACAATTTTCATTCAACACCTTATTTCGTATCTCTAATTATTGTCGTGATAGAGCGACATAAACCATTCAATTTGTTAACAACAATGGACTATGGGTGTTGGCAAAAAAGTGATACAACATCCAATGTGTATATTTATGTGTGGAACGACTTTCCTTGAACACTTTATTCCGTATCTCCAATTATTCTCACGATGGAGCGATATAAACCATCGATTTTGTTAATAACAATAAACTATGGGTGGCAGCCAAAAAAGTTATAAAACATTAAATATGTACTTTTATGTGTGGAATAAATTTGATTGAATAATTTTTTTCGTATCTTCAATCGTTCTCACGACGCACTGATATAAACAATTCACTTGTTAATAACTATAAAACCACTGGGTCGCCTATGTTCAGAATCTAACCAGGGTCAAGTTAGGTGGAAACCTACCCAATGACTATAAAAAACCCAAATCGCATAATTTGTCTAGGAGAAATCGTTGAACAAAATTTTGCTCACATTTCTAGGGGTCATGAAAGGTGGAGATCAAGTGAAATGTCCGAGTTCGATTTTCCGACCCATAACAATGACTTCCCTAAGATCGGGCTGTTGATATAACCTGATATCGAGATACGCGGCAGCGGATCGGCCAAGTAACCATTTTTTAACTATTGGTCCATTCCCTTTTGTCTTCTCATCTCAGTCTCAGCCGGCCGACAACTGCTGCGTATCTATACGCTTCCCAACTACCCCCACCACTACGCCTTGATAAAAACATCCAATTTACAATGAAGCTGCACTAATTACGCGAGAAAGAACGTCACTTTTATCATATAAATCGCATATGCCCGTTACACTCCTGTCTTTACTTTATTTTTTGGACGTTTTTTAACGTAGATACATTCCGCTCAATTTTTCGTATTTGCATTTTTCGCGATTCACATTTTCTCCTGTCAGTCAGAATTAAGTTTGCAAGTTGCCTGTAACCGGAATTTGGCAATCAGGTGATCCGCGCCCAAGAGAATTAACTGAAGTAGAAGGCTTAGTTCTCGGCCTTTGGCCGACCCCAAAACCGCTAGATGACTCGGCCACGGTATGACGCTGCAGTTCATTTTCACGGCTAAGTGATTCACCATAGTTAGCGGGGGATTGGAAGGTAATTATGACAGTCATATTTGTATCGCTTCCTTTTTAAATGGTGAACAATGGTACGTTATTCATATAATTATTCTATGCGTAGTTTTCGCAAAAACAAATTATAAACAAGCAGGCGGTCCTCGGGTCCCCCCATTCGAAGGTGTCAAATATGTCCCCGTTTTTTTTTATTGCCCCCAATTTCATTGGTGGTAAGCTTCCGAATGGTCCAATTGCACACAAAATAAAAATGTTCCAGTATTGAAAAAGCTTTTTCCAGGCGAACGGAATCAAAAACAGGAATAGGTCATATTACCCAAAGTAATTGACTCAATATTATTCGACCAGTACATAGATAAGCTTAAAGTTCACATTTTGGAAAAAAAATGGGATGAATACTTATCGAGAAATGAAGTAATGAAACAACCGTAAAAATGAAAAAATTGAAATCTATAACACTAATGATGCGATTGAATCGCTATTCAATAGGGTTCTTCACCATAATGAAAGGAACCTCTGTTCCAAATTTCAAATTTTTATCTCATAATATAAAACAGGAATATCTTATATTACCCAACCTAATTGACTCAATGCTTTTCAACCATATCATAGATCTCGTTCAGGCACGAATTTTGAAAAGAAAACAACAAAATCGATTGAATGATCATCGAGAAATAAAATAAAAACCGTGAATACGAAAAAATTAAAATCTAGAAAACTAATGATGCGATTAAATCGCCATTCAATAGGGTTCTTCACCACAACAAAAGGAACCTTTGTTCCAAATTTCAAGTTCTTATTTCAATTTTTGCGGCCGCTAGAGTGCAAACAAACACAAAAAGTAAAACCAAAATCACAAGTTAAAATAGGAATATCTCATTGTACGCAAACTAATTGACTCAATGTTTTGCAACCATATTATAGATCTCGTTAAGATACACATTGTGAAAAAAAAATAACAAAATCGGTTGAATAATTATCGAGAAATAAAACAAAAACCGTGGAAACGCAAAAGTTAAAATGTCGAAAACTAATGATACGATCAAATCGCTGTTTAACAGGGTTCTTCACTCTAACAAAAGGAATCTTTGTTTCAACCTTTAAGTTTTTATATCAATTTTCGGGGACGCTAGAGTGCGTACAAAGGCAGAAAGCAGAAAAAAAACAGAAAAACTGAAATATCTTCAATTTCTTGTGAGGAACCTACTAGATGTTCTTCCACTCTTCCGTAGATCTAGTTGAGACGCACATTTTGAAAAAAAAAAATAAAAAATATTCATTATTTTCTGAGATATGAACGATCGGAGGAAAGAACGAAAAAGGCGATTTCTAAGAAACTTACCGGCCGATTTCACTGAACTTGCGCCCATCGGTAGATGCATTCAATACCGTTAACTCACAATTTTTTCAGATTTTATTCTCAAAATTTAGTCCTTTTTATGTTAAATTTTGTAAGTGAAGATTTTTGAAAAAAATTGATACTTACAGACACTATGCTCAAACTTCGTATTTTTACGTTTCAAACCATTATATATCGTTTACAAGCATAATTAGCAAAAGTGAAAATTGACCGATTGTAATGCTTCCATTCGGAAGCAAAAAGGACCTATAATATTTTACTATTGTTTACCATTGAACTCTCTACACAACTCATTTTTACAGATTTTTTGCATCAATTCCCCACGACAATCATAGGTTCTTTTTTCATAATTTGTTTTTGCCAATACTACGCATACCATGGTTTCATAAATAACGTATCATTGTTCCCCATTGAAAAAGGAAGATATAGCCACATGATTGTTTTAATTATCTTCCACACCCCCGCTAACTATTATGAATCATATAGCATGCAATGGTATTGGAAAATATATTCCAATATGGGAGAATCGCCTATTTGAGTTTTTCTTTTAAAGTAGTGAAATCGAGAAAAAAACTAAACGGGATATGGCTTTGACCCTCTACGGGTCGAACCAATAACTTCCCGATCGTTCCTCCGTATATGTTATATACAAAATTTTGGTTTTTGTCTCAAATTGTGAACGCTTTGAAATTTTCAAAATTACCAAATATGTGAAATTTTATAATGCTTAAAATATAAAGAGATTTTTAAAAAATATATCCTTTCTTGCGATAGAGTTAGATAAACAATTCAATTTGTGAAAACTATGAGTGTTAGCATAAAAAGTCATAAAAAATCAACTGTGTCCTTTTACATGTGGAACAACTTTCATTCAACAACTCATTTCGTATCTCTAATTATTGTTGTGATAGAGCGATATAAACCATTCAATTTGTTAGTAGCAATTAACTATGGGGGCTGGCAAAAAAAGTCATAAAATATCAAATGGGTATTTCTCTGTGTGGAACCACTTTCATTGGAGACTTTATTTTGTATCTCGAATTATTCTCACGATGGAGTGATATAAACAATCACTTTTGTCAATAACAATTAACTATGGGTGTTAGCCAAAAAGTCATAAAACATCGAATGTGTATTTTTACGTGTGGAACAACTTTTATTTGACAGATTGTTGCGTATCTCTAACCGTTCTTGCGATATACCGATCTAAACAATTGAATTTGTTAATAACAATAAACTATCGGTGGCAGTCAACAAAATTATGGAACATTAAATATGTATTTTGGTGTGTTGAACAAACTTGATTGAAAATTTTTTTTCGTATCATCAATCGTTCTCACGGCGCGGCGATATAAACAATTTATTTGTTAATAACTATAAAACCGCTAGGTGGATTGTGTTCAAAATCTAATCAGGGCTAAGTTAGGGGGAACCCTATTCAATGAGTATAAAAAAACCCAAATCGCATAATTTGTCGGGGAGTAATCGTTCTACAAAATTGTGCTCGCATACGCACACACACACACACACAGCCAAACATCTCGCTCAAAATGGTTGGAAACGTTTCTAGGTGTCATGATACGTGGAGATTAAGTGAAATTTCCAATTTCGATTTTCAGACCCATAACAATAACTGCCCTAAGATCGGGAAGTTTATCCCTAACATGGGGAAGTTAACAAAGTGAATTTTGTTTAAAACTAGTGGTGTGCAAATGTGCCCCATACGGGGCACAAACAAAACTTGCCGATTTGGTATTTCAGCAGAGCATATGCATGCAACCATGGTGATGAGCAAACTCAACAGCGATATCAATAATTGAAATTGTGACTAATAATTACTGCACGCGATCGATTTAGTTTGAGTCTCAACCCGCATAAAAATATTCAACTGGAATTCGTCCGCCTAGTTACCCTCTCTACCTCTGTACGTTCCTAATTATCCCGCTCGTTGATATCCTTCCCGCAATTGTCGACATATTCATTCCCCAAGTATTTTCTAGTTCTCCCGCGATATGTTTTCACCTATATTGAAAAAAGTCATACTGAATGTGGATTTTTGTATAAGGAACGACCCTGGTGATATGCATTGTTCCCGTATTTCAAATTGCTCGGATGATCATACCTCGTTAACTAGTACTGTAACGGAAAGGTTTCGATTGAGAACATCATGACAGCGCTGGGTTCATTCATTTACTTATTACATACATAATTGTTGAGACGGCCATACCCCCTTAATTATGCAAATTATGGGAAAAAGTCATTCTTTATAAAATGTGTATTTTCATATAAGGAATAGTTTTCTTTAGATAAGTTACCCGCTAACTTTCATATTTTACCCAGTGGAACCGTATAAACAATTGCAATTGTTAATAACATTGCATATATACTCCACGAATGTCATCCAAAATGCAATCCGCTCGATTCTGAACGGAAATGATTGGATTGAGAGCTTCATGACAGCGCTGTGTTCATTCGATCACTCACGACAGACATAATTGTTGAGACGGTCATACCTCCTTAATTATGCAAATTTGTGAAACAAATCATTCTACATAAAATACGCATTTTTATATGGGGAACAACTTTTATCATATAAATTTTGCGCTAACTCTAATAGTTTATGCAATAGAACGTGACAAACAATTAAAATTGTTAATAACAATATACATACTACACCAATTTCACCCAAAATCTAATCCCCTCTAAGTTACATGAAAATGCTTCCATTCTAATATTGACGGCCTCGATAGCTTCATTCGTTCGTGAGAAACTTAGGATCAAAATTTCGGAAACACACATACATGCAGACATACACATACACACACACACACACACACAGACATCGATTAAAAATTTGTTGGGCATCAGTTTGGTATACTTCAAATCCCAGTCACCGGAAGAAAGGAAAAATATCGATTTCGGGGTCATTATAACAACTTCCCGAATAATCGGAAAGTTAACAATTTTCCGGCGCTTGTTTCAATCACGATGCCTTCAGTGACCGGCCGTTACAAGAATGGCGCCTAATGGCTGACCAGTTCTCGTCAGTTTATAGCAGTTATAAAAAGCAAAATGCATCTAAATATATATAATCACTTTTCATCTATTGAATGGTGTATTTTCGAATTCTATATTTTAAATTACATCGTTTTCCAGACGTCCGGCTCTGAAGTGTCCGTACACTGCGACTTCCACGATAATTCTACATAAAATCTACAAAACATCCAAAAAAATCCACAAAAAGGCCAAAAATTTATGAAAATTCCCAAGAATCCTAAATCATATGTCAGAAAAATTCAAAAAGGCATTTCAAAACACCAATCAAATTTCAACAAGTGATAAAAAAAACGATAAAGAAAAAAAAATATTTAGAAATCTTGAAAAAATGGAGTACATTTTTTATTACATTTCTAGCGCAGAATTTGGAGTTCAGTTACTTTCCGGCCACAATACCGTTGTGCCCTTTAACAGGTGGAATTCCTCACCTCACACTGTTGAATGCATTTGAATTGGATAGCGAAGGGAAAAAGCGCGTATATCGGTTATTTTATCTAAATATGCATCATTTAAACTGTTCGATGTGCCCGGTGTAGTGCGGAGATGTGCAAAAGTTACACAGACACGTCAGAAGACGTCATAAGTTAGATCCACGATTTCGAGTACAATGTGCATATAGAGACAGCGGTGCTACGTTTAAAAAGCGGAATTCGTACATAAAACACATATCCCAGAATCACCCTCAGGATGTCCTTGATCTAGAAGCCCAGGAGAACCATATGGACGTTGAAGCTCCAATTTTGAATATCGTAGAACATAGTGCCGATGCACCAGGTATGACGCAGGTATGATTGTTAGGATGGAATATGCGAAATAATTTAGTATTATAGATCTTGAATAAGTTCTCGTTATTCGAGATATGTGAGGATCTCGAATACGTTGAAGGTTGATTTTTGTTTTTCTCACATACTCAGTCAGTACAGAATAAAATAACCCGAGCTCATGTCTATGTGTTTTAGCAGTGCCCGCACATATTAAAAAGTCTTTAGGATTTCCTCTAAAATTTCCTATAGGAAATGCAATAAAGAATTGGGACAATCCTCGAGCATTTTCAGTTCTCATAGAATTTTGGGCTCCTATAGAATTCTGGATTTCTATAGGATTTGGGTTTCCGATAGGATTTTGGTTTCCTAGAGGGTTTTTAATTTTCATAGGATTTTGAATTTCTATAGAATTTTGGCTTCCTATAGAACTCATGTCTATGCATACTTCACATTTATTGGTAAGGGTAGTGGCCACGCGATAGTGAAATGATAAAAACCTTTATGTCAGTAGTAGACTGCGTAAAACTTGAAGAATCAATGATTATATCTTGTTGAACAGTCAACTATTGTCTAAAAATCGTATCGTTTCAAGTTTATGCAGTCAAATTGTCTGTTTCTTCGTTAAATTAACTAGGGGTGCGCAAATGCGTGTGACCCATACGGGGCACAAACAAAACTGGCTGATCTGGTAGTTCAGCACAGCGCACTAAATGTATTTTTCTCCAATATACCCCGGTTGATTAGTAGTGTTATACTGGAAACTTGTAGATTTGAGAATTCTCAACTGAGTCATTGATGACGCAGGTAATGATGAATATTTTAGTACATCCATGGTGAGCATGAGGATGCAACTTATGGGCGTTAATTGATTGGGAGTGAGACGCCAATAGGAGTGCGTTCTCACGATCAGGGTTGCCAGATGTGGCTATAAATAGCCAAATAGGCTATACCGAAAGTTTTTTGGCGGGTAAATTTTCAGTTTTGGCGATTTACCGCCATTTAGGCTATTTGACACAGTTGGACTGGCGGGACTGGCGCAATGAGTGGTGGGGGTATGCAAACTAATTGTATTTTTAGGGATACCCTGGCGCCAGCCCAACTGGAGATTTTTGTTACCGACGGGTGTATGAACTTACACGTTTAGGCCGTATGGGGTCGGACTCATCGAAAAACTTTTTCAGAATTGGGTACCTTTCACCATTTTCGTTATTCAGTGTTCATCAATATGCTCTTGACTGTAGATGAATGCAGAATTATCTAACCGTCCGTAGGAGAAATTCAAATTTTACGATGGGAAAATTCATGCAAAAGGAGAATCAGGTCAGAAAGTATAGAGAAGCTTGGGAGAAAGAGAAAATATTTAAAGGTACATTTTTGAGATTGTAAACAATCGATACATCATCTCGACGGGCTCATAGATTGTTATTGTTATTGGAATGATTGGCTAAAATTATACAAAAATTAGTCCATGTTATCAAGAACATATCAAGTTGTCATGCGATACATTAAATTTTCTCAGCCAGCAACTTTGATTGCCTTATGTAATTGTGATATGAATTTTTGGTAGAAAAATGCATTTCTGAACGACCAATCACTAAAAAGTCAAACGCACCAGCCGATTCCTCAACGGAATAACAATCGATAGTCTGACCGAGCTTTTTTCATAGAATAACAAATAAAATAAGTGACTATCAATTTCGATTTTAGGATGGCTGGCACAAGCTCCTCCCCATTGCGAAAAGCCAAATTACGCGTACTGTAAATGGTGTAAAGTGCCTATACGTCCTCATAAAAGTGATCTCGCTACCCATGCAGAGACAGCTTCTCACAAACAAAGAGGTGGAATGATTGTTTCATATGCCCAAAGAAATTTGGCTGATTGTGGTAATTTTTAATCCAAGTTTTTAAGTCTAACACGGTTATTTTGTTTATTTTCTAGTTATTTATTATAGTCTCTAAACAGTTTCATTTAACAAAATTTAACTTTTATAATTCAAAGTTCATGATTTTTTAAAATGTTATGCAAAAGATAGTTTTTTTCAGTTCATTTTTTATAATTTCCTTCTTTAGGGATCGCATCGGTAAGCAACGAGAGGAAAATTAACGACATTAAGCTGGTTCTACATGCAGCGGTGCACGGTACATTGAATGCGATTGATCATCTCTGCGATCTTCTAAAAGAGTGTGGTAAACGGAGTAAATTGGAAAATTTACGATTGCATCGAACGAAAGCGTCAAAAATTGGTTTGAACGTCATTGCTCCTGCCTTTATGAAGGAACTCATAGATGACGTTGGCGATCAAGAGTTCTCCATCATCTTGGACGAATCCGCGGATGTATCTACCGCAAAATACATGGCGTATTGTATTCGCTATTTTAGCGTGAAAAATAATAAGATGGTAACGGATTTCCTAGGGTTTAGTCAAGTAACAGAAACCAAACCACAAGATCTCTACTGTGTATTCAAAGGATTTTTAGCAGAAGTGGGTCTAAGAATTGAGAAACTTATCGGAATTGGCACCGATGGGGCTTCAAATCTTTGTGGTGCACATAACAGCTTTTACGCACTGTTGAAAAGAGATATACCCCATTTGCAACTGGTTCGGTGCACGTGCCACTCCATCGATTTGTGTGCATCTAAAGCATCAGAGGAGTTGTCTTCTTGCTTGCTGTTTCTATTGAGTCAATCTCATAATTTCTTTGCTCATAGCTCGTTGAAGATCTCCAACTATATGAAGCTGTATGAAGAGTGCAATCCTGGTTCTAAACCTGTCAAATTCATCCCACTCTCAAGTACTCGGTGGTTAGTCATCTACGCAGCCAATTCTGTGATTTTAAGACAGTGGGAAGAAAGTAAATTATTCTTCACAAATGCTAACCAAAAGTGCTATATGACTAGGACCTTGGCATCAATATATAATGATGAAGCCAATCTTTTTTATTTGACGTTTCTTGATGGGATTTTAAAGACTTGCACTCTCTGAATTTAGCCTTTCAGCAACAGAATGCTGATGTCACGCGGTTGTCTGCGGATCTTCGCTTATTGCTGTTATCTTTGGCTAAGAGAGTTTTCAAACCAGCTTTTCTGAAGCCACTGGGCTCGCAACAATCCCAGCCAATTCTGCAACAAATTGATCTGGACGCAATAAAAAACTGCTTGGACAATGCTGACGATGAATTTGGGAATTCTCTACTATCCATTGATTCTAGAGATTTAGGGGACAATTTTGAGAGTGTGGCGAGACAGAAACAGCTCAGTTCTACGGCTTTGAAAAGCATCAAGGAACGAGCTACGATGTACATCGTACGCTTATGTAAAGAACTGTGGCAGAGATTACCGCAAAATCTTGGTGTTATCGATCGTTTGAAATACTTTTCACCAACAGTCTGTCTCTCCCAAACTTCTATTCTTGACAAAGATCTGCCGTGGGATTTGGCGGGCGATGAAACCGACAAAGATGCAATCGAGAGGCAATGGCGTTTACTGAGATGTGAATTCCGAGGAGCCTATAAAAGTGGTCGATTTTTGGATAGCTGTCTGGAACGTGAGGAATTTGAAAGGGGAGAGAACATATGAAGCTCTAGGTCGGTTTGTATTGAGGGTGCTGTCACTTCCGATCAGTAACGCACATGTCGAGAGAGTGTTTGGCATAATGACAGCTGTCAAGACTAAACCCCGAAATCGCATACTTATGCCAATGCTAGTTGCATTAATTCGCATAAGAGTTCATTTGACAGTCAGCTCGATCTGTTGCAGAAACTACGTTCCAACACAAGACATGCTGAAGAGGTTCACTAAGGACATGTACGAAAAATCGTGTACCAAAGTCGTAGAAATGGAGTACACTTTTCTCGAGGCATTCGAAATATTTGAAGAATCTCTTCAGGTGGCTCAATAATTCATTCTCAGGGATCGATATTCAGGCTGGCATTTGAACCAATGGTTTATTAGATGCACATATCAAATTTTATTTAACTCGATTTCCATTTATTTCTCACAAAAATTCAATACCGGCTGCATTGGATTCAAATGAACGATTTTTTCGCATTCAATGAGTAGCTTATCTGACGCCAATATAGTTCTACTTAATGCAAAAAATGAGTTCTACTTGATTTAAGTACTAATACTTTTTTGAGTTGAATAAAAAAACTATTCAACTCAAATAAACATTTAATCGAGTTAAATGAGTTTTATTATATTTTAATAAATCATTTTTTTAAGTATAGTCTCTTACCCCAGTGGCTTTGTATTTTTCGTTTTTTTGCATACCAAAACATCTGACCAAAGGTGAGTTTACAGGCAATGTACTATTACCATCAATATTATAATGAAAGAATAAAAAATTGTAATTGGCTTTGTTCAACTGAAATCTACGGTATAAAAATTATTTAGTGGACATTTATTTGAATTTCAATTTGGCGGTAAATTGGCGGTGGGCAAATTGAAGATGGCTATTTTTGGCTATAGCAGCGCCGCGGCGCGGCGGTTTGGCTCTTTAAATACCTGGCAACCCTGCTCACGATGCAGCGGTATAAAAATTGCAACTGTTAATAACTTTGCATATACTCCACGAATGCGATCAAAAAATTAAATCGCTCGATTCTGAACGGAAATGCTGCGATGGAAACCTCCATGACAGCGCTGGATTCATTCATTCACTTATTACGTGCATAATTGTTGAGACCGCCATACCTCCTTAATTATGAACATTACGAAAAAAAAAATGGTGTGTCATGAAGACACGCGATAGAAGTGAAACTGAATGATTGGATCGGCAAGGATTATTTAATTTTCTATGTTTAGAGGGAGAGAAATCATTTTAATCACGTGTCAAACACTTCTTGATAGTAAATATTAATTTATTCATCATAATAATTATACTTTTTTCAAGATACAATAATATTAGTATGAATATGGTGAATTAAATCTCAATCGGTTTTACTTTCATTCTCTGGTAGACTCTTCATGAACGAAATGATAGGTTTGTGGTAACTAAAGTAGGTAATGAAGACTCTTGACTCCAAATTTTCGATGTAACGTGAGAAAACGGCATCGATCGTGGTACTATGGCGTGTAGTCGATTAAATTGGTGAATTGTTCATTTCCAATAACAATTTTTGTTGCAAGAACTGAATTAATGGCTTGGAATCCTCTGAAGCAAAATTAACATTAAAATCTCCACCTAGAATCATAGGTATTTTGTCCAGCTCTACTCCAACTTCTGCAGCCCCCACTGGAGTATACGGCAGCAAGTGAAGGTGAATAAACTCTATTATTTTCGCCATCTTCTGATCTGGTGAAATATAGAGTGCTATAAGCATAATCCGCTGTCAGCTTTCTGTGCGACATTCAGCTGCACACATTTCTCCAACAGATGACAACCCAACTGAAAGCGATTCTAGTTGTTTCAAGTTCAGGTCCATATTGGGTGTCATGATGTTCGTTCCATGAGCAGTATTGCAAAGTATTGCGACACCCCCTGCTCTCACATTATGTCTTTTGAACTGTACGACACAATTAAAATTGGGAACATCAATTTCTTCCACGTCTCTGAAAGTATCAATATATTAGACCGTAGAATCACCGGATCATTGAAATCTCCGCTATGAGCTCCTAAGCTTTGGCAATTGAGGGTTGTTATTGATAAGCCTGGTCTGCTGATGAACTCTCGGAGAATGTCTGTCAAAGTTATCAATGGATTTGTTGATAATCTTCTAAATTCTGATTGTAGCTTGTCCATTGATTGAGCTTTTTTCCGTCCATGATAAAATTTGTTCTTTCCATTCTTCGCAACGATGTACAATCCCTGTATACTTGTGACACGGGACAAGGCTACGTAAAGGAGTTGTTGTGAATGTTTCTTATCGTATTCATAGACGATTTGATTAAACGTACCACCTTGAGACTTGTGGATAGTAATAGCACACGCTGATACCAATGGCAGATGATTTCTTTTGATGAAAATCGTTTTATTATTGTTCATATATATCGTAGAAGTTCCTCGTGCCATGGGAACTGCCGTGTGGCTGATGTTGTTTGCTTGGATGAACGCCGCAGCTTTTCTCCGGATCTTCTGCCCCGTCTCTGGTGAATCTAGAAATTCCAGCCACACACGAGTTACTGCCCCTGCCTCATCAGTTTCGATATGAACTAGTTTACCAACTGCGCCATTTGCTAAACCATCCGAGACATCCAGATTGGTTGTTATGATATACCATTTATCTAACACCAGTATTATCTCGTAGGGCAGAACTCCAGTGTCTATTACCGTTTTTGTCGTACAAATGATTGTTGCTCAGCATTATGGCAGCCGGTGAATACATCAGTAGCTATTGAGACTGTTTTATTCTCTGCAGAATTAAGAATTGTCAAATTGTATTCGTTTACAGCATTATTTGTCAAATATAGCCGAATTCCATGTGGACAAAGACGATCTGCTTCCTCTCTTGTATAAAAACGAGATTCGATTAGGTGTATCTGTTCTTGATCCAATTCTTCGCCATTTTCCATTTTAGTTAATAAAGAGGAGAAATCAGCATTCGCTTGTCTCATGACTTTATCCAATTCATAGAACTTCAAGTCACGCCAAAGTGTTGGTGCTGCTATGCGTCGTTTTGTTGCTTGATAGATGGGTGTAGCACGCACTGGAGGTAAGTGACGCAAATCACCTATGAAAATGATATCCATTCCTCCAAAATTATCTTGGAAATTTCCTGTTATTTGTTTTAACCGTGCGTCAATTTGAGACAGCAATTCCGCTCCTACCATACTCACCTCATCGATGAGTATAACTTGGACGTATTTGAAGAGCATTCTGTACTGTTGAGCCACTTCAATTGATAATGGTAATAGTTTGGAAAGGGATATTTTCAATGCAGTGTGGATTGTCGTACCATCAATTGCTATTGCAGCCTTTCCTGTTGATGCACATGTGATGTAAGCATTGCAAAAAGCATCATTATCTGTGAAGCGGTTGTACATTTACATGAGGAGTCTAATGAGGAATGTCTTCCCACATCCTGCTGGCCCAGTGAAGAAAACTTGGAGTGGTGATCGGTTTGATGAGAGGAGATTAGCAATCACATGCATCAGGAGTGCTTTCTGCCTCTGATTAGCCATTCTCATTAGTTCATAAAATTGTTCATTAGACATTAAATTATCCCTCTTCTTTGCGATAGCACCCAGTTTGTTAAGTGTTGCTAACCGCAGATCGTCGTTCATTATGTGGTCAGCGTTATACAATTCTTGAAAACGATTTGCTTCAGGAAAAAGGCGACCTACGTTGTCTCCTTCAGCATCATCATCTTCATTAATTTATCTGCACGACACAACTCTCGGCATATGTCGATGGTTTTCTGGATATCTAAATTCGATGAGAATTCTTTATGTCGCTCCAAAATCAATATTTCGTTGTCGTCATAAATCTGTATGAATTTAGTTTCTGCAAGACTTTCATTTTCTTCGTCTCGGAATGGAATATACAAAGTCACCATTTCCCGTTTGTATTCATTGAAATCATCAGCCATGTCGTAGTTTCTGTACCGAATAATCCGAGGTTCTTTCCTTCGTGTCGAATTCCCCTGATTATTCAGTGTGTAATGAGCAACAAACTGGGCCAAATTGACATCTTCTAGCTCTTCAGGTCTCTTTTCGTACTTGTCAAATCAATTTTCTTTCCATATGTTTGTTGCATCATCACCATTTCGTTGAGTTCTTTCTGAGTTTTTCGAATTCTTTGTCTTTCGATCGGCCATATTGTTGAAATATAGGTAACAACTGAAGAAGACTTTGACATCGGTTCACGCAGAAGTTACCATGCAGCTTCCTGACTGGTAATTTCGACAGTATTTAGCATGTCAACGCTCATTTTCCTACTAATTGCGACAATATCCACGGTTTGGTTTATTGACGTATTCCACTACGTATGCAGCACATGAGTATTCTTCGGTGATGAATTGCACATCCATGTTTGATTTCAAAATATTGAAAATGAATGGGTTGAATGGATTATGCCACTTCCCCATGGGTTGACGTTTAAGAAATACTCTGGGACGATTGATGCCAGCACGAAGCACATTCATGTAGTAATCATCTGATAGTATTCCATTTCCCTGATAGAAACTATCAATATCAGCATAGTCATTGTTCTCTAAGTTTGTTCTTATCGTATTGTAATGTTGTTTATACGTGTGGAATCCTGGTTCTTCTTTCTGCATTGGTGTCAGTATAGTTGTGTATCTGCATGGCATGAATGGAGCTTCAAATCTGCATTTTTGATGAGCGTTCGCAGCTATTTTTTTGTAACATGTGAACGTGTGCTTATGTGTCTGTAGTTTGATGTTCCCCGACGATTCTGAAGTGGCCACTGATATCAATGTATCAACTAGTTCAATAGCTTTTAGTCGGTCAGCACCTGGTGGATCCGCTGGAGCATTCTGAAGCCATAGCAGAATGTGTGCATGGGGGCTCCCACGATGCTGGAATTCAATTCTTTTAAAATAATGGACAACATGATATTTCCCGAAGGGAGAAGACTTTTTGGACTGAAGTATGTTCATGATAATATTGATGAGCTTATTAAAATAGATGGCACATGTTACAGCATCTTCATTGATGAGTGTGCTCTTTTCAATATAATGGAGTTCCTGAACATCTTGTTCTGTAATTTCTGCTCCATTATTCTTCAATTTATATAATAATTGTAATAATGAGGGCCAACCAACTTCATTAGCATTCATAGTTAGGAATAACGTGGGTTTTCCGAGTTGTCTGATCATTGCGAATAAGTCTCTCTTTCTTTCAGCCCAATACCAAGTCGAGTTAGGGATACAACGTAGAAAAGCCAAGTTGCTTTCTATACAATGATTTATATACTCCTCTGATTGAATTTGTTCACGTGTAATTTTTGTGTCTTTACCTACGTGTTTAAAAGCAATGGATATACTGTCACGGACTCTAAACCTCATAATTTTCATTGCCATATAGAGTAAATGATGAGGTGTAACCCCACGTCGATCAGATCTCCTTAGCTCACTGGTAGCCATCATGAATGGAGTCACATTGAGATCTTCACTAAAGCGCCGGAATTGTCCGAGATAGATAGTAGGGAAAGATAACTCTTCTGCATGCTCATCAAATAATAGACTGTGAGGGACATTCATTTCTCCAGGAGCAATCCTCAAATATTTATCGTCATTCCAGAGTAATGTGCGTTGCTGAGCGAACAGGCTCTCCTCCATGGGGATGTCTTCACTCAGTTCATCTATAGGTATCTGATGAACGACACAATCCTCATTAAAGAAAGATTCATCAACTTTGATGTCGTACAGTTGATACAATGGACTCGGTACTAAGCATCTTAGCCATATTTTAATATTTCTCTTGTTTATTAAACCTGTCAAGTAGCTTGATCGATGAATTTTTTTTCTCTTGATATGAACGTAAACACAGTGATCGTCGTCAATGTTCCTGGGCAAGTGATTGACCATTGTATTGACATCCACTGGAACATTGATCACCTGCCCCAAAATTCCAAATTGTCCATGCACATGACGCAATCTGCGAATTTGCATAAATGGAATTCTAGGAGAAATGAGTCTCTCGGACACTAAATCTAACTTCGGAAGATGTGCAGGGATCGGGGATATACAAAGCCATTCAATTTCGACAATGTTGGAATTTTGTCTCTCCTCAAAGCCTGGCGACAGCTGGTCCATGCCAGCTCATTATTACTTCTGAATTCTGGAAATTTTTGTTGAATCCGAATTTCATTTTCAACGGATAGAGTATTCAAGTCATTTTTAAACCATAATCTATCACGTACACAACACGTAAAACCGAATGGATTATTTATAAAATCACGGTGAAAGTTCTTATGTGCAGTTTTAAACTCATTAAAGTCTCTGGATTATTTACACTATCGTCCACACTATCACGTAAGAGGTTAGCACGTGTTTGCCTCCGGTCCCTGCTATCTCGTTCAATTTCAGTTCTACTTTTTTTCCATTTTCTATTCTGATCAATTCCTTCACTCGCCCGTTTTTTCTCCCGCCACGTTTTTGTCCTTTCTGCACCCGACTTCGGCATATTTGCACAAAACTCTCGATTTAAGTAATGAAGACACGCACAAAAACAAAATACGTTGCTTATGATCACTGTGTTAGAAACCAACAGCTGTTTTCCGCGATCGCGACGCCGCCTGAACGCAGAGAATGACAGAAAGTCTTCCGTCTGATTCTCGCACGATACACGAAGGCCGCTCATTCTCGCCCGATAGACGAGACGTAAGGTAGTCCCTCTCACTCTCGCTCGATTCCCGGAGGGCTCTCGCTCTTACTTACTACGTTAGAGCGAGCGTCACCAAAAAGGTTGCCGATCGAGATTTCAAAACCCTCCCATAAGAAGTTTCACTTCAAAAAGTTATTCTATACAATTTTTTTTTTTTCTTTCTACTCTTGCTCTATTCGTATTCGCCCACGTAACCGCTGTTGGGCATTACTTCATGGGCAATACTACGGATCAGAGTACCCACCCATTGCGGCTGGGGCCGACTTCGCCATTTCAGCTCATCGTATTTCTAATCACAGGGTAAACCTCCAGAAATCCCTGTGATACGATGGCGGGCGTCTACGATTTTGCGCTATCTCTAATGGTTTATGGATGACCGATGATTAACCCGATTTGCAGTTTTTGGCATTTTGATTTTCTGGAAATTATTGAAAACTGCTGAATGGATTCCTTCCAGAATCTAATCAGCACTAAGTTACACGAAGACTCATCGATCAAAAAAAAATTACTCGAATCGGACCATTAGTTTTCAAGAAATCGTGAATTTCACGAAAACGGAAAATTGGGGCACATATGTACGAACACACACACACACACATGCATACAGACATTTTTTCAATAACGGTCCAGAACGATTGGGGAGACTTTGAATCTTGGAGATATGGTGAAAATCCAATTTTCAATTTTCGGGGTGATTACAATAACTTCCCTAGATCGGGAAGTTAACTATTTAAAATGATATCATTTATACCTGATATTTACGACACAATCCAGCAATTACTAGACCAGAGTCAAACGTTTTTGATTCATCTGAAATTTTCATGTTTTTATAGTTTTTGAAAGGAAGTTGATCATCCGACAACAATCGGCTAATTACATTTAAAGTCAAGATCTAATTCGTGCCGATATTTTAATTTTGTAATTTTACATTTCTTTTAATTTCTCACACAAGCCCTAAGTTTGCTTAAAGCAAAAATATCCGGTATGTTTTTTGTATCAATGATCCGTCACTTTCCGTATATAATATCAATTCCTTATTTTTTGTAGGCATAGAAACTATTTGCTATATCGCTGCACTTCAACGTTATTCTCCAAAAATGGTGGTAATGTCGAAATGCACTTATCCTAGTTCACCACTTCGTTACATATTATGTATCCTCAATTTTTTCATGAATATTAAAACGGCCCGAAACCATAAAAGTATCAATTTAGTGCGATTTTGCATGTTCTTTGGACTTTAAATGGTCAAAAATGAATTTAAAATTTTGAAAATATTTGAATCGGAAAGATGAGCAAAAAGGCATAATGTGAGTTTAAACATCATTATCAAATACATTTTTAATATTTGGAAAAATTTAACTAGTGGTGTGCAAATGTGTGTGCCCCGTAAGGGGCACAAACAAAACTTTCCGATTTGGTATTTCAGCCCAACATAAGAACGCAACCATGGTGATGAACAAACCCAACAGTGATATCAATAATTGAACTGGCATCTAATAATTACTGCACGCGATCGATTCAGTTTGATTTTTAAGCCCCATACAAATATTCAACTGGAATTCATCCGCATAGTTACCCTTCCTACCTCTGTACTTTTTCAATTATCACGCCCGTTGACATCATTCCCGCAATTATCAACATATACATTTGCCATGTATATTCTAGTTCAACTCGCGATATGTTCTAACCTATACGGAAAAGTGTCACATTGAATGTGCATTTTTGTATAAGGAACAACCCTGGTGATCTGCATTGTTCCCGCATGTTGAATTGCTCAGCCAACCATCCCTCCTTGATTATGCAAATTATGTAAAAAGTCATTATATATAGAAGGTGTATTGTCACATTTAATATTTTACCCAGTGGAACAGTATAAACAATTACGATTGTTCATAACCCTGCATATACTGCACGAATCCCATCCAAATTCTAAACCGCTCGATTTTGCGCGGAAACGCTTCGATTGGGACTGTCATGACAGCGCTGTGTTCATTCGTTCACTCATTACCAACATAAATGCTGAGACGGTCATACCTCCTTAATTATGCAAATTGTCGAAAAAAGTCATTCCACATAAAATACGTATTTTTATATGGGGAGCAACTTTCCTTATATAACTTTTACGCTAACTCCAATAATGTATGAAATGGATCCTTATAGATGATTGAAATTGTTCATAACAATATATACACTGAACCAATTTTATCCAAATTCTAATGGGTTCTAAGTGACATGAAGACGCTTCGATTTCCATATCGGTGACCTAAGTCGTGTCGTTTGTTCGTGAGAACTCGTGTGCCAAAATTTTGGCCACATACGTAAATACACACACACACACCGACATCAGTCGGGGCTTTAGCGTATATTGATTTTCATTGCACTTTTTACATGGTGTTTTACCTCCCCTCGTATGCCACAATCCGGCGCTCCGAGGTTCTGGTAAAGTACAATGCCTTGTAGGCTACATATTTTCGGAATATAATTATCTCAAAACAGAAATCTGAATCGAACGAATTTACTAGCGCACGTCCTTTACGAATTCAAAAAGAAATAAAAGATAAATAAATTTGAAGCAGAAAAAAATTTGTTATGCAAAAAAATTTCTTTTGTCTTAGTAACTCAGTCTTTTGTTTATATCTGTTGCTGTGAGGCAGCTGCGATTCTCCTCACCAAGATGATTGAAGATGCCAGCACTATGCTATATGAGCACTGTCGAAAGCACGCCTCCACCTGCTTCCTCGACATCCCCAGCTCCTGGAGCAAGCAGAAGCTTGCTGTCATCTCCCTGGTCCTCACCAGCTCCCCAAAGCAGCCCATCACCACCACACCAAGAGTCGCCTCGCACCCATGCATCCTGGACAGCTCACCAACGACGTTTTTCCCCCTCTCCACGTCGTCAAGGTTAGCTGGAGTAAGGTGATGCTGGGAATTCGTCGCATACCTTGCTCTCTTCAGTTTTTCCTGGATGTCCAGGCTATTCAGGTGCGATACAGCTACTTCGAACACAAAAACCTTTTTCGGGTTGGATGTCCTCACCACAATATCGGGCTTATTGTGAAACAGCTCGGTGTCTGCCAAGATTCTCCCGCCAGCACGAATGGTGATGATATTATCGGTGCCTTTAGCTATGTACTCTGCCTGCAGGTGTCCGCTGCCAAAACCCAGTCGGTCCCTCACGCCCTGTAGTGCGCCTGTGGCTCCTAGGATCGACTTTATATCCAGTACACGACAAAGTCGTGTCGCTGGGTAAATTCCGGTACCACACAGCTGGCCACCACATAGTACGCAGTCTCCTCCTTGCCACATCCCCTGGGACACCACCGTCTCCGCTCAGGTAGCGACCCTAATTGCGGGATTTGATCTTCAGCTGCAGGATGGAGTCTCGAAGCCATCCAAGGTTCCAGTCGGTTTGACTGGTACGCAGGGAAGCTGATGATCTGCTCCCTCTCCGCAACTCGGGTCGCATAGGCTAGATTTCGTTGCCAGTCAGCGAGCCTGCAAACTTCCTGCTCTTTTTGCACTTTTTGCACCATGTCTCTGATTGTTGCATTGACCAGCCTCATGGGCTGAAGGGCTAGCTGGGACCCGATGCCATACATGGACAGTACCCGATCCCCATCCGACACCGGGTTTCTCCAACCAGCTGACTTCAGTCCCGTAAACTGGTCAAGCACACCTGGCATTTCTGGATGCACCTGTAGGTAGGTCGCACGTCTAACATAATGCGGTTCTACTGCTTCCTCTATCGAATGCACCCCCAGGCCTCCAAGGTCTTCTTTCAGGTAGACATGTGCTGTTGATGTGCTGTAGCCCTTTATCCGTTTCTCTACCAAGATTTTCCTAACTTCTGTGTCAAGTTTTTTACACTTCAGCAGTGTTGAGCTACACTTTCCCGCAGGGTACAGGTTTCCCATGACGTAGACTGCAGCCGGAACAGTTGCTGTGTTAAACAGTCTAACCATCTGAGGAACACTCAGCTTAGACGAGAAAATTTCTCTCACCTGCTCCAGAATTTTGCTCTGAATCAGGATCTCATTCGCTGCAGTATCCCTCTCCAACTGCACCACGCCAACGTACTTGTAGCCATCCCGAATTTCCGGTAGAAACCAGTGCTCATCGTGATCCATGATG
Organism: Asobara japonica; assembly: GCA_026005395.1. NCBI lineage: Eukaryota > Metazoa > Arthropoda > Insecta > Hymenoptera > Braconidae > Asobara > Asobara japonica. The sequence goes on from BQMI01000076.1 coordinate 114,463, forward strand.
TTTTCCTCTGGCCCCCTGATTCCTGCGTAAACTCCACACTTTCGGTTGTTTAGGCTCAAACCAACTTCTCCAGCCGCATCTCTGATGGCTTCAGCAATCAGACTCAGTCCCTCCTGTGACGGTGAGTGGACCTTTATGTCATCCATAAAGGCGAGGACACGATGTGCACCTCGAGTGACCCTATTCACTACATCGTCGTTCTTTACCCGTTCAATCACCGATGCGGACATCAGGATGAACAGGAGAGGGCTTATTGAGTCGCCTTGATAAACCCCTCTCCTAACCTGGATTGGCCTTGTCTGCTGACTTCCGACTCTTACCACTACCGACCTGTTTTTGATGGCCGCTTTCAACGTATTCCTCACGCACTGAGCCAGTGGGAGGACCTCCACCAGCCTTAGCAGCTGGTAGTGGTAAATCGAGTCGAAGGCTTTGCTGAAGTCGAACCACCCTGACCAATTGTATGGTCCTTCGGTTCGAATGTTCTTCCTTGCGGTCTGCGTGTGAGCCTTATCCACCAGCATCCCCTGCATGATGCCCTGGACACCATTCCTGGCCAGCTGTTCTCTGGGAATGGCCCACTTCGGGAGACACTCGTGGATACTACGCGTGATGACTCCGGTGAGGATTTTATAATCCGTATTGAGGAGGGCAATCGGGCGATAATTGGGCGGGTTTTTCTTATCTCCGTCTTTGAAGAGAAGAATAACTTTCTCCCTGACATCGACCTCCGAAAGCACTCTCTTTCCCCTGAGAGTGTCTCCGATATATTCGATGAGGTAGGCGTTAGCGCTAGGGAGTAGTTTATAGGCCCCTGCTGGCACTCCATCCTCGCCAGGGGCTTTCCAAGGTCTCGTTGCCTTGAGGGTTTCCTCCACTATCTCCCCCAATTTCACCTTATCCTCCACATCCACCGGTTGCGTTGATTCTTGGTAGTTTTTCCACCTAGAGATCCACTGCTTGAACGTTGGTGTGCGTGGTCTCTCTGTTGAACTCTCGGCACTGAAAAGTTCCCCGTAGAACTTCTCAACTTCTGAAGTTTCCAACTCCGACACGTTCTTGGAAGGGGTTTTTTCGATGACTCTTTTGGACGGGTTGTGCTGGAATTTTTCATGAATGATTTTGTTATCGTGCTTAACCCTTTGTTCCTGTGCACGCTTTCGTAGGACTTCAATCCTGTCCTCCCACGATTTTATGTACACAGAAAGGGTTATCTTTCCCGCCTTCAGCTCTCTCAAAACTCTGTTTTGGGCAGCATCAAACCTCCTCCCCCTCTGCCTAGTGCTGATGCTCTTGGCTGTAGCCACCTTCCTCTGCAGCTTTCGAATTGACCGCTCAATTTTCACGAATGTCGGTGGTGCCATCTCTCGGGTGTTGTTGGTGTCAGTGACGTCTTTCAGTACCACGACTGCCGATAAAATAGCGGCCTTCACTGCTTTTCTCTCTCTCGTGTCAGGGAGTTTTTTCCTGCGAATGAGGCATATTTCATGCATTAGGAGTGAATCTATGTGTAAAAGGTGATTTCTGAGGATTTTGGATTTTATTGCCACTGACCTGAACTGAGGGCTCTTACTATTATTTTTCAGAGCCCTCAGCGTGCTCCTAAACCTCAGCATAATTTCCTCCGGAACGTCTGGGGGGTTCCTTACGTCCTCTCCAGCTGCATGATTTGATGCGGAGTCATTATTGTTGACATCGATGGCGCCTAGATCACCTGGGTCTCTTGGGTCAATCACCCCTGGGACCATTAAGGGCTCATTTATGTCTAGCTCGTCGTCGTCGTCGTCGATGGTAATGACCTCGATCGAATTGTCCTCATCATCCTCCTGTCCCACTTGCGGAGCAGCTCCCACCACTGGTTCCTCCCCTGGCCTCTGGTAATATATGCCAGGAAATTTGGTCCTGAGGCGATCCAGCAGAGTCTTTTGGGTACGTCCATTAAACTCGTGAAGAATGCCCCTTACCCTTTCACCACTGCTGGTACCCGGTTGGGCTTGGTATAGCCGGGCCAGTCGTTGCTCATCTTCGACCGTCCATCTCTCCGCTGCCACATTTCTAACACGGCCATGTGGGACCACTATGCCCCTCGCTTGGCTTCTAATTTCCAGAAGTTTCTTTTTCGTACCTGCCATTTCTCTTCCTGGCAGCATGTCAGCGACTTCTTGGATGTCATCCTTGGTGAGACGTTGTGGGCCATGTCTCTCTAGGAAGTCTCGAATAATCGTCAATTCTTCCTCACGCCAACGCGACATAACCTCCAAAAAAACTGGCTTTCTGAATTCGTTAATTCCGTGGTACCAGTACTCCACAGGTGCAAACCTATTTTTGTGGTTGAACACTTATAAGGTGTAGCACCTGTCCACCCCTTTCACCGGATTTTTTAGTAGTTTTTGACGGTAAAAGAGCAAAATTTCTGCCCCCTCCGCCAAACGTACGTGTTTACCCGTATATGGTAAGAGGTGGTCCCTAGCGTGGTCCCTAGTGTAGTGGTAGAGGATCTGCCTACTACTCCGAAGGTCCTAGGTTCGCGCCCGGCCGCCGGAGAATATTTTTTCAAAATATTTTCTCATGGATTCCGACCGATGCAGGAACTTCCGTGTGTGCTATCGGCGGTACCCATAAAATGAGACTGCCCGGCCGAGCGGGAACCTCACCCGTCGCAAGAGGGAGGGGGGGTGGGTTCCATCATAGGCGCCGGTGATCGTAGCACAGGGGTTTCTGGAGGTTTACCTTGTGTTTAGCAATGCGATGGCCTAAAATAGCGAAAGCCGGCCCCGGCCGCATGGGTGGGTGTCCGGTACGCCCCCTGAAGGGATGCTTACACGGCCACTACCGGGGGCGTATAAATGAGAGGGACGGAGGAAAAAAAAGAAGAAAAATGTGCATTTTGCTTCTGTTTTGAGCAGAATTCCTAGAAATGTATCTATTGCTGGCTATGCTGATGGCATCGCACTGTACTCAGCTAGCAAATCGATAAATTAACCTGTCAGAACAGTCGAAACGCAGCTGCTCTTACAATCAGTGAGTTTATGAAATGGAAAATTCAAGTGAATACTGCCAAAACAGAAGCAATCTTATTTACTAGAATCAAGGCCAAGCCGACTTTAATTATTCGTAGCAATAAGATTACCCCAACCGATTCTGTGGAATACTTAGGTTTACACATTGATTGTAAACTACTGTGCAAAAAACATATATCTGAAATCAAGATGAAAACAAGAATTGTTTTAGTAAGATTTTATAATTAGCTAAAATCACCAGCATTTTGTCAAGCACCAAAACTTACTCTATACAAACGTTTAATTGGACCTATTATCACATATGGTTGTCCTGCCTGGCACAATGCAGCGAACATCCACTTGAATCATCTTCAAGTTATTCAAAATAAATGTTCGCGACTAATAGGCAACGAGACATTTAAATTTAAGTTACAATCCCATCCTAATCCCCAGCTCGAAAACATCAATATTGACAAGGAATCGAATTGGTCTCGCTGACCACCTGTTTGTCCCACCTTTCCGCATATCCCGCCCTCCCCCGCCCCTCGTGCACCAATCAATTATACGGTTTTTTATAAGTCATTTTTCCGCCTATCGGGTCATTATATAAATAATCCCAAATATCTGTAATAATGAAAAATTAGGTTAAACTTTGATCAAATTAGATATAAAGCCAATGGCTTGTGATCTAGAGCGTAGCATTTAAGATATTAATACTATATATAGTATGAATATATGACAAATGTTAATAGCCAATTTCAAGTCAAGTCAAGTGCGGTGGCGGAGTGGTTAAGATGTGAGATTAGAGATTGGGGGAACATGGGATCGATTCTCGTCGAGGCATTTTTTTTTCGAGGTGGACATGAAAATTAGGCTATGATTATGCATGCTCAAGTTAAAATCGAGCGATAATAACTTATTTTTGTAATTAATTTAAATTAAATCTTAGCTAATTGAGCCCCGGCGTAAACTTGGGCCACGATCGATAGCGAGCATCGGACCAGCATTATCATCCAGGCTTCGGCACTAAAATCGGCCTATCTTGACCCAGAAGCTCGGCAATATTGGCTTCGAGCTTTGGCCGATCTGGCCACCCTGTACGGGTTAAAGCCCTAGTTTGATAATGAAATGACAAATTTGGATTTTTGAGGCATTACAATAACTTCACGAGAAGTCGGGAAGTTGAAAATCGATTTCGGGCTCATTACAATAACTTCTGCAAAATCGGGAAGTTAACATTTCTATATAAAAAAAGAAAAAAAAAGCACGGTATCCGGAATCGCACAGGAGTTCCGCTCTCATTTGTGTTCGCCTAACACTGATTGCATACATCTTTATTCAACTGGCCATACCTCCTTAAATATGCAAATGATGGAAAAAAGTGATTCTATATAAAAGGTATATTTTCATACAAGGAATGATTCTCTCTCAAGAAGTTTCCCGATAACTTTGATATTTTACCCAGTGGAACAGTATAAACAATTACAATTGTTAATAACCCTGCATATACTGCACGAATCTTATCCAAAGTGTTAACCGCTCGATTTTGAGCGGAAACGCTTCGATTGGAATCGTCGTGACAGCCCTGTGTTTATTCGTTCACTCATTACAGACATAATTGCTGAGACGGTCATAACTCCTCAATTATGCAAATTGTCAAAAAATCATTTCGCACAAAATACGTAATTTTATATGGGGAACAACTTTTCTCATATAAATTTTACGCTAACTCTAATAGTTTATCCAATAGAACCTTATAAACAATTCAAATTGTTAATAACAATATATATACTGCACGAATTTCACACAAAATCTAATCAGCTCTAAGTTACATAGAAACGCTTCGATTGTGACCTTAATAACTTTCATCGTGATTTTCGTTCGTGAGAAATCCAGGATCAAAATTTGTACACATACGGACAAACAGACAGACACACACACACACACATACATGAAGTCGGGGCTTTGGCGTAGCGGTAGAGTATCTGCCTACTACTCCGAAGGTCCTAGGTTCGCGCCCGGCCGCCGGAGAATATTTTTTCAAAATATTTTCTCATGGATTCCGACCGATGCAGGAACTTCCGTGTGTGCTATCGGCGGTACCCATAAAATGAGACCGCCCGGCCGAGCGGGAACCTAACCCGACGCAGGGGGGGGGGGTGGGTTCCATCATAGGCGCCGGCCATCGTAGCACAGGGGTTTCTGGAGGTTTACCCTGTGTTTAGAAATACGATGGCCTAAAAATGGCGAAAGTCGGCCCCAGCCGCACGGGTGGGTGTCCGGTACGCCCCCTGAAGGAATGCTTACACGGCCGTTACCGGGGGCGTACAAATGAGAGGGACGGAGGAAAAAAAAAAAAAAAAAAAAAAAAAAAAAAAAAAACACACACACATACATCGTCTCAGAATTTGTTGGGGATCATTTTGGTATACTTAAACCACCATTTCCTAGGCGGGAACAAAAATTTCGATTTCGGGGGCAATACAATAACTTCCCGAAAAATCCGGAAGCTAAAAATGTGTATATTTTTTACAGAAATCATATCTCTGCACTAACCTATTAAAAGAACTGAAAAAAATCATGAACCAGTTTTTAGAGCATGGGAATAACCTGGTATTTTTTTCAGAGGTTTTCAACCACATTATGGAAATGAGTGACAGAGAGGCCCTCATATAAAGCTCCCTCACATTCCACTAATTATCGGTCAGTTTCCAGAGTGAAAATTCTTAATTGATCTGAAATTTCAATATTTTTATAGGTTTCTAAAAGAAGTAAGTCTTCCAATAACAACCGTCTAATTAACTCCATAGTTAAGATATTATTCTTTTAAATATTTAAATTTTGAAATTTTTATTTTCTTGAAACGTCTCTCACAAGCCCTAAATATACTTAAATGAACCAAAAGTGCTGTATAAAGTTTGTAGCAAAAATCGTTCACTTTCACTTTGAAAAAAAGGCGGTGTTCGACGAAAAAAGCGATTTTTTTAATGCAAAAAAGGCTTTTTCTAAAAAAATATCATACATTGTGACGGAATCCGCGCGGAAATTCCGTCGTCTAACCCCAACTTCTCTTTTAAAAGGTAGAAGTACCGTCACCTACTCGACTCCCGTAGTCGATAGGGAGCTGCCGCCTATTGGCCGAATTCGGCACGTCCGGTGAGCCGCGTCGTGAACAATTCATTCGTTCACGAGCCGGCACACCAATAACACGGCTGCACCAGCAGTAACGCGGTAAATCCCATGGGTTACGAACAGTAACCTTTTTAATTACCCCTCGTGGCTCCGGAGCCACGCAAATTAATGTTCGGGAGTTAAAATCGGTAATTAACTCCCTGTTTTCACCCACTCAATACGGCAGGAGCATTACTTAATCCCTCGTGAGACAATGCCGATTGCCTCGCTTGCTCGCGTTTGTTTCTTTATTCGGGATGAGATCACCCGCCGCGAACAATTTACATCTAATTAATTTAGCTCCGGAAATTAATTTAGCCCCCGTTTTCGTGTATTATATTCCGCACAAGTTTCGCGTCTGCAGAAAGTATGCCCCTCGAGACAATGCGATTTGTCGCATGTGTCAGAGCGCGTGTGTAGAAATTATACCCCTCGTGACAATGCGATTCGTCTCGTGTATTCGCGTGTTTTAGAGCACATGTGCAGAAATTATGCCCCTCAAGACAATGCGATTTATCTCGTCTATTCGCGTGTGTCGGTGCTGGCATTACGCGCCGCGGAAGAATTAAGAATCAAATGTTTCGGGAATTAATTTAGCCCGATTTCATGCAATCTATTCCGCGCCAGTAGAAACGACCTTCGAAATATTCGAGTGATATCATGGCGATTACCCGCGACATAGCACGCCAATGACGTCACCCTCGTGACAATGCCGGTTGTCTCGATTGTTCTGGGATGATCTCACTCGTCGTGGTAATTATTAGAAAATTAATTTTCTGTTGCCGACAATATGACGGGTGATTGTAAGAAACTTCGGCAATTAATGCTCCGTTTTCGATGATGCGCGTGATTACAAAGCAATATCCCGGAGGTTAATCCTCTGTTTCAGACGTTATTACGAGTGGTTTTGGGAAATTTCGGAGATTATTTCTCCGTTTTGGATATTGTTACTCGTGAAAGTAGGAAAATTTCGGAGTAGTTCTCTCTATTTTCAGATATTATTACGCGTGACTTTAGGAAAATCACGGGGATTGGTTCTCTGTTTTCGAACATATGATTACGTGTGAGTTGAGGGATGACTCAGCGATTAATTCGCGTTTTTCGGGTTATAGAAGAGAACCCGATTGGGACAAAAAAAGACTATCAAGGTAGTCTCCGAGACGGTTAGCAAGCGTCCTTTCGACGCACTGCTCGTCCGGACGCGAGATAATTTGCGGACCTCGCCTCGGAATGGTGTATTGCGTTTCGTTTTTTTTTACTCTCGATGGAGGATTCGATGTACCAGTCGAGTTCAGTCCATCTATCGTAACCCTCGTCCGTTTTTGGACGTGCTAAGTAGTTTGTTTTTGATTGGATCCTTTCTCGCCTCTACCGCAGGCGTAATCAGTTATCCCTCTCTCCAAAAGGAAGTATGGTTAGCACCGATTGAGGAAACTCCAGGTGGCCTTAGTGGGCAATTTTAGTGGTTTGTTAATCGTAGGTTTAGTTAATAAATATTAATCAAATCTCTGGACCATTTGAGTAATTTTTGAGCCCTGTTACGGTCCCCAACCTTGAACCCGACCCTCTCTACCATAACCCACATCCTGAGCAGCGTGGCACATGCCGCTCTTCCTTCCCTATCCTGTCCCCTTTCCTGACCATCCCCCTTGCGCATAGCGATAAGTTCTATGCCTCGTTAGTAAGATGACGTTATGTTACGTTAAGTTGCATTAGAAGCCCTCGGTTTGGACATTTTCCGTAAAAATTTTACTGGCGCCCAATTTAGGTAGAAGGAATTGTAGGGAAGAGAGCCCTCTTGCGGATATTTCCTTCCCCTGGGAAATGTCACGTCACAACATTAAAGAAATTTTGTTTTTTTTTCATGACAAGTACATATTTTTAAAATATTCTCCACAAATTTAAATGCGGGATTTGCACTAGAACATGTGGCAATAAATTAGAATTTCTGAGTCTTTTATCCAATATTAATTAACCCCTTCGCTGGAATTATTTTACACCTCAGAATTTTTTGCATGAATGGGTGGGGTGCAGTATTTGGTCAATGTTTGGTGGAAGACAAAGTAATTTCGATTTATTTCTGTACGTTCTAGTAAGAAGCCCGTTGCGAAAATTTCAGAGAATATGTCAACACTATGTACCTTCCAAGAAACGAAAAAGGAAGAAAAATTATGAATAGCATTTTTCAGAAGAAGCTGTTTTCAAAGAAAAACGCCTCTTTTCGTTGAAAACAACCTTTTTTCGTCATACAAAATGGTAAAATAAGGAATTGATATTATGTACGGAAAGTCAGGAGTCATTTATACAAAAAATATACCGGATATTTTTGCTTTAAGCAAACTTAGGGGTTATGTAAGGAATTGAAAGAAATGTAAAAATACATAATTAAAATATTGGCACAAATTAGATCTTGACTACGAAGGTAATTAGACGATGGTTGTCGGGGGATATACTTGTTTTCAAAAACTATAAAAACATGAAAATTTCAGATGAATCAAAAACATTTCACTGTGCTTATGAACCAATAATTGCTGAAATGCATCGTAACTATCATGTATAAATGCTATTATGTCAAATAATTTATTTAACTAAGAAACAAACAATTTGACTACCTAAACTTGAAACGATACTTTTTTTAGACAATAGTTAACTGTTCAACAACATAAAATGGACTGATTCTTCAAGTTTCACACAGTATACTACTGACATAAGGGTTTTTATCATTTAACTATCGCTCGCCCACTACTCTTACCAATAAATGTAAAGTATGCATAGACATGAGTTCTATGGTGGCACTCTTCATTTTCTCCAAGGCAACATGTGACGTTCTACAATTTTCTCGTATGTCCAGCAAATATTTACCCGCATACTAACTCATTCTTTCCCTTGATGTTAAATCATTTCCGCCAACACCTGGAAAGAAAAGTTCAAATAATTTTTTTAAATCAACAGAAAAAATAGCGAAATAGTGACGGCTTCAGCTTAGAAAATGGAAATGAGTCTATACGCGCGTATGAAAAAGTCGTATAGGATTTCCTGTGGGAAATGCTATCGGAATTGGGACAATCCTATAGGATTTCAGGTTTCTACAGCATTTTGGGGTCCTATAGAATTTCTGATTCCTATATGATTTCGGATTCCTATAGAATTTCGTTCTGAATCCTATAAGAATCCAGGCCCTATGGGAACCCAAAATCCTATAGGAAACCAAAATTCTATAAAAATCCAAAATCCTATAAAAATTAAAAACAATCTAGGAAACCCAAACCCTATCGGAAACCCGAATCCTATGGAAATCCAGAATTCTATAGGAGCCCACAATTCTATAAGAACTGAGATACTCGAGGATTGTCCCAATTCTTTATAGGATTTCCTATATAAATTTTCATAGGAAATCCAAAAGACTTTTTAATATGTGCGGGCACTGCTAAAACACATAGACATGAGCGCGGTTTATTTTATTCAGTACTGACTGACGATGTGAGAAAAACGTAAATCTACCTTCAACGTATTCGACATCCTCACATATCTCGAATAACGAGAACTTATTCAAGATCTATAATCCTAAATCATTTCTCATATGTCATCCTAATAATCATACCTGCGTCCTCGGGTACTGGGGGTGCTTGTGCATCGGCATTGGGTTCTACTACATTCAAAATTGGAGCTTCAACGTCCATATGGTTCTCCTGGGCTTCTAGATCAAGGACATCCTGAGGGTGATACCGGGAGATGTGTTTTATATAAGAATTACACTTTTTAAACGTAGCACCGCATTCTCTATATGCACATTGTACTCGGAATCGTGGATCTGACTTATGACGTCTTCTGGCGTGTCTGTGTAACTCTTGCACATTTCCACACTACACCGGGCACATCGAACAGTTTAAATGATCCATATTTAGATAAAATGACCGATTAAAATGCCTTTTTGAATTTTTCTGACGTATATTTCAGGATTTTTGGGAATTTTCATAAATCTTTGGCCATTTTATGGATTTTTTTGGATGTTTTGTAGATTTTATCTAGAATTACCGTGGAGGTCGCAGTGTACGGATACTTCAGAGCCGGACGTGAGTAAAACAATGTAATTTTGAAGATACAATTCGAAAATATACCATTCAAACACCAGAGAAACAACCGCCGGAAAACTTTTAATTTAACTATTAATTTACAGCTAAGCACCAGATTCTGCTGTGCCATGCGTTGTTGCAATCGACTGTTGCTGTTCTCATGAGTCATCGACTAATAATAATTTTAGGGAAAGGAATTATTTAAAATGATAAACTGTGACGCGAAATGAGCTCGGTGTCCGGATACTCGGACGTGTCCGTACACTGGGAATTACCCCGGTATGTAGTTCCTTTTTGGAATTACCAAAACAAATTCTGCAATTCTTGCCATCTTGACAATTGTTTCCATCATTTTTTTTATGATTATGTTGCGATTCTTTGTGAACTGCGGAATTGTATTGAATGTATTCTTCAATTTTTCAAGAATTTATCCGGATCTTTGAAATGCATTTCCAGTTTTTATTATAATTTCAATTTCTTTCATAATTATTTAAGCCATTGTTGGAATTTTTTAAATGTAGAAAAAGCTTATATTTTTATTGGCGAGCCTTCGATTTTGACCCGCATTCCATTCTATCCCGCAATCCATTTGTGCCTGCAGTCCATTTTGCCCCGTACTCCATTTTGACCGAAACTCCATTTAACCCTCATTCCATTTTGTCCCCGAGTCCATTTCCCGCCAATTTCATTTCACTTCGCATTCCATTTTACCCCGCGCCTCATTTTGTCCCACATTTCATTTGCCCCACACGCCATTCCGCCCCAAATTCCATTATACCCTACAGTATATTTTGTTTCACATTCCATTTTACCTTATATTGCAATTTGCCCTACTCTCTATTTTGCGTCAAATTCCATTTCGCCCGATATTCCGTTACGCTCCCCCCCTCTCATTTTACCCCGTGTTGCATTTTGCCAATGGGGAAAACTCCCGAAAAACCCTATCAAAGTACATGGGGAAAGCCACGTCAAACTACCTGGGGAAAACGCTGCCAAACGACCTAGAGGAAATCCCGTCAAACTACCTAGGCAATATCCTATAAAACTACCTGGGGAAAACTCCGTCAAACGACCTGGGGAAAACCCCGTCAAACTACCTGGGGAAACCTCCAACTCACTACCTGGAGAAAACTCCATCAAACTACCTGGGGAAAACACATTAAACTACCTGGAGAAAACCCCGTCAAACTACCTGGGGAATATCCTATAAAAGTACGTGGGGAATATCCTATAAAACTACCTAGGGAAAACTCCATCCAACTACCTGGGGAAAACTCCGTCAAACTATCTGGGGAACATTGCATCAAACTATCTGGGAAAAACCCTGTAAAGCTACTCGGAGAAAATCCTGTCAAAGTACCTGGGGAACTCTTGTAAAACTACTCGGGGAAAACCCCGTCAAACTACCTGGGGAAAACTCCGTCAAACTACCTGAGGAAAACTGCCGCAAACTACCTGGGGAATATCATGTAAAACTACCTGAAGAAACCCCCGTAAAACTACCCGGAGAAACGAATGTCAAACTACCTGGGAAAAACCCATTGAAATTATTGCAACATTTATTGTCAATTATTTATTGCGTGTAAGACTCGACCCTGTAAGACTCGGAAATAGTCTTAGATGTCCGATCTTAATTGTTGCGGAATCTTAAATTCATTTTAGCTCTTATATGTCATATAGTCATGGATCTCCAATGCACTCAGAGATCTTAAATTCAGGTCCTACTAAGATCTTGAGTTTCCAATCTTAAAATTTAAGATCGTCAAAAGATCTTATTGAAGGTATAAGATCCATAAGAAGTTTTAATTTTCTCAAGATCCCTGGAAGAATCAAAATAGATATTATTTGCAGATCTTTTACCGAACTTACGATCTTAGATCTTGACTTAAGACCCTTCTTAAGATCCCACTTTTGCAGTGTACATGCGGGGTAACCAGGCGGTCGAATTCCAGTTGAATAATTTTATGGGCTTAAAAATCAAACTAAACTGAGCGTGTGTAGTAATTATCAGTCGCAATTTCAATTAGGAAGATCACTGTTGAGTTTGGTCATCACAATGGTTGCGTGTTTATGCTGTACTGCAATACGAAATCGGGAAGTTTTGGTTGTGCCTCGTATGGCGCACACACATTTGCACACCACTAGTTAGCAATTGCAATTGTTTATACTCCTCCACTGGGTAAAATATTAAAGTTTTTGTTTTGCAGCTGCATCCTTATTGGCGTCTCACTTTCGCTCATTATTAGTATTATTAAAAGGGGCGGTGGGCTCACTATAAGTGAGGAGCGACATATAGGCCAGGGCCCTTTTTGTCTTCCACAGAACGAAAAGCTCGACCATAACCGGGCTATCGGAATATTCCAAGCCCATTTATGAAGCTTAGAATCTCGCTGACTCCCAGCTGCCCGCATTCCTTCTCCTCCAAGGACGTATCCCCCCATTTCCAATGTCTTCGTACAGCAAGTACTGGGCATTTGCACAGTACATGGAAAGGAGTTTCCTCTTCCTCATCGCAGAAGCGGCATGTGGTGGTTTCAGATACGCCCAGTATGTTTATGTGCCTACGCAGTTTGCAGTGGCCTGTCATAGCAGCTACTACTGTCTTTATCAAATTCCTGTTCATTTCCATTAACTCCCTGGTCCTCTTGGGGTCCCAGTTGTGGATGAAAATTTTGGATTGTCTGGCACCTGCTATTGTCATCCAGCTCTGGTCTATCTGATCGACAGCCCATTCCTGGATGTTTCGCTTCACAGCTTGCCATGGTAGTCCTACGGCAAGCCGAGGGAAACGTTCATTCCCCACCTGGCTAGCTCATCAGCTTTTTCGTTACCCGGTAAATCCGAATGGCCCGGTACCCAAATTAGTCTGACCTTGTTCTTGCGAGTCAGCATGTTCAGTGCGTCTCTGCATAGTCCAACAATTGACGATTCGATGTACGGATTATTAACCGCTTTTAAAGCTGCCTCACTGTCCGAATATATGGCGATTCTTCTCCTATTATAACCCCCCTGTATGTAAGCACTCATACAGCCAAGGATCGGAACCACCTCCGCCTGAAACACTGCGCAGTGGTCTTCCAGGCGGTAGCTGAGTTCCACTTTGGAACCAATCAGATGTAAACCAGCACTAAGCATCCTATCCTTCTTTGAGCCGTCCGTATACCAGATAAGTTCCCAGCCGTGGAGAACTTCAGATTCCCTCTCCCACCGTGCCCTGTCCGGGTATATGACCTCGTATTTGTTCACTGTGGCCATGGTTGATCCACTAAAGTCCTGGGCATCATTAACGCCCGGGGCTATGTGCTCTAGAAGTTTCATTACTTTAGTGTGACCCTTCTGATACATGTTCCCTGTCCAGTCTCCCATCAGCTTTAGCTGGTGGGCTGCTGACATCGCCGGCGATTTAACCTCCACTTGTATGGAAGGTAATTCCAACATCGTTCCCAGCCCTTCGATTGGAGTGGTTCTCATGGCCCCTGTAAAGTCCCATAGCCCTCACGTGGTTAAGCTCCGAGCCCGCCGTCTTTTGCGTGGCCCTCCTCCACCACACAATGGCTCCATGTTTCAGTGCCGGCAAAACTACTGACGCATGAATCCATTTCATCATGCCAGGTCTTAAGCCCCAAGTTTGGCTGCTAATTCTTTTGGTTGCCCATAGAGTTCTGCATGCCTTGGTACGGGCGTATTTTAGATGCGCTGCCCAGTTCAGTTTTGAATCTAGGATTACCCCCAGATGCTTTACTGAGAGGGTCGGAATCAGTTCCTTTCCAAGGTACCTGGGGTTCCTCCGGCCATCCAACTTCCTTTCTCGCGTAAAGAGAACTAGTTCCATCTTGTCCGGGTGGACAGACAGCCCCGTCCCTTGACACCATTTCTTCATTACACTTAGTACAGGCATTATCAGAGAACGGACTATGTCCGCATGATCGGCCGTGATTGAAACAACCAAATCATCTGTGTATACCTGAGCATAGAAGCCTTCCTCAAGTAGTCTCTTTTTTTTCGCGCTCCTCTGACTGCGGTACGATACCGGATCTGAGCCTGTTTCGCTACCTCAGAGCCTCTGCGCGTCGTCGTGTTTCGCGCTCCATTCGGAGTTCGTCTAGCATGTTGACGCAACTTGGCCAGCTCTTCGCTCCACCAAACAACGTCCCTATTCACCCGTATTTTGACTGGGCAGTTCCTGTGGTATGCCGCGGCCATCGAACTTGTCATTACTTCAACGGCCAGTTCGATTTCCGAGGGACAACCGAGGATTCCCATCAAATATTCCAGAAGTGATTGGCCTCTTGGATTGATGTACGTGCTGCCCCACACCGTATGACGTGCATTAGCGTCACGGCCACCAATGAGCCCCCATCTTCTCCTTTCACACTCTCTGACCAGCGGGTCGAAGCTCTCCGAAGGCGGTGGGTCAGGAGCATCGAAGGGCATGTACACCGACGCCATTACGATGATCCTCCTCGAATCCCCTTCTTCCACCTGAATTTTCCCTACCATCTGCTCGGCATTTACATGCTCCCATAACGGTAGCGCAGCGGCATCCATGACCACGATGCCAGCCCTAGGTCTGGCAGACGCTGTGTCGTAGAATACCGTACCCTGGTTCACATTGATTCCCCTGATTTTGCCCTTCAAAGTTCAACGTTCGTGAATCAGGGCGACGTCAAAGTTCCCCCGTATGAACTTCCGCTTCAGCGCTGCCGCTGCTGGGGCGCTTTTGTGCAGGTTGATTTGAATAGCCTTCAAACCGCCTGCCATTTTTTCCTACCCTTCATGTGAGGTGCCCGGTCTGTCAGTTACTGCCTTCCCGTCACCGGGTTTCCCCTGACGGGCAGCCTGGAAGACCGCCCGCTTCAACCCACAAAACGCTCTCCACTCCAGTTTCTCAAGAACGGAGAGGCAGTCCTTGTCGACCTCCAGGACAAGTTCGACGATACGGGGGGGTACGGCCATCTCGTCCTTAGGGGCATCATAGACGTGCCATCTGCCCGTCTTCACCCCTGAGTTTTGTCTTCCCAACCTGAGCAGGAGGGCCTTGGGATCCCTCTCCTCCCCCGGGAAGAAAGCGATCACCTTGACCGGCTTAGGGAGCTCATCAACTCCCATAGCCACCAGTTTCGCGCCCTCCCGCCCCTGGATGAGAGGAATCCTTGCTTTCAACCACTTGTCCGACTCTGTGTCGGCACAAGTGATCTTGAGGGCCCCCCTGTGCAGGTGGGTCTCCTGGAAGCGCGGGATGAACACTCCTTTTGAAAGTCCATCCCGCATCCCCAGAAGTGCCTCTTCGATCAGAGTGCCCTCCTCTGCCGTTATGCCCCTTTCGCAGCCTCGATGCACGATGGCCACTCTGGGGAGATCCGATGCAGCACGCGCATAGGATCCTACTTGAGGACCCGCGCGATATCGCTTAGACCTCTTCTTCTCCGAAGGGGGGGTTTCTCCTCCTTCCTCGTGGTCAGAGCAAGGGGGGCTACCATGGCATCCCCTGCCTCTCCTACCTTCAATTTTCTCCGGCGTTTCCTCTCCGCCCCACACGGCCGCTTCTTTTTGAGCCTCATTTCCTCGATATCACGAGTCACGGCCCCAAACGAAGCTTCCATGTGGTCCAGATCAGAAGACCCCACCACATCTTCCACATCAGGGGCCGCTTTCGCATCCCCTGGTGTCACCAGGTCCCTAGCTTCCTTGTCTACATGAGGGGTCACTTGCGTATACCTTTTGTCTTGTCTTTGTTTTTGTCTAAGATATTTTCCATAATGATCCCACGAGAAACCTAGGGAAATAATATTAATCTCAGTAGAGCCCCGGTTACTGAGGTATCGGCTAAATACGATAGGGTTTGCCCCGTGCCCTAAGGGACACGTTCGTGATATCATACCTTGAAACCATTCAGCCCTCGGCACGTCATCTTACACCTTAGCTTGGGAGGCTGACTGTACGGTTGCTTGTGCAAACCGGAACGATGGGGTCGTCAATTCCCGACGCGGTCGGGAGGTTTTGGTTCACGCCGACGTATTTAATTTAGTCGGTACCACTATGTCCTGAAAAGGACATGAGGTTTTTCCCTATCTACCACCCGCGACGCGCTACGTAGCAGAGTCTCCCAAAGTGCACAAACTCTCGGAGAGTAAAGGCGTTCCCCCACCGAGAGGATCCGTAGACTCTCACACAACTAACAGGCATAAGTCTCATCCGCATGCTCACCATGGGCCTACTCAAGTATTCATAATTATCTGCTTCATAAATGAGTCAGTTTGGAATCCTCCAATAGGCATGTTTTCCTTATGATAATAACAGGGATCACACTGATTAACGGTAGTATATTGGAGAAGAATAAATTTAGTAGGTTGGGCTAAAGAACCAAATCGGGAAGTTTTGTTTGTGTCCCGAGTGAGGCACGCACATGCACACACAACTAGTTTTCATTACAATTAATATTGTAATGCACACAAAATCAATAGTAGTTATTTCAGTATTTAACTAGAGTTTTAAGTACGCCAAAATGATCCCCGTCAAATTTTCAATACGTGTCTGTTTGTGTGTGTGTATGTATGTGTTATAACTAATTATAGCGCCTATAGCCGAACGAAACGCGGCACAGGGCTATTTTCACTTAACCAACTCAAAACTGAACACAAAACCGGCGAAACTCGTTACCTTCATTCTCCGTATCCATGAGTCCTGAAACCGAATCAACTAAACCGTATATTAACTGAGTTCTCAAGGGAGGGCAGCCGCTCCTAACGGCTCAACGAACCGCGCGACTTATCTCGACTAATTCTACCCACCCTGAGAACTATCAAGGCATAAACGTACGCAGAACTTGGCTCGGGAGGGTACGGGACTGTCCGGTTGCTCAGTGTGCAGGTTATGGAGAGGGGCATGAATTCGCTGACAAAATGATGAAACGAGAATAACGCCAAAACCAAGTCACGAGAATTCCAAACGAAATCTTATAATCTAGGCTGAAATTGTCGGGAACTTAACCTATAAATCACTAGGCTAGAGAAATATAATATGTAGTCTTTACTACGTCATGTTCCAAATATCTCACAACTACAAACGATATAATTTGGGTCAATAATTGATGACGGTTGATCGTCGAGAAGTGATCGCTGCGGGGTTAGACCGGTACGTCATGAGAGAGGGAGGATGAGTGAGAGAGAGTGTGTAACAATTGTAGGCTAGATTATAACCTACGTCCGCGACATAATCTAAAAACCAGAGAGAGAACCCGGAGTAGAGAGCGTGGCCGCTCGTGCCACTCGAGTACATTAGTCCATAGATAGGGAGCGAGAATCGATCTACACCGGCCGCTCGAACTCAAAAGATGGTTCGAATTGCTTAACCACCCTAAGTAAGTACTGGAGCCGTACTCGACCGCGAAGTGCGTGTTTGGTGGGCCGTTGCGCGAGGTGTTTCCAATCAAATGGAATAATGATACTATCAGGTAACCAGCCCGAATAATGATAATCATGAGGTAGCCGCTAGCCAATCTGAATAATGATAATAATAATAGTAATAATAACAACAATCGGTAGCCAATGTTAACCATCATCATGATAATAATCATAATATGAGGTAACCACTCCGGATGATAATAATAATAACCAGCCGGTGGTCCTCGGATCCCCCATTCGACTATGTCAAATATGTCACCGTTTTTGTGTATTTCCCCCGATTTCATTGGTGGTAAACTTCCGAATGGTCCGATTGCACACATCTCATATTACCCAAAGTAATTGACCCAATGTTGTTCAACCAGTTCATAAATCTCGTTAAGACTCATATTTTGGAAATAAAATGGGATGAATACTTATCGAGAATGAAGTAATAAAAAAACTGTAAATATGAAAAAAATTGAAATATAGAAAATTAGTGATGCGATTGAATCGCCATTCAATAGGGTTCTTGGCCATAACAACAGGAACCTCTGTTTCGAATTTGAAGTTTTTGTCTTAATTTTTGCGAACCCTAGAGTGCAAAAAGCAAACATAACTGTAGAAAACAGAAAAATTGAAATGTGTCCGATTTCTTGTGAGCAACCTACTAGATGTTCTTCGACCATTCCCTGGATCTCGTTGAGACGCACATTTTGAAAAAGAAGACATTAAAAAATATTCATTAGTTTCAGAGATTGAATTGACCAATCGAAGAAAAAAAGGAAAAATTTGATTCCTAAGAAACTTACCGGTAGATTTCACTAAAATTACGCCCGCAGCTAGACGTACTCAATACCAATAACGGACAATTTTTTGAGATTTTATCCTCAAAATTTAGTCCTTTTTATGTTCAATTTTGTAAGTGAAGATTTTCGAACAGAATTGATACATACAGACACTATGCTCAAACTTCGTATTTTTACGTTTCAAACCATTATATATCGTTTACAAGCATAATCAGCCAAAGGGAAAATTGACCGATTGCAATGCTACCATTCGGAAGCAATAATAATAACAATCGGTAGTTAATATTAATAATCATCATGATAATAATCATAATGTGAGGTAACCACTCCGGATGACAATAATAATAATAACAATGGGTAGTTAATATTAATAATCATCATGATAATAATCGTAATGTGAGGTAACCGCTCCGGATGATAGCCACAATTCTAATAATGTTGTTGATTTCAAATAAAAAAAGGCACACAACTGTTCAACATAAATCCAGGGGCGGTTTTATTGTATCACAAAATACGTCGTTGCACGACAGAAGTTGACGGAAAGATATTGTTATTAATAAAAGACAGCTGTAACCAAGGACTCTTGTTGCGGACTTCAGATGGTAGAGGGATCCGAAGGGAGGACACGCAACAATATTAACAAGACGAGGTAACCAATAACTAACAATTACCCGATAGTTAGTTCCGAACCGAGTGCAAAGTCTCTACTTGGCTCAGTCTTGAGCGCGACTTCCGGCTTATTATTTGCTCGCACATAATATTCCGAATTTTCGTTTCCCGACGAATGGATATAGGAGGCGGACACCGATAACCGCATAAATTCACCGTTGTGGTGTGTATCGACTAAACATTATAGCCAATACTTCCGAGCTAATAACTGAATTCACTCGAATTCACTAACAATTTTCTATCTTGGGTTATTTTAAATAATTCTGAACCCAATTTTTCGGTAAGATTGTTTATATTTTTACTTTTTCGGGTAATTTTTAGTTGATAATGGTCTTCACTAAAATTCCCGTAAATTTCCATTGAAACCAATGTAGGTATTTTTAATTTGAACAAAAGATCTCAAGAGATGAGCAATGGATGGAAAATATGTCACGATTCGCGCACTACGTTCGGGTGGATAGGGTGCCCTGTCGAGCTACCGATTGCAAGTAAGTCCTAAGGAATTTGTTTCTCATCAGCTGCGGTAACTTGGGGTGCATGCCTCCAAATGTTCGGTTCTTAGGGTGGGAGGAATCGCTAGTTCCGGATTGACCAAAAATGCAACAGAAGGATATGACTGGTTAGGGTTCCTTCGCCTGCTTGAGTGTGAAAATGGTAAGTTTCCGCGTGGAGTGCCTTGGGGTTTAAGTACAGTTATATGCAGGTAATAAAATGAGGCTGTCATTGAAGGAATACCTTAAGTTATAAATTGTCTCGAAATTTCTAGAAGCTGTAGAATTTGTTTCAAATCCGGAGAATGGTGCCATCGTCGCGACAGTAGAGAATAAGCGTGTTTCCCCAGAGATTAATTTTATGGAAGTTGAAACATCTGCGTAGAAATTAATTTTATGATATAATTACAATGTTCAAGAATTGGGCTGCCGAGTTTATGTCAAGTTATACAATGCTTAGAAAGGTGGGACGATGGTAGTGACTATTTAAATATTCAAAGCGATAAAAAAATTATTCGATAATCCATTAAACTTTAGATTTAATGCGTGAGGTATTTTCCAAACGAAAATGAACGTCTCCATATATTCGTTTTAGTCATTTCGGAACGAAACAAGGTGAATTTAAATCGTAGTCCTCGAAGTGTGATGTCATCAATTACTTCCGAGAACAACAACAAAGGGATTATCGCATTCCAATATCGAAATGACGTGATTTATCCCACGTGACGAAATTAGTTGAAATTGGGAATCGCCTCGACTTTTGAATATTCCGTGCGATTGATAAAGGTTTTCTCTGTTTTTAACAGAGATTTTTCGGGAAGTTATTGTAATGCCCCCGAAATCGATTTTTTTGGTTTCCACAGGTGACTGTTGTCGTAAGTGTACTAACATGATCCGCAACAAATTGTGGATTAATCTGTGTGTGTGTATGTATGTGGCCAAATTTTGATCCCGGATTGCTCGCGAACGAAACGAAGCTTTTGGAATTATGAAAATTGCAATCGAAGCGTCTCTATGTAACTTAGAGGTGATTAGATTTTGGTGACAATTGATATAGCCTATATATTGTTAATCACAATTTGAATTGTTCATAACATTCTCCTGAGCGAATGGTTGGAGGTAGCGAAAAAAATATATAAGGAAAGTTGTTCCGAGTGCAAAACTACACATATTATGTTGAATAATTTTTTTTCCGTAATTCGCATATTTAGGGAGTTATGGTCAATTAAAGAACAATATGTAGGATCAGTGAGTGTCGCGAAGGTGAATGAGAATGGAACAGGGAGAACTGGAATATATCAATATATACTAACTTCCCGCTATAGGGAAGTTATTGTAATGACCCCGAAAATCGAAAGTGAAATGTTCATGATATTTTCACTTTTCTCGACGTTTCACATCATCCTGAGTCGTATTCCGCAAAGTCTTTGTATGTGTGTGTGTGTGACCAAATACTTTGTTCAACGTTTCCGACGAAACCAACATAGCGATGTACGTTTTTTTTTTGACCGATGCGACTTACTATTCTCCAGGTCTGAAAGAAACGATTTATGCGAAAAATATTTCATTCAATTGTTACTAGCAAATTCAATTGTTTATATCGCTCTATCGCAAGAACAGTTAGAGTTACGAAAAAAGTGTTCAATAAAAGTTGTTCCGCGCCACGAAATACACATTTGACGTGCTATGACTTTTTTTGATCACACCTGTAGTTAATTGTTAGTAACAAAAAAGTTTATTTATATCGCAGCGGCGAGAGAACGGTTGAAGATATGAAACAAATTAGTTGATGAAAATTGTTCCACACATAAAAATACATATTTCAGGTTATATAACTTTTTTTGTTAACACCGATAGTTAATAGTTATTAACAAATTGAATTGTTCAGATCGCTCTATCGCAAGAACGCTTCGAGATACGACACAAAGGGTGTAATGCAAGTAGTTTCACACGTAAAAATACACATTTGACGTTCCATGACGTTTTTGCCAACACCCATAGTTGATTATTATCAACAAATTGTATTGTTTATCTAACTACTTCATATTAAGAATTATATTTTTTTTAATATTTAGAACTTTCGAAAACTTTATAAAGTCCATAATTTCAGACATGGACGGAAATTGGGGATATAATATATAGGGCGGAACGATCGGGAAGTTATTGGTTCGACCCGTAGAGGGTCATACCCACATCCCGTTTATCTAACTAGGGTTTTAAGTAAACAAAAATGATCGCCGTCAAATTCTGAGTTGGCGTGTGTGTGTGTGTATGTATGTATGTATGTATGTGTGTGTACAAAATTGCGCAACGATTTCTCATGAACAAATGATGTTGTGGACGATTTCAAGGTCGCGTTCAAAGCGGTTCCGTGTAACTTGGAACTGATTAGATTTTGGATGAAATTGGTGCAGTATGTATGGAGCATTCCACCTGGAGCCGACTCGTTTTGGATTTGGCTAAAACTGCGCATAACTATTCATAAGGTGAAAAAAAAGATACGTATATCGTTTCTTTTTCAATAAACAATTAAGCAATAATTATAAACAAAACCAAATATCTCAAAAACCCCATTTTTGATTTTGATGAAATTTGGAGCACGTGATCTCCTATGTTTTCCGATCATTTTGAAAAAAAAGTCATCATCGGATCTATTAAGGGGATTTTTTTATGATTTTTCAAAGTATAGTCGCTAAACCGCTTTGAATGTGATTTACGTTTTACTGTTAATTTTTGGGATTCTGTTATTCCTTCTGAAAATTTAAATCCGAAAACATTGAATTTCCGTGAAAATCGAAGCAGCGTGAATGGTTTTAAGTTAAATAAACGTAATATTTCAGTATTTTTTATAAACAAATGGGCATAACTTTGAAATGGCTGATATTATGAGAAAACATATAAAAGACAAAAATGTTCCGTCCTAAATTTCGCATGAAAAATATATGCAAGTTTTTTCTGTCGAAACAAGAGTTTCATCGATATCCCAACAGAAACGAAAGTGACCTAATATTCATCGCGCAGATTTATAAACAAATGGTCGTACCCTCAAAACTATTGATATTTATGGAAAAAATAAAAGACGAGAATGTATTTAGCAACAATACACCAGTTAGGCCATATCTTTATCACGCAATCTCGCTTGTTATTGTAAACGTTTACTTGTATCGCAATTCGATGCTTTAGGAGGTATATGAAAGTCATCATCAAATTTACAACATCAGTACCTTACCTAATATAAAACTGTAAATATCTTCTTTACATCTTATTTAATACATCTGTACATATATTTACATTAGCTAGACATATTTCCACCTATGTACACTCGTCGTAATGTGTCCATTGGCTCGATTAATATCTCATATCAACGACAAGGGTCTACGATATGGTGGGTAAGAGAGCGCATATGAATCATTTACTTCGCTGCTCGTATCAGACGGTTATAGTGTATGCTTGACCCTAGAAATTTGAAACTGCGGGCATTATCCGATTAAGCGATCATAAGACCCTGAAGATTTCTGTTTATTCCTTGTTACGTTCCCTTTGCGTGATTCGTCTAGTAATAGTAGTTTTAACTATCTGATGAATTTCAAAATCATTACTAAACGAGTATGGTTTAAAAAATATTACTAAACGACATATGGTATAACATGATGAGTTTGCAGAGTTGTTAACAAAGCTTTCATATCATCAAATCAAGTTTCAAGGAAGCTTACAGTTTCACTATAAACGTCAAGTGCATCGAATTTTACTGATATCGTTGGCACATTACGAGGATCGCTAGCCCATTGAAAAAGGTCCATAGCTGTGGTAATTTGACAATCAATGGTTAATCCTAAACTGGCACGGATAGCTACTCGTTTCAGAGTACCTCGTACACCGTCGCATGGACCTTTTCCATGGGCCGTGGTGAAAAAAATGCACTAAGCAATGATTCCAAAATCTCGCAAGTGATGCAACATATTGTTGGGTTCCGAAGTCGCCGCCCTACCGATTAGGCCAATTCTAGATCCATGATACCCGATCACATCATCATTGATGTACATATAAAATAAAAACTGTCCAGGATTGCAACTTTTGCGATAAATTGCGAATGATTGGAAAAGAAGTAAGTTCAGAAAAAATATGGGACATGTACCAGAGTGGGAGTTGACCCCACATGTTCAGATTGCCGGTCTGATGCTCTTTCTATTAAACCATCTGGAATTCCCCAATTTCTATTAAATTTCGCTCGCTTTTGTTCGTTACTAATAACAAACTTTCATTCTCGTCTTCTGCTTTTTCCATAAGTATCAATAGTTTTGAGGGCCCGACCATTTGTTTATAAATCTGCGCGATGAATATTAGGTCATTTTCGTTCATGTTGGGATATCTATGAAACTCTTCTTTCGATGGAAAAAACTTGCATATATTTTTTATGCGATATTTAGTAGGGAACATTTTTGTGTTTTGTATGTTTTCTCATAGAATCAGCCATTTCAAAGTTATGACATTTGTTTATAAAAAATACTGAAATATTAAGTTTATTTAACTTAAAAAAATCACGCTGATTCGATTTGCACGGAAATTGGATATTGTCTGATTTAAATTTTCAGAAAGAATAACAGAATCCCAAACATTACCAGTAAAACGTAAATCACATTCAAAACGGTTTATCGACTAAGCTTTGAAAAATCTTTAAAAAATCCCCTGAATAGATCCAATGTTGACTTTTTTTTTAAATGATCGGAAAATATAGTAAAATACGTGGTCCAAATTTCATGAAAATCGAAAATGGAGTTTTTGAGATATTTGCTTTTGTTTATAATTATTGCTTGATTGTTTGTTAAAAAAAAACAACAAAATAGGTATCTTTGTTTTCACCTTATGAATAGTTATGCGTACTTTTAGCCAAGTCCAAAACCAGTCGGTTTCAGGTCCGCCGATTTCACGTGGAATGCCCCATATATTGTTATTAAGAATTTCAATTGTTCATAATGTTCTATTGCATAAACTATTGGAGATAGGGTAAAATTGATACGACAAAAGTTGTTCCCCATACGAAAATACGTATTTTACCTGGAGTAACTTTTTGCAATAGTTTGCATCATTAAGGACGTATGACCGTCTCAACAATCATGTATATAATGATTGAACGAACGAACTCGCAGCGCAGTCATGACGGTCCCAATCGAAGAATTTCCATGCAAAATCGAGCACATTACACTTTGGATAGGATTCGTGCAGTATATGCAATATTATTAACAATTGGAATTGTTTATACTGTTCCACCGGGGAAAATATTAAAGTTATCGGGAAACTTCTTAAAAGAGAATTATTCCTTATATGACAATACACCTTTTATGTGGAATGACTTTTTTCCATAATTTCCATAATTAAGGAGGTATGGTCGTCAGATCAATTGGAAAGATGGGCACAATGCATATTACCCGGTTTGTTCTGTATACAAAAATGCACATTCAATATGACTTTTGTCAATATAGATTAGAACATATCGTGAGTTAAACTAGAATATATTCGGCGAGTCAATATGTCGACAATTGCTGGAAAACTGTCGAAGAGCGGGATAACTAACTAAGTACAGAGGTAGATGGGGTAACCAGGCGGACGAATGCCAGTTGAATAGTTTGATGGGCTTAAAAATCAAACTAAAGTGATTCTGTGCAGTAATTATTATCGCAATTTCAATTATTGATATCACTGTTAAGTTTGGTCATCACAATGATTGCGTGTTTATGCTGTACTGAAATACCCAATCGGGAAGTTTTGTTTGTACGGGGCACACACATTTGCATACCACTAGTTATATCGATTTTCTTTTTGATTCGGTACCCGAGAGGAACTTCCCCGTACCTAATTATCCTAATTCGCGAGTAAAATTCCGATAAGGTGGCAGCTCAGTCTTCATCGGGAACAGAGCTTTAATATTAATAAATTAAATTGATCCCAGGGAGTATGGAGTTCCGGAACCCATACTCTCCCTGGGATTATAGGGAACTCGGACTATGCAATTTCAATGTAAAATCATCATTATTGGTAGCTCTTACTCACCAATATACGGTGCTCCGACTACGGGACTGGTCGTATGGGCTTTTAGTCTATTCCCGAACACTTCCAACGTATTTACTCGCGGCGTGGTTTCCGCGTGGCTTCGGGAGAGCCCGCAACTGGTTGCTCGAAGGTGGGAGAAGTGTGGCGTAGAGGGGGTCCGTAGGGGAAATGATATTCGCATGGGCGCGAATATTTGAATAATTGATTTCCCGCAATTTGGCACCCCTACCTGGCGCTCCTGTTTAGAGTAGGGATTCGGGTGAACTGGAAGGTGCAGTGGCGTGCATATTAACTCATCTCTACGAGACTGGCCTTGGTCATTATCCTCGGGATCTACTCTCCGGAGAAAGGGGTTTGGACCTTGCTCAAATCTGTAAATTAATTTCTAAATCGTAAGGGAACCATAGTCTTGCGGCAATCCCTAGAGCCGGTAAACTCAGTCGCCTCTAGGGCCTTCCAACCGTACTACAAGGCCCTCAACTGTTTCTCGCGACGGGAGAAGCGTAGGTGTTGTAACCTAATGGCTATGTTTAATCCCAAGAATTAATGCGAAGGGTGAGTCAGGGGCTCGCCGGTCGGCATCATTTCTTGGCCCTCAGCCCGCTGCGCCCCTAACTCCCCTAGGCCTGTGCTCGAGAATGATGCCCTACATTTCCCCCTCCATTACGCGTGCCCTACTTCGCCATACTCCCCCATAAATAGAAGAGGTTAGTAAAACCGTATTCGTAATACTTGAAATTATGTGATTACTATTAACTATGAATTTTGCTCGAACTAGAATAAGGTTAAGTATCGCATCTCTCTCTCTCTTAATCTAGCCTCCACATCTCTTACTCACCCGATCCTGATCTATCAGTCAGTGAGCGTGACGTCACATCACGCCACTGAAAAAGACCACTGGTCGTTCGCCCAGATCGCATTAAGTATCAGACCAAGCGACACGTACCCTTTAATTGTTTCCGAGTACTCCGTGGCAATTACTCATTAAATTTTAATTGTATTCAGAATCCGTGAGTAAATTATTTACCGCGTTCCCCCACAATTGGTGACCCCGATCGTCGATTTTAACAACTGCAAAAAGAGATTTTGGTAAGTTGTACGGATTAATTACATTTGTTAAACTTACTCATAATTTGGGACACTTAACCTATGTTGAAAAATAGATAAGTGAAATTAACTCGGAAAAAAGGAGAAACCAAAAAACAAGTGATCATTTGATCGATTTTCTGACTTTTTGAATTTAATTCCAAATTTGCAAATTGGCACGCCACGTGGGGCATTTGAGGTTAGCTGAAAAAAAACCGTTAAATTTTGATGGGTAACTAATTCGACACTGCGAGTATAAAAACGGAAAAAGTTGCAATTTGCAACGAAATTTTTTCCAATAATTAATCATTAAAAATTGCGAGGTGATCAAATACCTAATGAATTTTTTTTCTCTCCGTAAATTTTTGCTCGTAAAGTCGCTCATACTAAGTCAATAATTTGTTCGACTAAAATTAAAATAACACGGAAATATATTATACTAATAATAAGACAAAATCGTACAATCGAAAAACGGCGGTTACAGTGAGCGCGTATATATAGCACACTTGGGCAAAACGTCGGTTACCGTGGGTGCGTATATATAGCACATTGGTACAAACCGGCGGTTACCGTGAGCGAGTATATATTGCACAGTTGTGCAAACGCTCCACGGCTGTCCTGCTAAGACGTCACGCGCTCTCTCTCTTGCACCCATTGGCGCGATCTAACCACCGTGCTCTCGCTCGCACTCACTGCCAATAGACGGCGTAGCTGCTTGGCTTGCAAAATAATTTGAACAAATTATTTATAATAAGTTATATAATTTATAATAATTTAAGCAAATTATCTACAATAGTTTAAATATATTGGTGCGCGTGTTTATTTATTCTTCTATTCCATATCCATTCATTAACTGGAATAAAAATAGAAAATAATAAAAATACACATTTTATTTTCACTATTTTTAGAAATTTTACACAAAGCGCTTCCACTCAATGCATTGCAGGATACCAAGGACGTTGTGTCGCACTGGGGTTCTTACGAACTGTACGGGAATTGTGATTTGGGAAGTGAGTCGGTAGTGTTTAAATAAAATTCTAATAAATAAATTATGAAACGCGCAGCAATGGCCAGCGATGGGCAAATCCCTTACATACAGGTGGATGGTACGGGATCTCCTGCAGATATTGGTAACAGGAGCCAACCATCAGCGAACACCAATGGTCTCCCTCTTCCGGAAGAAAACGTAGAAGGCTTCTACGCTCCATTGGAACCGATTTCAAGCAAAGTACCAAATTTTGGGCTTGACAGACCTGAGCTATGGTTTTTACAATTGGAAGCCCAGTTCATTCTCTCGCAAATTCGGTCAGAGTTGACCAAATACAGGTGGGTCATAGCCAATCTAGATCCTAAATATGCAAATGAAGTGATACATCTAATTAATCGACCACCAGCAGAAAACCCATACAGCACTGTTCGAACTGCCTTGATTGCACGCTTAACCCAGTCTAGGCAGGTACCTTTGCATCAATTGTCAGCAGGTGAAGAGTTAGGGGACAGAAGACCGTCGCAAACGCTCCGTCATCTACGCTCATTGGATCCAGAGGTGTCTGACGAAGTGGTCAAGACTGTCTGGATAGATCATCTACCACAGATCGTACGGGCAGCAGTAGCCACACAACTCACTCTTCCAACTGATCAGCTAGGACAGATGGCTGAGAGCATCCTTGAAGTCGTTGGAGGAGCGCGTCTTGCAGCAGTTGAGAACCCTCATAGGAGTACGGGTAGTATGAACCATAATAATCGCCATAATTTTGTTAACACCCCTACGAATCCTCAAACGTGTCCTCCTAATGCGCAAATTCCCGCTTTTGAAGGTCAAATTATGAACTTCACCAATCAAGTCGCGTCTTTAGTTGCGAGTTTGCAAGGTAAGCGTAGAGATAGTCGACGTTCTGCGCAACACAACGTTAGACCTCATTCACAGTTGCGCAATCGGAATAGAAATCGTTCCGGGGACCGTCTTTGCTGGTTCCATTTCCGCTTTGGTAGCAGGGCTCGTCGGTGTGTAGTTCCAGATAGTTGGACAGGGACTGATGACCGCAACAACCAGGGAAACTGCCAACAGAATCATTAGCGGCGGTTAATGATTCGATAAGTCTGTCAAACCGCCTGCTTGTTGTTGATCGCATTTCTCAATAGCGTTTTCTAATCGATACATGTTCCGATTTGTGTGTCTTTGCAAAGAGTTTGGTAAAGGGTACAACGCAAAAATATTTATACCAAATATTCCCGGCTAATGGTTCGGTAATAACAACATATGGCTGCCTATTTTTAACCCTGAACCTTGGCTTACATCGTGCGTTTACGTGGAGATTTGTGATCGCTGATGTTTCATCTCCAATAATCGGCGTGGATTTTTTGAAACATTTCGATTTGTTGCCGGATTTGCAGCATAAGCGGTTGGTGGACAACATCACGAATATTACTGCGACGGGTTGTAAGCCTCATAACATTCACATAGACGTGGTGTCTGCCAAGGTGCTAGTGGGAGATTCGCCAGTTCCGCCGCTTTTATCTGTATTCCCACAGATAACCAAAACCTGATGGCGTTTTAGGTCATGCAAAACACTTGACAAGGCACTATATCCATACAACACCAGGGCCTCCAGTAGCAGGAAGAGCTCGACGTCTCGCACCCGATAAGCTTCGGATAGCCAAATCAGAGTTCGACAAAATACTAGCACTTGGTTTGTGTCGGCTAGGTAGCGGTCCTTGGGCAGCACCATTGCACCTGGTGCCTAAAACATCTGGCGATTCCCGGCCATGTGGAGATTAGCGACCACTGAATGCCAGGACGATCCCGGACAAATATCCACTGCATTCACTCGAGGATTTCGCCGCGAATCTAAACGGTAAAACGGTATTTTCCACCATCGATCTAGTCCGCGCCTTCGACCAGCTGTTGTACCCGAAGACATACCCAAGACGGCCATCATAACACCGTTTGGGTTGTTCGAATTCCCGTTCAGGACGTTTGGACTGAGAAATGCAGCGTCGACATTCCAAAAGTTCATGGACGAGGTTACTCGGGATTTTGATTTCGTCTTTCCGTACATAGATGATGTGCTCATGGCTTCAGCAAACGAACCCGAGCACATGCATCATTTACGGTTAGTTTTTCAAAGGTTTCCTGATTATGGGTTGGTGTTGGACATGGGTAAATCACATTTTTGCCCGCCAGAAGTCGAGTTTCTGGGTTATTCGGTGTCTTCCGTTGGTGACCTTCCTCTCGGTGATAAGGTATAAGCAATAAGGTAGTATCCAAGACCGGAAACAGTGAAGCAACTTCGTCGTTTCATCGGGATGACCAATTTCTATCGTCGATTCACACTTGACGCAGCATCGTCACAGATTCCGTTGAATGCCACTTGTCAGGGTTCCGTACGTGGTTCACACCCCGTCGCATGGACACGGGAGCTAGAGAAAGCATTCAGTGATTGCAAGGAAAGTGTTGCGCGAGCGACTCCCTCAGCACACCCCGACATCAAGGCTCAATGGGCGATCTTTACTGAGGCGTCTGAGCTCGCCATTGGGGCTGTTTTACAGCAGTTGGTGCAAGGCAGTTGGCAACCTCTTGGTTTTTTTTAGCAAGAAGTTACCTGAGAACGTAAAGAAGTTTCGGCCTATGACCGTGAGTTAGAGGCTATTTATAGAGCAGTACGCCATTTTTAACATGTATTTAAAGGGCCACACATAATTATTTACACCGACCATAAACCTCTGACTCATGCATTTGAGGGAAAACCGGAAGCAGCAGAATGCTGGAGATTTAGGCGCTTGGAATTGGTTGGACAATTTACATCGGATACCCCGTTGGCACGTATCAGGTTCAGACAATGTTGTTGCGGATGCGTTGTCACGGGTGGAGAGCATTAGTCATGTAGTATCAGCCGAGGAGACAGCTGACGCTCAGAAGGATGACGATGAACTCCAAAATTTTGCTACGAGATCCAATAAGTCTACAATTGAAGCTGTGCAATTTCCCTGCTGTACAGAAGCAGGTGATGTATCAACTCAAAACCTCCGTCCATTCATTCCGAAAGAGTTGCGGTTGCGTATCTTCCAGTCTCTGCACAGTATAGCTCATCCGGGCGCACGAGCTTCAGCAAAATTGGTCTCTCAGCGTTACGTCTGGCCTTCAATTTCGAAAGACTGTAGGAATTGGGCGAAAGAATGTGTTGAGTGTCAAAAGTCCACGGTTTCTCGTCATGTCTCTACACCTATAGGGGACTTTCAATGTCCAACGGGGAGATTCAATCACATCCATATTGATTTAGTCAGACCTTTGCCCGTTTCGAGAGTATTGTCTCACCGTTGTCAACCGATTTTCCAGATACCCTGAAACGTTCCCGTTAGAGAACATCACCGCAGATTCCGTAGCACGTGCCTTGTTCTTTGGGTGGTTCGCTCGCTATGGAGTTCCTCTTCGCGTGACGACAGATCGTGGACGGCAGTTCGATTCGGAGCTCTTTCATTGTCTCGCTCGAATTTG
This sequence comes from Asobara japonica, assembly GCA_026005395.1. Taxonomy (NCBI): domain Eukaryota; kingdom Metazoa; phylum Arthropoda; class Insecta; order Hymenoptera; family Braconidae; genus Asobara; species Asobara japonica. Next base: position 145,686 of record BQMI01000076.1, read on the forward strand.
CGGAACAGAACACCTACGTTCAACCACGTACAACCCCGGAGCTAACGGTGTGGTAGAGCGTTTGCATCGACAGCTGAAAACCGCGCTCATGTGTCACAATAACATTTCATGGGTTGATATGTTGCCTGGGTTGTTGTGTTTCAGGGCAGTGTACTAAGGAGACCTCGGGGCAACTTCCTCGGAGTTAGTTTTTGGACAAACAATCAGGTTACCTGGTGAATTTTTGCAACCGTTGAGTAAATTTTCGTCAAAACCAGTAACGGCAGTGACGGAACTTAGGCGATTGTTTGCTGACCTTGCTTCACAACCCACTTCTCGTCATTGTACGCGTTCTGTTTTCTGTTTTAGAGAACTATCAACGTGTTCCCATGTATTTATACGGCGTGATTATATTCGCAGATTTTTAGTGCAACCATACGAAGGGCCATTCAGGGTAATCTCTCGCACAGATAAATATTTCGTTATCCAAATAAAAGGAAAGGACGTCTCGATATCTATCGATCGACGGAAGCCTTTTTATGAGCCGTCGACCGATCTTATTAATCCGGATTTGTATGAACCGAGAGAATCCGCAACCCAAGATAATGAACCTGCCACTAACGCAGAAAGACGCACACGGTACGGTCGGAAAGTCCGTGGGCCAGTTCGCTTCGGCTTCTAAAATCGAGTATCAATGATTCACTACTTAATTCGATTCGCATTATATAGAATTATGATTGCACTGTATCGAACCATTTTTTTTTATTTTTTGTAACCATTCCATGTAAATTTTTTTTTGTTTGTGTAAGGGGAGTGATGTGGTGACACACACATCCGAGGTGTTACTATTACCCCTCTGTCTATCGGTCGGTGAGGGTGACGTCACATCACGCCGCTGAACAATGACCACTGGTCATTCGCCCAGATCGCATTAAGCATTAGACCAAGCGACACGTGCCCTATAATTGTTTCCGAGTACTCAGTGGCAATTACTCAGTAAATTCTGATTGTATTCAGAATCCGTGAGTAAATTATTTACCACCTTCCCCCACAACAGTATCACATATACTGCTATTCCATTGCACCGTTTTCCATGAATTTCAAATACATAATAACTGGGATGTGAGTGTCACCCTCGACGGGTGCGTCTATAACTTCCCGATAGTGTATGTGTTTTTTTTTTTTAAGAAAAAAAAAAGAAAGAAGGAAGCCAACCACCTTCCTCACGCTTCCTCCTTCCTCTTCCCTCCCTGTTCCGGTCTTCTACGGCAAGAACATCCTCCGTTTACTCTGGATTTTTCCGTAGCTGCTCCTCGCGGCGCAACTCCGTCAGAACCTCCATTCCAAATACGCTGGTCGCATTCCATGCTGCCTCTGATGACAGCATGAATTCCACAAGATTTTCAACGTTTATGGGTTTGCCTATAGTACTTTCCCATATACATCGTTGCAAGTCGAAACGCGGGCATGCAAAGAAAACATGTTCCGCATTTTCATGTATTCTCTCACACTTTGGGCAATGCGGGGAATCTACATGTTTTAATTTGTGAAGATATTCCCGAAAGCATCCGTGTCCTGCGAGCATCTGGGTTAGATAATAGTTAACTTGCCCATGTGATCGGTCAAGCCAAACATCCAGCTGCGGTATTACTCGATGAGTCCACCATCCTTTGCTTGAGGCGTCCCACAGTAGCTGCCATCGCACAATGCTGTGGTTGCGTTCTTCCGTTCTCAGTTCCGCTTGGCTCAGGTTGGTTGATCTTCTGCGGGTATAAAGGGACCGATGCTCCTTCGCTAGCACTTCGATAGGTAGCATCCCAGCAATGACACACACAGCGTCGTTAGATACTGTACTGTATGCGCTAACCACTCTAAGGGTACTCGGCCTGTAGACGGGAACAATTTGCCGCCGAGATAATTGGCTTCGTAATGCATCGGCCCATATAGGAATACCATATGTTAATACCGACGTAACAACTAATGATAACAGGAGCCTTCTCCTCTGTTTTGGTCCTCCAATGTTTGGCATAACTCTTGCAAGAGCAGTCTTCACTGCAATTTGCTACCATCTTTTGCAAGTATGCCGGCACCTCTAGCTTCGACAATGCCGCCAGGATGGAATCCCACCGCACTGAGTTGAAGGCATTTTTGATGTCCAGCGTAACGACCAAACAATATTCGTACCTCCTTTCCATCGCCCGCCCTCGATTGCTTTTTGGGCCGTTTTGACCACCCGATCTATAGCATCCAACGTAGATCGTTGTCGTCTGAAACCGTATTGAGCTTGGGCCAACAGGGGTTCCACCACTGCCTCAATTCTCTGGTGTATTATGCGCTCCAGGATTTTGCCCGCCGTATCCAGCATGCAGAGTGGACGATATGATGACGGCTCGTCCGGTGGCTTTTTCCCTTAGGAAGAAGTACGAGTCTGTGTTGCTTCCATCTGTCGGGGAAGATACCCTCTTCAATGCAAGCATTGTACATGTCTAGGAATATTCCAGGTGCAGCATTAATGCTTGCCTTCCACGCAATGTTGGGCACGTCATCGAGACCGGGAGCCTTGTTGTTGCCCACTCTGCTACAGGCCTACAATAGTTCGTCAGCTGTAATCGCTGGAATTTCGCCGTTAATATCATTCTTCCCATATGTTCTAGTGAGATTTGATTGTTCCGGAAATAAAACAGACACAATCCTCTCCAGAAGCTCGGGGCAGGTCGGTGATGGCATCGGTTGACTCTTAAGTCGTGCCATAACCGTCTTGTACGGTCTGCCCCAAGGATCCTTATCCACTTCCTCCAAGGGCTCGTTCCAACAGTCTCGTTTGCGAAGCTTGATTGCCTTAGTAAGTTTACGCTTAGCGGCTTTATACTTCACTTCGAGGCTTTCAGGATTGGACTTCCTCCTTGCGCGCTGCCAGGATCTTGTTGCTGCGAAACATTCGTTGCGGAGAGTCGCAATTTCATCGCTCCACCAATACACCGGTGGCCGTCGGTTTCCACTAAGTTTCCTGGGCATAGTTGTATCGCAGGCGTCGGTGACTTTCCGCATGGTTTCGTCTACTTTTTCTATGGCATTTCTACTGTCTATTGGATCAGTTTTCCGTGCCATAAGAAAAGTGGCCATGTCGAATTTTCTCACGTTCCAGCCGACTCCGTTTGTTCTTTCCGATGTGGGCGCAGACCTCCAATCAACCGACACCTCCCAGAGTACTGCTCGATGATCACTGGCAGTGTAGATCGCGGATACCTCCCATGCACATTTTTCTTTGATCAGGCTGCTGCTGACGAAGGTGAGGTTTATAAATGAGCTCGCTTGTCCTCTGCGAAATGTCGGTTCATTCCTATCATTCAATAGGACGAAATCTAAAGTCGAGAAGGCTTCTAGTAAAGCACGTCCTCGCTGATTCGTCTCCTTGCTACCTTAGTCGACTGCCCAGGAATTGACATCTCCCGCAATGGCCACCGGGAAATGCTGTTTCGCATCCATCACGAGCCTATCTAGGAATGCCGTGAAGTCTTCATAATAAAGACTCGGTGGTGCATAGCAGCTATACAGATATATACCATTTACCTTGGCCACAACAAATCCAGAGTGTTGGTCATCGTTATATGCTTCAAACGGCAGAGCACCGCAGGACCAAATAACGGCTTTATTGCTACTATCGGTAACCCAGTTTTGGGTACATAGGCTCCTGTAAGGTTCCGAAATGACGGCAACATCAATCTTCAGGTCTCGAACCGTCTGCGTTAGCAGATGGTGTGCTGTAGCGCAGTGAGCCAGGTTCACCTGTAACACCCGCACTATGACTGTATACGGATCTTCTGGAGTGCACCCTGGTAGACTGGACATTTGATGCTACCAGTTACATGGGCATGGTCTTTGGTGGGCTTCAGTTCTACGCATAGAACGTATTTCGGAGACGCTTCACAATCAGAACTTTCGTGTGCTTTTTCGCCGCATTTATAGCACAGGTCTGATCGGTCAATGGGGCTCTTGCAATTAACGGCAAGATGCTCGGAGTGCCAACACTTGAAGCACTTTAGGGGCCTTACCACTGCTACGATGCGGGCATATACCAGGCTTATTCGTATTTTACTACCTTTACTCAGTATATTCCTTGCAATAGTGGCAGGGAGTACCACCGTCGCCGATTGTGTTCCTCTGGATGCCTTGCGAGGAGACTTCATGGCACTCAATGAGATATCACTATCTGTACCATCAGCTTTCCTCAGGGCATCGAGTATGTCTTCTTTCGTAGCGATGTCGTCGAGGTCTGTAATTTCGAGTTCCTCTTGAGGTCCCTTATTAAACACTTTGGCTTCGTTTTGGAGGGCTCCAACTAGCGCCTTCTCTAACTCAACACCTTCGTCCTTCTTTCCTCTCGCAAGAATTAGGAGAACGTCTCCGGAAGCTGTTTTACGGCTTTTTTCCACGCATGAGCTAGTCGCATAAACACCTTGGTCCTTCTTTATTCGTCCCAATATTTCCGAGTACGTATCTTTCCCCGTCGGGCGAATAATTAGCGCATCAGGTCGGATTGCTGCTTTCTTCTTCGACCGAGGTTTAGTCTGCGTAGCACCGCGAAGATTTCGGGACGGCTCCTGTTTTTTTCTCCGTCTCTTGGCCTTCTCCCAAGCACTTTCATCGTCTTCTGTTTCAGAATCTAATGCTTCTTCCATGTCCCTGCTCCCCTCTAACCGGGTCCGATTTTTTAGGCGCCCCTCCACATTTCTGGACGACGTTGCTGCTCATTGTCGGCCCTCTTGAGGTTTTTGCCCGTTGTGTCATCAGGCGGTGTCCTCTCATTTCTTTTGTCCCGTCGGGTTGGGGTCTCCTCAGATGTCTTCGGTTTTTCCATGGACTTATGGCTACTCCCTCGGGTTAGGTGAGACAATATAGGACCTGGAGGGGTGAGGCATCCAGCTGCTGGCAAGGGTGTTTTGCCTACACCTGTCTCCGTCATGGATCGTATTCGCCTTGCGGCCATTTGGATTTTCTTAGCCAGCTTTCTCATGTCTTCATTCACGGTTCTCCTGTTTTTATCTGTGAGAGAATTCACTAGCGTTGCCAGATCATTCTCGTACAGGTCCCATGTGCTCTGCATAGTGGGCCACCTGGGGACGATCAAGTGATGGTTGGCTCTTCCCACAATCCGAGGAGCCAGCGCCGGCCATCAGGGGTTTTGCCTGGTAGCAACCGACGGCGGAATTTCCCTTTTGAGGGTTATCCGCGTGGGATCATATTGTTTTGTCATCATTGTTCATGTTTGCTTCATGGGCTGTTATAGGGAGCCCACCCTTGGCACCCTTGGTTTCGGGAGTTAGGTTTGTCCCATAGTGTGTGTGTGTTTGTATGTGTGTGACGATACACGTATGAAGCCAAGTTGTATATCACTAACGCAAAATCAACTATTAATCGACTATTACGATTTTTCATCGATATCTCGTAAAATATGATGCCTAGCCAAAAAAGTAATACAACATGAAATATATAGTTTCGTGAGCGGAATAACTTTTGTTTCATAATTTTTCTCGTATCTGTCATCGTTCTCGAACTACAGCGTTATAAACAACGAAAATTGTTAATTAAGCGATATCTCGTGAATTAGCGCAATTATGGAAAAAAGTTATAAAACATAAAATATGTATATGGGGAACAACAGTCGTTGGAAACTTTTTCCTCTATCTCCCACGCTTTTTGTAATACAACATTTTCAACAATTGAAATTGTTAATAACAATGAAAGAAATTGTGGTTTAGCCTTGCCACTCCTTTCCGCTCTCCGGAACGGCTAGATGTAATTTTTGAAAAAAAAAACTTGGAGTCGTCGTGGGACGGCCGAAAGAAGCGAAGCGTTTACGTATTGGCCGTGTCAGGTGGCGGCCTATTTTAAATTCATTTTAATTTTTACTAGTGCACTGTCATTCGATTAATCTCTCTGTTCCTCTCTCGCTCTCGGTATATATACATATATATAAACACATATGAATTTGGAAAGTCAGTTGTAATATTCTTTTTTTTTTAATTTTTCACCACGATATATACGTTAGTAAACGTTTCTTGGCGTGCAAGGCATATAACGCTTCTACGCTGAGCGATAGAGAGAGAGAGAGATTGATTGATTGATTGATTGAACAGTTTATTACTGTACATTATGTTGTACAAAAGATTAGGACCAAGGTCCACAGTTTTCAACAGCGAGAAAACAGCTTTTCTCACGCATACATAACAAAATAGCTTGAGTAATCAAACAAAACAGTAGGAGAAAAAATAAAAAATAATAAGAGACAGAGAGAGAGAGAGAGGAAGATCAAAGAATGAGAGAGATTTCTGTTGCGCACATCTACGATGCTGTATGCAGCGTCACTTGGGTCTATTGGAGGGCGGAGTTAAGGGTACGGTAACGGTACCGATTTCACTTTTTCTCGGTTTACTCCCCATCTTTGTGAAGTTTTAAACGTGACCCACCGACCGTCCGTAAAAAAGCTTCGCTTCAACAAATTCAAATCTGTCCAGCTGTTCAGGAGAAACCGTATCACAAAAAAATGCTCACATACGCACACACACACACACACTTTTTGTTGAAAACGTCTCAGGATGATGCCAAACGTCGAGAAAAGTGAAAATTTCATCGATCTGACACTTTTCATTTTCGGGGTCATTACAATAACTTTCCCTATCAGGACCTTAATATATATGATTATGATGATATTTCAAAGTTAAAAGGGGTTGGATTTGAATTCAAGGGTCAAGACGCTTCACGTGTACGAAAACTCCACGGAATTTAGCTATAGGCATACTCGACGCAATGAGTCTGCCGTAGTGGGGATTGGGGAGCATGAACAGGGAGGAATCGCAGGGAGAACCACGCAGGAGGCACAGAGTGTGTACGGCATGGTGGAGGGAAGCGTTAAACGGTGTTACGTTACGGTTTGCTCCGTCGAGCCCCCCTGCGCCATACCGTGCGATAAGGAACTTCGTTCCAAAGACAAAACATATTTTCGGGGAAAGTATGTCTGAGGTGCGCCTAAGGTGCATCCCAATTGTATTACGTTCTTCGCTTGCTCGGTGCAGTCCTTGGGTTCAGTCCACCTCTTGAAGTGAAACCAGTCCTTTCGATTCTAGCTCCTCGGGGTTTGAGAACTACCGGGAACGTTGGGATGTAAGGAGACTTAGTTGCTCAGCGTACTTCTCCGTTCAGGTAGCCTTGGTCTTACGGAGTATTCCCGAGCATATACTCCCACCGCTAAACATAATGCAAGGTAGCGTTGGTCTTACGGAGTATTTCCGATCGTATACTCCCGGCACTAAACATAATACAAGGTAGCGCTGGTCTTACGGACTATGCCCGATCGTATACTCCCGCCACTCAATATCATACAAGGTTGCGTTGGTGTGATGGAGTATTCCGGATCGTATACTCCCACCACCTGGATGGGCCTTAACAATATCGACCTGGGGCAGCCCTCTCGGTTGGGTAACGAGAGTCGGTCTGGCAGTGCTGGGTGTGTTCCATCTCAGAGGGATATGGGCACTGACATCTGTGTGGTTGACTTCAGGATGACCATAGCTGCTGGGTTTTCGAATCGGTGCTCAGGAAATTTCCCCGGGACGTGGCGTACATCTCGGCACCGTCTTTTGTACCATTTATCGGTGGTAGTGAGGAAGGTCTTCTCTCAGAACCGCCACGGTGAGTTCCGACGGAGGTGAGTCATTCTCCGTTGCGCGAGACAGTGCGACGGGTACATGATGTAATGCACCCTTCCGATGTACGATTGAATAGTCGTACTCCATTAACCCCAGAGCCCATCTCGCCAATCTCCCAGTAGGGTTTCTCAGGTTGTTCAGCCAACGGAGGCTACTGTAATCGGTGATTACCGTAAATTTATAAGCCTCTAGGTAATCCTCGGAACTTCTTGATGGCCCAGATGACGGCTAAGCGCTCTTGTTCCGTCACCGTGTAGTTGTTCTCGGGGTCGGTCAGGGAACGACTGGCATCGGCAATCACCCGTTCCTGCCCCTCAATTTCCTGGGTAAGCACAACCCCGAGATCGAGACCACTGGCGTCAGTCTGTAGGGTGAATAACCTCGTGAAATCTGGGCATACTAGTGTTGGAGAAGATGTCAGATGCTCCTTCAAGGACGTAAAGGCGAGTTCCTGTGCCACGTTCCATTTCCAGGTTTGGGTTTGCTTCACTAATTTCGAGAGTCGCTGGGCAGTTACCGCGAAATGTGGTATAAACCGTCGGTACCACGAAACCATCCCTAGGAAGCGTCGTAGTTGCTTTAGATTCCACGGCGCGGGGAAGTTGAGAACTGGGTCAACTTTCTCCGGATCGATTTGTAGCCCCGCGTGAGTGCCAACTGGTTGGGTGGGGCGTGAAATTCGCGGAGAAGCTCTTGGTCGTTGGCGAAAGAGTGGGTTAGCCGTAGTGGGGCGACGAGATGGCGGATCCCTACTTTCTGCGGCCCTCGTCTGGGTTCTCCAATGGCCTTGAGGTGATCGTCCCCCACGTATTCCCCTTCTTCGCCCTGTTCTGCTGGACCGCTTTCATATCCTTCCTCTATGGCGTGAACTGGGTAGCCGCCCGAATGGCGTCCGTACTTTTGCCCTGGTCGTGAGGTGCATCTTGGTGGGCGATATGCAAAGCTCGGACACAACGAATCTTCCGGCCGACGCGTGGCGCAACTGATGAGCATTGTCTCCAGCATCGCAACCTGACGCCCTAGGTCCGCCACGGTCACCTTTGCGAAGGGAATTCGAGACTTGTATTTGACCAGCAAATGCCGGTGTGTGTATCGTACCCGTTCCGCTTCGAGACATCGGGGAGAGGTTCGTTGGAAGAGACCCTTCATACACGCAAAGTAGTCTCGAACTCGTTCGTGATCCCCTGGGCATCTAGCCGTGATTTCGTTACGCAGTGCGGTTTGATATTCCGGATGGGCGAAAAAGGTACGGAGCTCGTGTTTCACGGTCTGCCATGATTGTCCGGTGTGGTCGTAGGCCCGATACCACGTCAACGCGGGTCCTTCTAGGAAGAACGGAATCGCGTCCAGGAGTGCCTCTTCTTGGACCCGGAGGAATTTTACACCCTCGTCTATGCGGCTGATGAAGTCTTCGACAGCATCCCTTTGTTAACCCCGAAATCGGATATTCCAACGTTTCATGGCATTTAGCAACACGTGGTTAGGTAGCGGGCGACCCTGCTGGCCTTGGAATTTTTCCCCTAGCCACTCATAATCTTGCCGTTCCGGTTGGATGGTTTGCCGGGAGGCTGAGCTTCCATGATTCAAGCCATGATTTACTTGCGGTCGTACGTCAGCCGGAGGCCCTAAGTCGTTTTGATAGGTATACATCGGGATCTTGGTACCTCGATTCCTCATGTGTGGCCTTTGATTCTCGGATGTCTCATTTACGAGTCTGGCCTGATTCTGGGTCTCGAACTCTCGAGAAGGGTTTGGGCGCATTACCGAGTCCCAGATCTCTCGATACGTCGACTGAGATGCAACCGGTCGGGAGGTAACCAGCGGAACTTTCTGTCCCGTTTCCGCCTTGTTCGGCTCGATTTCGAACCTGCTCGGACTTGACTGGACCGATACCTTATCATCCCATTCAGAACCGCCGTCGGATCCTGGGGTGGACGTACTCCGGCCGATACGTCTCCTAATTGTCCGAGTCGGTATTTCGGACTCCCGGGATTGCCGTAATAGTTCGGTTGGTGTCCTACTACGAATATCCTGCTCCGTACTATCGTCTAGCTGACCCTCCGAAATCCTAGACGGATTCCTTATTCCGGACGTACTAGGTAGGCTAACTTTGGGTTAGCGACAGTCGGAAGCCGCGTCGGATTGGATATTTTCGTTTTTCCCTGACCCTTTCCAACCTTCCGCCCCACTGGACTCTCAGTTTCGGAAGCGGTATGGAACATACTCGCGAATAGCCCTAGATAACCACCCAATTGCGCGAACTACTGCCAAGAGACTAACTAATGGGGTCGTCGCAGTCTTAAGACGAGATAAAGGTAGCCGATGTATGCACTAGCGTATAAGGCGTGAAGATTCCTAGATCGTAAGCAATTCCACACAAATGCATGCGCGGTTGGGAAAGACTAGCAGTGTGAGTGAAATAATTTACATGCGATAGGTGTTGAAGTGAAACTGGCTTTAATCTAGGGGATGTTAAGCAAGGTATTACTTCCCTGAATTTGAGGTGGGTTGCTGGTACTTCCGGTTGATGCGACTCCTCGTATGCAGTGCTATACCACTATTTGTTTTGTGCATAATTAGATTCCGCTCCAATACTATCCTTCCACTTTCACTTACCATTTTTATAAGTTACTACTTCTTCTACTTCTATATTCGGGAAGCGATATTTTTTTGCTTTCGGTATCCCACTCTACGTATGCGTTCGATAATGGTCTCAGATATGTGGCTTTGTTAACGATCGAACGAAAAGAAAAATGAACCCGATCGTTCCCAAGCTATAAACCCCGATACGTACTAAGGATACCGTGGTGGGGGAAAGACATCCCCACTCCCTCAGGTATGTGCGACTAGGATCGGCAATTAGTTCGGTCATTCCGGGATTTGACGCTAGTCAAAATGGCCGAAACCACCACGAGATATTGCCTTGCCATGACATCAGGTAACCATGAGAAATCAAGATACGCGGTAGCGTATCAGGCCAAGTTCACTTTTTGATTCAAATTCAAACGAAATCTCCCGCTCTATCGTCCCTCTCCACCTGCCCGGTCGCTACACGTATCATATACCGGAAGCAAATACCCCCTCCACCACCTCCAATAGTACATTAATCCAAATAAATTATATTCCGACCACCTCCTGCAAAACTAACCCGACTTTTATCATATAAGGTAGCTATCAGCTTTGTAATGGCACCCTCTTTGAAATTTTAAGTGCCCTATTTCGGTTAAAACACGTGCTTTGTTACGGTCAATTGTCGAGATTTATGATCTCAAAAGTATATATATATGTAATACGTCCACACTTAATGTGTCACGTTGGTCGTACTGACCTGAGCGGGTTTGTTGACATCACATTACAGTATATTATAGAATTATCATTGAGGTTAAGTGAAGTTAAGTGAAAACATTATATTACAAAATTACGTTTAAGTGGAATTAAATAAATTGTGAGCAAGGAATTAAAACAAAACGGCACTGTGCCCTTGGAAGAAATGTTTTTCTTCTTTCAAACTTTTCTCCCTTTTTTCTTCATAAATATTACGTGGTAATCTGGTGCAATTTAGAAGACATTCAGTGCAATTTAGGAACCATTAGTTATCATTTGATAAATTATTTTGCAAAATTGACAATTTTAGCAGAAGACATCATTGAAAAATATTTTTAAAAAATGCCTTCGATGAAGGAGAATTTAGTGGTCATCGGAAAACCATTTTTAGAATTTGAGAGTGTATTATTATAATAATAAAAAATTAATAATAATAAACATATTCTTTCCCCGAGATATTTGGAGTCAGGCAAACCCCGGGATCCATTCGTATGTAGTTAGCCGACACACGAACTTCACCATAGTTAGCGGGGGGGGGGTTGAAAGATAAGTAAAACAATCATATTGATATCTTTTCCTTTTTCGATGGTGAACAATGGTATGTGACTCATAAATTTTTGGTATGCGTAGTTTTTGCAAAAAAAATGTATGGAAAAATGACCTATTATTAGCGGGGGGGATTGATGCAAAAAATCTGAAAAACATTGGTTGCGTAGAGAATTCAATGATACACAATGGAAAAATATTATTAACGATACAAAAATGTGTTAACTATGGTCAAGTGCAATTGTCAAGTGTGTATTTCGGGGCGGGAACAACTTTGATTTCACACTTTTTTTCGTATCTCAAACCGTTCTTGCGATAGAGCGATATAAACAATTGAATTTGTTAATAACAATTGAGCGAATCCGTTTTTGGAAAAATCCCTATATATTGAGAATCCCGAAATAAATGACTTTTTGACCCACATATATATTTTCTCAGTGGACCAGCGATCAAGTTCGCGCACGAGTTGATCCCCCGAATCAAGTGGCAATCAATGGGTCCATCAGGGAACTTCAGAATTTTCCATGCAGAAATTGTCGAACACGATTACGTTTTACGCGTATGGATAATTGCCAGGAATTATTTGGAAAAAAATGAAATTTGATGGTCATAGTAGTTGTTCGATAATTGGTGAAATGTCATTATAATTCATAACCCCAAAATTTGAAATCATGCCATGTATATACTTATTGTATCATAGAAAATAATCCAAAGGTTGTAAAAAATGGTACAATGGTAATATTTCAGGTACTATTTCAAACATCAGATTCATATTAATAATAACAATATTTATTCATGCTAAGAACATCTTTCGAAAAAATTAAGACTATGAACAATTATCTCTGAATGTTTGACTGTTTTGTCTTCAACTTGAATGCATTATGTGACATTTATATAAAAATGTAATTTTAATGAAAATAATTGAGTGATTATAAATTGTTTTTTATCATTAATAGTGTCCTACCTTTTCCTTTCTTTGGAGAAACAACAATCATGGAAAACACGAATGTTTATTAGAATTCACAATTTTGTTATGTATTAGAGAAAGTGAGATCGAAAGGAAGGCCACAAAAAACATAATTGTGGGCCGGGGGACATTGGAAGAGTTAGTTAAATAAATCAAAATTGCAAAAACATTGTATCATAAACTTTTAAAACGTCCTAAAGAATAATCGACTGAAATTGAACTGTAAAAACGAGTTAAAAATTGATGAAAAAAACTGACAAATCCAAAAAATAGAACTTTTTAGAAATTAAACTTGAAACAAATTTAGATAAAAGAAGACTTGCCGGTAAAAACATTTGTAACATTCAAATTCTAGAAATTTCAGATATGATAAATAAAAATTCCATTTAACAAAATTGTCAAGAGTTTCACAACCCTTGTAACCTTTCAAATCATAGAGACAAAAAATACATTGGGAAAGGCTTTCCTTTCCCAAAGCTGCAAATCAAGTAAAAAAAAATATTGAAAAATCTACAGTTTTAAACAATTATTCAATTTCAAGAAATCCCAAAATTTAAGTATTGTCAATATGGAAATTATCAAAAACATAATAACTATTAATCAGTTTGAATAAAAAAAATTTGAAACTTTAGATATTGCAATCTCAAAAATCCCAATAAAAAATTCTGACCGTAAAAAAAATTCAAATCCGAAAAATATATTGGGCATCAATCCATTGGAATTAATACATAGTGATGCTTATTACACACAATGAGTTATAGATGCTGAGTAATACGTTGGCAATTTTTTTTACGCAATATAAAATAATAATCAAGTTGAATTGGTTTATTACACATTTTTTATTAAATTGTCATGCATTTTACTTTGTATTAAAGAACTCTGAATTATAAATCGACTACAAATCTTATTTTTTTTTGGATATATTATTAAATAATTGTACGTTATACATTGTCATTGGCACAGCGTTGTACATCACAAAAAAATACTTGGAAGAAAATGAAATAGTTAATTAAGCACACAAAAAATCAACATTGTTCTTTCTTAACGAACTATTATAACATGTATGATGTCATTACAATCAAAACGATGATGACAATAACACTAATAGTAGTAGGAACGGGCTTGTAATAATGATGATAAGCACTATTAGTATTTTTATTTCTTATTGCTATTGAAATTTTATCTGGTGTCAAAATTTAGAAATAAAATTGTGATTTTCTTTTATAATTAATGAAATTTTTACTTGATCAAAAAAGTCTACTCGCGAGAACGTATTTTTCACCATTCGATTTCAAATTTATTAATAATTGCCGGAAATGAACATTCTTTATGATATAGAAACTTAATGGTAAAAAAACGTGAAATACAAATTTATTGTGTTTTGGTTTAGTAGCCTTGAGTGTCAGAAATTTGTAAAAATGAAGGAAACCAATGACGCAAAAATTCAGAAATTGGCAATGGCAAAAACGTCGAGTATGAAAAATTATAAATTTCTAAATTTCTCATTTCAAAAATTCCAAATTTCTAAATTTGTCATTTCAAAAAAACCTTTCGATTTTGAAAATTTGAGATCTCAAAAACGCGCATTTAGAAAATTCCAAATTACAAAACAACTAAATTCCAAATAGCTCACTTAGGATTTTAAACAGATCATTGAATAGGTTACCATCCAAACATTATGCAAAAAAAAAAGACTTCGTCGATTTATGAAACATCAACGGATAATTCCATTGTGCACTCCAGGTGCAGCTGCAATCGACTGTTAGGGGGGGAAAAACTCAAACAAAACAAACCCTCGTTAGTTTTTAGCTTTCTTCGTCGAAGGTTTCCCATCGTCCTCGGAACTTGCGCTGTCATCAGAGTCGCTGTTCTGGCCTCTCGGAATTGGCATTGCTGCAGCTGGTCGACGATCTCTCGGGACATCTCCAGCGGCAGCAGCCTGCATAAGTGCGGCAGGTCCAGGAACTTGGGGGGGGGGGGGGAGCATGTCCAGCAGCAGCAGGCTGCGTAGGTGCGACTGGTTGAGGAGCTCCAGGAACAACTCCAGCAACAGCAGCAAGCTCCACAGGTGCGACTGCTTGAGGAGCTTCAAGAATAATTCCAGCAGCAGCAACATACTGGGCACGTGCGACCGGTCTAGGAAGTCCAGGAAGTTGAGCACGTGGAGCCTCGGGGGGCATACGAAATCCCGCCTGTAGTTGGGCAGCAGACAGAAGTTCTCCCGGAAGGATTTGAATGGCGTTCATATTGGAGACTTGCAAGATGATCGTATTAAAACGGTTTCTTCTTATTTCCCCAGTGATTGACACTGGTGTGCCTTCTACCAGATTGGTATTCTGTTCGAAAGTCGTGATGTTGACAACCAGGCGATAAAATAGCTCAGTTATCGCGCCACTCGCATACCCCATATTGCCAAGTACTTGGCGAATGAAAACTGACCTGACCGAACCGCTCACACTTGGAATCAGCAAGAAGAAAAAAAACATCAGAAGAGAGAATTCTGAGGATCCTATTTGATATTAACTTTTTAAAATTCAATGTTTTTTAAATTTCATATCTCTGAAATTTACATTGTTTGAAATGTAAAATATTCAAAATTAGAAATCCTCGCAAATTGGAAATTAGGGATTTTAATACTTTGAAATTTTTGACGTTATATTACCAATATTCTTGAAGCTTGAAGTTATAATTCGAAATTTTTAAAAAACTCATACATTTTGAAATTAGCAATATTTCATTTGAATCATTCAAACGTTCAAATCTTTAAAATCAGACATTTTGGTCATTCAACATTTCCGAAATAAAGATTTTTCAATTTAAAAATGGTCAGAAAAATGAAAAAATATACTTGCGAACAGTCGATCCGACTGCTTGAGCAATATTCTGCAAAATGATATCGTGGATGGGAATTGGTGCAGGAATGTTTTCCTCGGGAATCGGCCCCAAACTGTTGATGGTTGTGCTTGCTTGAATGGAGAGTTCAACTCGCACCGTAGCAAGTTCTGGGTCCGCGAACGCAGGGTTCGCCAAAACTACGCCTGGTCTGATTATCTCAATTATCTGAAAAAAGAAAGAAATAATTGATTAAAAAATCAACAGTGTTTAAAGGAGAAATCAATGAAAACGCGATAAATTTACTTACTTGACGAAACACTGAGCTTTCAAATTCTGGCTCCTGCCAGAAAAGTACCCCGATATTACCTCCTTGGAAATTACTCAAAAGGCATTTGAATAATTTCACCTTGGGTGGAGCAGCATTGAATCTGCGCCTTGGTTCAATCATCCTCGTGATTCCGCCAATAATGATGCTATTGAAAATTAATAAAATCAAAAAATAGTGACTTTGTTTCCTGTGTATATCTTCAATTTTCAGGTTAGGGAAACAAAAACAATCGTCATCAGAATTTGGTCAATTTGATACGGTAGGACCTTTGCTATGGAATTGAATATATTGAAATTGAAATTTAAAAATTGAAAATTGAGATCGATAATTGAAAATCGAGATCGAAAATTTTTAATTGACGTTAAACATTTTAATTCAGAAAAATTTTCAATAAAACCTTCCTTTTTCTCCTCAAAACCTCCAAAATGTTGATGAAAAATAGAAAAAGAAACAGCTGTGAAAATTAGCAGTTTTTTTTTCAATTGTTTGATGTCAATTTGACATTGTCAGTTACCATTGAAATTGAAAATTGAGGTTGAAACTTGAAATTAAAATAGACATTGCCAAGACAAATCAAAACATCCAAAAACAAAATATCCGAGAATACAATTTACAAAAAAAACTCGAGATGATTCAAAATAAATTTTCAATTGCATTTTTTTTCCACAAAGAAAAGTTCGGTTTTTTTAGAGATTTTATTATAAAGCAAAAATGTGCACCTCCCCCTCCCCCGTCCCTTCGCGCCGACCCGCCCTTTACAACCACCTTTCCTCCCGGTACTCCCGCCCCACCATTTCCATGAACAATTAAAAAGAAATAATATTTTAAGAAAGAAAAATTTAAAATGAATAAAAACACTTCATGAAATAATTTTGTTAGAGGTTTTTACTATGGAGCAAAAATGGGCATCACCCCCTCCCCCGTCCCTTCACGCCGACTCTCCCACGCTACAGCCGCCATCTTTCCCGCCATTTCTATACACAAAAATTACAAACTAATATTTTAAGAAAAAAAAAATTAAAATGAATAAGAAACAATTCATGCAATGACTGATAACATGATTTTCGTTTGTGTGAACCCTTTCAAACTATGAACCGGCAATCTTGAAACATGTGCTATCGCGAGCCTGGTTGAAGAAAAAAAATGTATAAACTAAAAAACTAACTTATGTGGAATTATCGCCCGGTTACAGATTTTCCATCTCCACCGTGGAGGTGTATGTTATTTGAGAGATGGGCCTGTTCATTTTGGATTACCAACGTGCTTCTTTATATGTCGATCCACTAAAAATGGCGGGGGCTGGTCGGGAGCACGTCCAAGCACGTCTACACTGGTCAAGCTTGGTCTACGGAAAGGCCGAAATTGCCGCGTTCATTGACGCGCAAACCCTGATGCGCAGTTGTGCGCAGACGCGTCTTCATGAAAATGTGCGCAAACACGTCTTCATGAAAAACGATATACAATCGATATTTTAGCGGGAAAATTAAAAAACCCAAAGTGTTGCGATTGTTGTTTTCAATTCTTTTTTTTCATTTTAGAAAAAGAAACTTCTTGAGAGTTGATGTTTATTTCATTTGCTGTTTTGGGAAGTTCAAATTTTTCCTGTGCAAAACTTTAAAAAATGACTGAAATTCTTTAAATTTGAGATTTTTCAAATTTGAAAAAAAATAACTCAATAACATACCGTGTTGCATGCCATTGTTAGCAAGTTTCTATTTTCTTTTTATTTTAAAAAATCATTGGTTCTGATTGTTGATTCTTAATTTTGAATTTGTGTTTTATAAATTAATAACTCAAAAATTAGATTTTTTTTATGTGTTTTTTTACCAATTCATCGTATTTTATACTCAATTACATTTTAGTTATTTCATTTTTTTCAGTTTTCAAAACTCTCATTATTTGCGTAAATTTTAAAATTGTTATTTACAATTGATTTTTTACCTCTAAAAAGAATAATCTAAAGTGTTCTATTTTTGTATTGTTTTTTCATCATGATAATCATGAGAATCATGATAATTATTTTTATTCATAGATGATGCTTTCTGTGTTTTTTCAATGGGAAGATGAATAATTGCAAGACTGAATGATTTTATTCACTGTTCATTACAAAGTTTCATTATTTTAATTGTTTACGATTTTTTTGTTTTTTTATCATTGTTTCCCGAATTTAAACTTGAACGATAAGCGCGCGCATTGTAAAGGCCAATGAGGAGTGAGAAGCAAGAGCGAATGAGAATGTGAAATGAGCAATGGCGGTGATAGTCAAAATGTAAGGAAATCAGCTGAGCTGGAGGGTCACATGCCCTGATCCCTTTTAATTAATAGTGTTACGTCACAATTACGCCAAACTTACCTTTAGATAATTCTGGTAGAAATCGTGATGTGACTGAAATACCTTTTTAAGCCTACTTTTCGGAAATAGCTTTGGATAGGTGGGGTAATTTTCCAATTAACATTAAAATGACTCAATTACACGATTAATTTTTAATTTTACGACCACGGATGTATTGATTATTACAAATTCCTTTTTAACGTACTGATTACAGATTGTGATATATTTCGTTCCTTTAATATTTTGGATTATTACAGGGGTTTGAATTATTAAAATTTCTGTTTAATTGGATTTTTCCCGATTTGTTCCTTACAATTTAATTCCCTTATGGGACCCATAATTCCCATACAACTTTTGCAATTCCAAAAATCCCGGAGAAGACAATCCGCGGAATAATGCAGATAACGGTACTTAAAGTCTACTTACATTTCTGGTTCTTGATGATCTTAATTAAACAATAAAAATGGCTGTGCTGCTGATTGGATTTTTGGCTTTAAATTATAAACAACCTATGAGTATGATGATTAAATCAAGATAATGACAAACGGGAATTACAAAAAAAAATCTTCCGATTCCGAATTTCACGCGAAATTATATGAGGATCAAGCTTTAATCCTGGGTTAATTTGAAAATATTTAAATCAAGTCATTATTTTATAAAGTGGAAATAGTGGTGATTAATCACTTCAAAAGGTTAGAATTCAATAATAAAAATAAATAAATGGGAAAAAAATGGTAATCCAAAAAAAAATCAAAAAAAAATTCTCAAAGAAAATTTCGTTCCAAAGATTCAAAAAAAAAATTTTATTAATCAAAAAAAAATTTTATCAAAAATTTCAAAAATCAAAATGAATTTCAATCAAAATTTCAAAATCAAAAATTAAATTCAAAATCAAAAAAACATTAAATTCAAAAATCAAAAATATTTTTTTTTTTTTTTTTTTCAAAAATTTCAAATTCAAAAAAAAATTTTTTTTTTTGCAAAAATAAATTTCAAAATTCAAAAAAAAAAATAAAAAATTTCAAAATCAAAATTAATTTCAAAATCAAAAATTTAAAAAAAATCAACAATAATTTCAGAATAAAATTTTTCAAAAAAATTAATTTCAAAATAAAAATTTTCAAAAATCAAAAAAATTTTTATCAAAAATAAATTTCAAAATTCAAAAATAATTAAAAAAAAAAATTTTTAATCAAAAAAAAATAATTTCAAAAATCAAAAAAAATTTTTTCCAAAATCGAAAATATTTCAAAAATCGAAAACAATTTCAAAAATAAAAATAATTTCAAAAAAAAAAATTCTCAAAAAAAATTAATTTCAAAATCAAAAAAAAATTTCCCAAAAATCAAAAATTTTTCAAAAATCAAAATAAATTTAAAATAAAAATTTTCAAAAATCAAAAAAAATTTTATCAAAAATAAATTTGAAAATTCAAAAATAAATTCAAAAAAATTTTTAATCAAAAAAAAAATAATTTCAAAAATAAAAATAATTTCAAAAAAAAAATTTCCAAAAAAAATTAATTTCAAAATCAAAAAAAAATTTCCCAAAAATCAAAAATTTTTCAAAAATCAAAATAAATTTAAAATAAAAATTTTCAAAAATCAAAAAAAATTTTATCAAAAATAAATTTGAAAATTCAAAAATAAATTCAAAAAAATTTTTAATCAAAAAAAAATAATTTCAAAAATCAAAAAAAAAATTTTCAAAATCAAAAATATTTCAAAAATCGAAACAATTTCAAAAATAAAAATAATTTCAAAAAAAATTTTTAATCAAAAAAAAAATAATTTCAAAAATAAAAAAAATTTTCCAAAATCAAAAAATATTTCAAAAATCGAAAATAATTTCAAAAATAAAAATAATTTCAAAAAAAAATTTCCAAAAAAAATTAATTTCAAAAACAAAAAAAAATTTCCCAAAAATCAAAAATTTTTCAAAAATCAAAAATCAATTTAAAATAAAAATTTTCAAAAATCAAAAAAAAATTTTATCAAAAATAAATTTCAAAATTCAAAAATAAATTCAAAAAAAATTTTAATCAAAAAAAAAATAATTTCAAAAATAAAAAAAATTTTTCAAAATCAAAAAATATTTCAAAAATCGAAAATAATTTCAAAAATAAAAATAATTTCAAAAAAAAAATTTCCAAAAAAAATTAATTTCAAAATCAAAAAAAAATTCCCAAAAATCAAAAATTTTTCAAAAATCAAAATTAAATTTAAAATAAAAATTTTCAAAAACCAAAAAAAAATTTTATCAAAAATAAATTTCAAAATTCAAAAATAAATTCAAAAAAATTTTTAATCAAAAAAAAATAATTTCAAAAATCAAAAAAAAATAATTTCAAAAATCAAAAAAAAATTTTTCAAAATCAAAAATATTTCAAAAATCGAAAACAATTTCAAAAATAAAAATAATTTCAAAAAAAAATTTCCAAAAAAAAAATTTTCAAATCAAAAAATATTTTCCAAAATGAAAAATATTTCAAAAATCAACAATAATTTCAAAATAAAATTTTTCAAAAAAAAATTTCCAAAAAAAATAATTTCAAAATCGGAAAAAAAATTTCCAAAATCAAAAATTTCCAAAAATCAAAATAAATTTAAAATAAAAATCTTCAAAAATCAAAAAAAAATTTTTATCAAAAATAAATTTCAAAATTCAAAAATAAAAAAAAAAAATTTTAATCAAAAAAAATAATTTCGAAAATCAAAAAAAAATTTTATCAAAATAAATTTCAAAATTCAAAAATAATTTCAAAAAAAAAAAGAAAATTTTTAATCAAAAAAAAATTATTTCAAAAATCAAAAAAAAATTTTCCAAATCAAAATGAATTTTTAAACAAAAAAAAATTGTTCAAAATCGAAACAATTTTTCAATCAAAAAAATTTTTAAAATAAAAATTTAACAAAAAAAAAAAAATCTTTCAAGATCAAAAAAAATTTTTTGAATCAAAATGACTTTTTAATCAAATAAAATTTTTTTTTCACAATCAAAAAATATTTTTTTTATCAAAAAAAATTCCAAAAAAAAACCTTTTAAAATCATAAAAATTTTAATCAAAAAAATGTTTGTTATTAAAATTTTTGTTCCAAAAATAAAAAAAAAATCTATAAGGATTTTTGATTCCACCGGTTGTATGTGTGGAGCACGGTGGAGGGGGAAGTCGGAGCGAAAGCCTCGCTCGGCCGCTTATGGGTGGGAAGGGGTGAGGCGCCTTCTTTCCCTTCCTTTTCCTTTTTTTTTTTTTTTTTTTTATATAAAAATATTTTTTTTTTTTTTTTTTTTTTTTAAGAATTTTTGGGGGAACTTTTATCAAAAATTTTCAAAATAAAATAAATAAATTTTAAAATTTTTGGTTTTCCCACTGGAGTGGAGAGAGAGAAAAAAAATGTTTTCACGCCCGAATGCGCGCTTGCGCACTATTCAAAAAGGGTTGAGAAAAAAAATAATAATAATTGGAATCTAACCTTTTGGAACGAGTGTTGAAAAAAAAACATTTTTCTTGGAGCGAGGTTTTTCCACTTTTTCACACACCAAAAAAAAATGATTTATTATTAATTTTTGAGGAATGATCACTTCGGAATCGGAAAAGGGAAATTTAATAATTTGGGAGAAAAAAAATGTTATTACCGGAAGGGTTGAAATCGGAAAGCGAACTGAGGGATAATGAGTCCCTCGATTTTTGAACTCACAATTTTTTAGTTCATTAATCCGCCGGCGGATTAATGTGGGTGGCAATATGGCACTCTTATGCCAATTGCGCAAGAGGGGGGAGGGCGCTGTGCACAGAGGGTGCGCAGAAGACGCGACGCGTGGGGAAAACAGGCGCGGCCACTTGTAGGTCCTGCGGGGTGCGGGGGAACGGTGGCGTGATGTCACCTGAAACCCTACATCCTGCATGATCCATTGGAATGCCCTTATCTCCTCAAATTGAGCCACCCATTGTTTTACAAGTTGTAAAACAATCGGTGGTTTCCTTTAAAATTCCTTAATCGTAACTTAATCCCTTTTTTTTTTATAACACAAAAAAATTTTTTTTTTTCAAAAATTTTGTTTATTTTATTTATTTGTTTATTTATCTATTTGGTTATTTACTTGTTTATGTATTTATTTGTTTATTTATTTATTTATTTGGTTATTTATTTATTTGTATATTTATTTATTTATTTGTTTATTTACTTGAGCAATTTTGCCCGTTACGTCGTGACGTAACAATAGCATTATTCAAGTTTGTGCTCGAATTCAATGTATACAATAAAATTTTATTGTGCACATTCTATTCGACTTTACCATTTATGTAAAAACGTAAATGTGCGCGATCCTTATGGTTATAACTCGTATTTTACCGTAAAAAATTGCATAATGAGAATCTAATATTTAAGTTGTTGGTTCGACCCATCAAGAGTCACACCCGCATGTTCATTTATAATTTGCATAATTTTGCGTTGCAATATTTTGATAACCGCTGAGTTAATATCAGTCCAATTTTTGTCAAGCATGTATTACACAGAGATGTATCGAATGACATGAAAAAATATTAAATTTCATCGTTTTCCTTTAAAAAATAACAAAAATTAGAAAAAAACTCAGTTTTTAGGATTCTTTCACAAGTTTTAATTAAATAACTTCAAAACTGCAAATGCGACGGAGTTGAAACTTTTTTCAGACCTGAACACCATTAAGACGCGTCGACAAAAAAAAAAGTTGAATCGCGCCATTTGTTTTTGAGAAACCGTTCAATACAAATTTGCGATTCTTACAAGGTTTTTCTAAATAACTTTGAAACCGCACTGGCGATGGGGTTCAACCTCCTTTCAGACCTGGCCCCCACTAAGTCACGTTGATGAAAAAAAAAGTTGAATCGCTCCATTCGTTTTTGAGAACCCGTTCCATAAAGTTTTGTGACACACACACACACGAACATCTTCCTAAAAACGTCTCAAAATGATTCTGGCACACATGAAACGTGTTTATATCATGCCAATTTCAATTTTCATTTTCGACATGATTACAATAACTTCCCTCGTCGGGAAGTTAATAACGCACCTTTGTTCACCATTGAAAAGGAAGGGACACCAATATAATTGTTTTCATTATCTTCCAACCCCCCGATAACTATGGCGAAGTGGAAATCCGAAAATGCGTTCGAGCGACAGAGGTTAGCTGTCAAAATCAATCCCAAATTTTGAGTTTGAGGCGGTAAACAATAAATAACATATTGACATTCAAATCCGAGATAACGTTGGCCTTTTTTTACAGATTAAATGTAATATACGCGTGGAAGGGGGGATAAGAAATCAGGATTAGTTAATTAACAATATTAATCGTTATCTGCGGTGATGGTAGCATTTCTGAATGCCACAAAACTTGGAAAAAATAGGTGAGCCTTCAAAACGGGCAGTCTGGAGTTTTCTCACGCCGTAGAAGTACACAAAAGTTGATTAACAAACCATAATTACTTAATCAACAATTGTTATTGTCATCTGAGGTGATGGTGGCCTTTCTGAATGTGACAAAACTTGGAAAAAATAGGTGGACGTTCAGTAGAATCATATTTGTCTGACAGAAGACATCAACTTAGGGCAAATGCTTATGTCTCTGAAGACTTTGAGATCACATCTGGCGTGCCGCAAGGGTCACACCTAGGACCCATACTTTGCATGTATGCTGATGATTTGAAAATCTATCGGGAAATTGCAAGAGAAGAAGATGGCCGTATATTGCAATCAGACCTGAATGAGCTGCATAATTGGTGCTTAGCTTCTAGTCTTAATCCGAACATCAATAAATGTGCCAGTGTGTGTTTCTCGCGATCTGAATCTCGTTTTTCCAGGCCTGCTGAGTAGTCCGTACGAGACCAACCTCTCCTAATTGTTGAGAATATCAACCATTTCGGGATTGTTATAGACAACAAACTCAAATTCGCTGAATATATTGATAAGACTATCACTAAATATACATTAGACCGATCTTCGAATATTGCACGAGTGTGTGGTCTCCCTATACTGCTGTCATTATCAAGAGAGTCGAGAAAGTACAGAACAAATTCTGCCATTATCTGCTTTCGTGGCTTCGACGAAGAGGACAAGAGTCATCTAAGGGAGAGTTACTTCATGATCTTCAACTGAATAGCCTAACTTGTCGACGACTACGAAATGATCTGTCGTTTGGCTACAAAGTGGTAAAAGGACTGATCGAATCTCCTGAGATACTTCCGAGTGTGAGTTTCCTCTGTCCAAGGCCTGGATTAAGAAATAATAATAACCGCTTAGTTTATACTGTAAAAACCAGTGAAAATTATATCCAAAAAGGTCCGGGTAATAGAATCGCTGGATCAGTAAATGATTATTGTATGTCACTAAATCTTTTTGGGCGATCATATCAAACTTTTGCATCGAATGTTGAATCTCAGATCAAAGACTGTGATAAGCTGAAGTGACTCATGTGCAATTATTATTAAGTTACTTCTCAAACTTTGTTATATCGTACATTATCAGTAACAATTATATAAAAATCTACAACGAAATACATGAATTATAATATTTCCGTTTGTATTAAGCCGATTGGCGTTAAAATAAATGAATAGCTAGTGGTGTGCAAATGTGTGTGCCCCGTACGGGGCACAAACAAAACTTCCCGATTTGGTATTTCAACACAACATAAAAACGCAACCATGATGATGAACAAACCCAACACTGATATCAATAATTGAAATGGCATCTAATACTTGCTGCACGCGATCGATTCAGTTTGATTTTTAAGCCCCATACAAATATTCAACTGGAATTCATCCGCATAGTTACCCTTCCTACGTCTCTACTTCCTTAATTATCACGCGCTTTGACATCATTCCCGCAATTATCAACATATCCATTTGCCATGTATATTCTAGTTCAACTCGCGATATGTTCTAACCTATATGGCAAAGTGTCACATTTTTTTTTTTTTTTTTTTTTTTTTTTATCTTTAACGCCTTCGATCCCTTATGGATATATGGGCGTGTGGTCCATACGCTGCACCGCATTCGCATGATAAGACACAGGAAACCACAGAAAACCTGTGTCGGTACAGGCGGCTACTCTATGAGTAACCTCCCGCTCATCAGACATTCCGAAAAAATTCTCGCCCTATATGGGGGATTTGAACCAGGTACCGAAGCGGCAGCGCTAAGACTGCGCGCTTAGTCCACTCGGCTATTCTGACGTCGGTTGACAAAGTGTCACATTGAATGTGCATTTTTGTATTGGGAACAACCCTGGTGATGTGCATTGTTCCCGCATGTTGAATTGCTTAGCCAACCATACCCCCTTAATTATGCAAATTATGGAAAAAGTCATTATACATAGAAGGTGTATTATCATATAAGGAATGATTCTTGAGAAGTTTCCCGATACATTTAATATTTTACCCAGTGGAA
The DNA here is from genome assembly GCA_026005395.1 of Asobara japonica. Taxonomy (NCBI): domain Eukaryota; kingdom Metazoa; phylum Arthropoda; class Insecta; order Hymenoptera; family Braconidae; genus Asobara; species Asobara japonica. The sequence continues at coordinate 171,126 of BQMI01000076.1, forward strand.
CAGTATAAACAATTACGATTGTGCATAACCCTGCATATACTGCACGAATCCCATCCAAATTGTTAGCCGCTCGATTGTGCGCGGAAACCCTTCCATTGGGACTGTCTTGACAGCGCTGTGTTCATTCGTTCACTCATTACAAACATAATTGCTGAGACGGTCATACCTCCGTGATTATGCAAATTGTCGACAAAAGTCATTCGACATAAAATACGTATTTTTATATGGGGAACAACTTTTCGTATATAAATTTTACGCTAACTCCAACAGTTTATGAAATAGAACATTATAAACAATTGAAATTATTCATAACAATATATATACTGAACCAATTTTATCCAAAATCTAATGGGCTCTAAGTGACATGAAGATGTTTCAATTTCGATATCGATGACCTGAATCGTGTTGTTTGTTCGTGAGAAATCGTGTGCCAAAATTTTGGCCACATACGTAAATACACACATACGGACACACACACACAGACATCAGTCGGGGCTTTGGCGTAGTGGTAGAGTATCTGCCTACTACTCCGAGGGTCCTAGGTTCGCGCCCGGCCGCCGGAGAATATTTTTTCAAAATATTTTCTCATGGATTCCGACCGATGCAGGAACTTCCGTGTTATCGGCGGTACCCATAAAATGAGACCGCCCGGCCGAGCGGGAACCTAACCCGATGCAGGGAGGGGGGTGGGTTCCATCATGGCGCCGGCCATCGTAGCACAGGGGTTTCTGGAGGTTTACCCTGTGTTTAGAAATACGATGGCCTAAAAATGGCGAAAGTCGGCCCCAGCCGCATGGGTGGGTGTCCGGTGGCGCCCTCTGAAGGAATGCTTACACGACCGCTACCGGGGGCGTACAAATGAGAGGGACGGAGGAAAAAAAAGAAAAATGTGAATTTTTGCTTCTGTACATTGCTTCTGTTTTTAGCAGAATTACTAGAAATGTATCGATAAATAAAGCTGTCAGAACTGTCGAAAACGCAGCTGCTCTTACAATCAGTGAGCTTATGAAATGGAAAATTCAAGTGAATACTGCCAATACAGAAGCAATCTTATTTACTAGAATCAAGGCCAAGCCGACTTTAATTATTCGTAGCAATAAGATTACCCCAACCGATTCTGTGGAATACTTAGGTTTACACATTGATTGTAAACTACTGTGGAAAAAACATATATCTGAAGGCAAGATGAAAGCAAAAATTGTTTTAGTAAGATTTTATAATTAGCTAAAATCACCAGCACTTAGTCAAGCACTAAAACTTACTCTATACAAACGTTTAATCGGACCTATTATCACATATGGTTGTCCTGCCTGGCACAATGCAGCGAAAATCCACTTGAATCATCTTCAAGTTTTCTAAAATAAATGTTCGCGACTAATAGGCAACGAGACATGTAACTTTAAGCTACAATCCCATCCTAATCCCCAGCTCGAAAACATCAATATTGACAAGAAATCAAATTGGTCTCGCTGACCACCTGTTTGCCCCACGTTTCCGCATATCCCGCCCTCCCCCGCCCCTCGTGCACCGATCAGTTATAGGGTTTTTTATAAGTCATTTTTACATATATCGAGTCATAATATAAAAAAAGAAATGTGTGGTTTTAAGAAACCACGCCGAAAGTGAAACTTTTTGAAGCATTCTGAAAATTTTCGGAAAATGGATCGATTTAAAGTATTGAAATTGCGGTCTTAATCTTAACTTAAAATAATTGGAAAATAGGAACGATAATGGGAAATTAGTAGTAGACAGCATATCCAACTATAAATTTAAATTCAAATCTACGTCCGAGAGTACGGAATACATAACTAGATTTGTGCATTAATCGTTTTTTTATGTGTACATTTATACAATAATCATCGTCTACATTTCGAGGCAGAGTTTGGACCATGTTATTAACATCAATGGGCACATTGATAACTTGTCCAGTGATTCCATATTGTCCTTCGGCGTATCGCAATCGTCGAATTTGCATGAAAGGTAGTCTCGGTGATATTAATCGTTCGGAAACTAAATCCAATTTACATAGATTCGGCTTAGGCGGATATTTAAACCCATTGTACACGGCTAAATTTGGTATTTTTCCCACAACCAACGAGACTTTACAGGTTGCGCACACGAGAATATTTTGAAACGAGACAGTCGGACATCTTTGTCGCAAAATTGCACCGCACGATACAGGCGGAGTTTTTAAATCATTCTCGAACCATCGTCTGTCACAAACAGTGCACGCAAACCCAAATGGATTATTCTTAAATAAGTTCTCGAATAAATTATGAGCTCCATTATGTCTTACATACAACGTATAGATCAATGCCGGATCTTTTTCTGCTCGTGTTTTTCGCACCCTGAGCCTTTCTCGGAACTGACGACCGCGTACCACCAGAGGAGTGTTGGAATTTGCGTCGACAGTTGCATTTTCCTGAGCTTGTGACGAGGATTCATCGTTGGCAAAAACTTGATTATCAGTTGAAGAATATGTGAATTCCTCTGCATCAACAACTAATCCTCGACTTGTGCTTGTATCTCGACTCGTGCTTGTATCTCGACTCGTACTCGTATCACTGTCGCTTGTGCCCTGATTAGCACTAGTGCCAGATTTTTGTCGCTTGCTTTTTTGACGATACCTGCGACATCTTTCCGCATTTAGTCGCTTTTGATGGATAATTTTTTCTGCAACAATATTTTCGAATGAAGGCTCGCCAGTTTCAGCGATGAACGTATTATCTCCAGGACTCGACACTGGACCCCTACTAGTACTCGGCATGGCATCTGTTATTAGTTTCCTAATTTTATTCGGCGTCTCAGAGTGTAGTTCGGCTTGTGAAGATGACTGAAAGCCTAAATTAAATTAAATATATTGAATAGACAAGATGAAAATTAAAAGACTTCATCGAATATTCATATGAAATCAGTTAACATCAATTCAAGCACTCAAAATTGAAATTAATACATTCTGATGGAAAGATTTGTAAGTATTCCAAAACATTTATTAGTAGTAAACAAATCATTTATTAGAAACCATTTTTTCTCCAAACCAATATTTTTTACTACAGAAAATTATTGTCAATATTTATTTAATAAATGAAAATCGTATTTATTCACTGGTAACAGATCATTCTCAATAGTGAGAAATATTTGTTTGAGGTTAGAAAATGGTCTCTAATAATTGATTTGTTAACTATTGAAAATGTTTTCAAATACTAACAAATCTTCAGATGGGTGCCTAGACAATAATATGCACCAGTAGACAATTTTTTAAATAATTTTATTAAATTCACTATGAAAATTTAACCAACTCACCAAGAGCCTTTTTCCTCGCCCTGTAAGCACGAACTCTCTCTGTAGTTTGTCTCCTACGGCGTACAATTGCATCATCGTCGGATATTTCAACATCATTCTTGGTTTTTCCCTCGTCGACTGGTTCATTAGATTCACCAGTTTTATCGTTATTCATCACAATCGAGTGGATAAAATAAAAATAAGAAAAAACATTCAAAACCGCGGAACAATTGCACGAATTCACTGAGCAGATAAACGCAACACGATCAGCTGATGTAAGCTGTGAGTGCCGCCTTGTGGGCTTTGGCTGCACGGCTGAGCGCCTTTCACTTTACCCCCACTCCGCGGCCTGTAACGCGACATGCATAACACGAACGAGAAAATTTCAGAACGATCCTATAAAAGTTTCACTTTAATAAATAAATATCTGTAATAATGAAAAATTAGGTTAAACTTCGATCAAATTAGATATAAAGCCAATGGCTGGTGACCTAGAGCGTAGCATTCAAGATATGACTATATTTTATTATTATATATAGTATATATATATATATATATATCGTAAGATTAATACTATATATATAGTATGTATTGTAATGAAATATTTGAGGGTACTCGTAATGTGTCGCGCGTCGCGATGCAAATGAAAATTATGCAGCGTCATGGAAAGAGTCCGGATTTTTGACTTGGATCAAATTTAGATTTAAGAAACAAGTCATAATCAATTCATTGCTTTTGGAACCTATTTATAATGTTATCGAGAATCAATGGAGATGGGAAAGGGCTGCGCGGAGTATGACTGGATGGGTACCGTTCGAGGGACACTGCATTATCGATCTCATGTATCCGCCGAGCTGATGATTGATTGACCATGATTTTGGATTAACTGTCGGAGGACGCCACTGTCCTATTACCTGAAGCATGGAACAGTTTTGCTGATACCGACACCGACAAGAGTAATTTGATTGAGAGGTTAAAGTGCTTGGAGTCCTGTGTGGAGTTTCGCAAAACACCCAGTAACAGCAATCATCAGTATTGTTATTGGTTTTGGTAATTTTAAATGGATAATTATGAAATCTAACTCACGTATTCCACTACGCAAGTCAGGAAGCTGATACCAACTAACATGGCCAATAGAGTTACGCTAGTAACTTGTTGGACCAATGGCGATCATTCCCACGAAATCCGTTGGGCCAATCATGGAGTTCTTGTCCGTTGATCATGAACGACAACCCGTCAGATTCACTCTTTCGTTGGCGTTGTGCAGGCTATATCGTTCCGCCGTAATTACGGAGAAATACCGAAATTAGTTCTAATCGGTTGCATTTTGTTTCGTAAGATAAGAAATTGGTAAGCGATAATCCACCTTATTTGATTTTTACGAGTTATATAACTTGATGATCTGTAGATTGTATTAACATTTGAGAAAGAACGCGGATTGACCACGTGTAGCAAAGTGCTATGTTCCAATCTTAAAGTTACTGCGGAATATGTAGTTAAGGATTTTACCGAAATTTAATCAAATGAGCTGTGGATAAAACTTGCGGCAGTATTAAAACTAATTTGAATCAGAGATATACAGAAGAATGTCAGCGTAGTAGTGGTCCCGTGTTCGTGCCAGAAATGCTAAAGTAACCGTCACGTGTGATGTAACTTCAAGTCATGTGAGACTGTTGGAAGTAATTGTGAGTGACTGATGATCGAAGGCTTACTACCAGCCATATTATATTCGGCTGCGACAGTACAAGTATGACCCTGCACAAATTCGTTTAGTCTAGACTCATAGAATAACGGCGAACGGCTTGGTAAATCTTTCGTCGCGGAAGTACATTGTAAAGAAAAATTGGTAGGTTAGAATGACTCATGGGAGCCAGAATTTTGACTTGCATTAACGGAATGGGATATGCCAGTGCTATCATGGACTATAGTCTTGTTCATTCTATTTTTGACTTCATGTAATATTTGTGTCAATTGAAATACTTTATTTGCGTTGCATTATGTTACTACGGTCCTGAAATTAAGAGTTGAGCTACTGTGTAAATAAAGTTGTATGGTTCGGATGCAGAGTTTTTTGTTTAGTTCTGATTATTGCTTCTGTGGTTAACAGATAAAAGTTAGTTTTGTTGGACAATGTAATATTGTCCTGGCGCCCACATTGTTCAGGATTCGGTTCATACAAGGTAAGCCAAGGTTGTCGGAAGTAAATTGAGATCGACCGTTTCAATGAGAAAACCGTCACAGTATATATGACAAATGTTATTAATAGCCAATTTTCAAGTCAAGTCAAGTACGGTGGCGGAGTGGTTAAGGAGTGAGATTAGAGATTGGGGGAACATGGGATCGATTCTCGTCGAGGCATTTTTTTTTTTTGAGTTGGAGATGAAAATTAGGCTATCAGTATGCATGCTCAAGTTAAAATCGAGTGTTAATAACTTATTTTTGTAATTAATTTAACTTAAATCTAAGCTAATTGAGCCCCGGCGTAAACTTGGGCCACGATCGATAGGGAGCAACGGACCGGCATTATCATCCAGGCCTCGGCACTGAAATCGGCCTATCTCGACCCAGAAGCTCGGCAATATTGGCTTCGAGCTTTGGCCGATCTGGCCAGCCTTTACGGGTTAAAGCCCTAGTTTGATAATGAAATGACAAATTTGGATTTTGGGGGCATTACAATAACTTCTGCAAAATCGGGAAGTTAAGATTTCTATATAAAAAAGAAAAAAAAGCACGGTACCCGGAATCGAACCGGAGTTCCGCTCTCATTTGTGTTCGCCTAACACTGATTGCATACATCTTTATTCAACTGGCCATACCTCCTTAATTATGCAAATTATCGAAAAAAGTCATTCTATATAAAAGGTGTATTTTCATACAAAGAATGGTTCTCTATTAAGATGTTTTCCGATAACTTTAATATTTTACCCAGTGGAACAGTATAAACAATTACAATTGTTAATAACCCCGCATATACTGCACGAATCGTATCCAAAGTGTTAACCGCTCGATTCTGCGCGGAGACGCTTCGATTAGAATCGTCGTCACAGCCCTGTGTTCATTTGTTCACTCATTACAGACATAATTGCTGAGACCGTCATGACTCCTTAATTATGCAAATCGTCAAAAAAAAGTCATTCTACATAAAATACGTATTTTCATATGGGGAACAACTTTTCTCATATAAATTTTACGCTAACTCTACTAGTTTATGCAATAGAAGATTATAAACAATTGAAATTGTTCTTAACAATATATATACTGCACGAATTTCAGGCAAAATCTAATCAGCTCTAAGTTACATAGAAGCGCTTCGATTGTGACCTTAATAACTTTCATCGTGATAGTCGTTCGTGCGAAATCCAGGATCAAAATGTGTACACGTGCGGACAAACAGAGACACACACACACACACATACATCGTCTCAGAATTTGTTGGGGAGCATTTTCGTATACTTAAACCACCATTTCCTAGGCGGGAACAAAAATTTAGATTTCGGGGGCAATACAATCAAATACGAAAAATCGGGATGTTAAAAAAAATAGTGAAATCAGAAAAAAATCGAAAAACTTTTTGAAAACAATGGACCAAGTACACTTTTTGATGTGGCGTACCGGCCACCAGAATAGACCATTTCAATGACGACATTGATCGGCATGTCTTCGATCTCATTCATGGAAAAAAAAACAAATCAAAAAGAAGCGCCAAGCGGATAAATTGCATAGCATTCCCTAATGAAGTACTTAATTTGGACATAACATAACGCTGACAAAACGCCAAAACCAACTCACGAGAATTCCAAACGAAATCTTATAATCTAGCCTGAAAAGGTCGCGAACTTGACCTATAAATCACTAGGCTAGAGAAATATAATCTGTAGTCTTTACTACGTCATGTTCCAAATATCTCGAAAATACAAACGAGATAATTTGGGTCAATAATTGATGACGGTTGATCGTCGAGAAGTGATCGCTGCGGGGTAAGTCATGAGAGAGGGAGGATTAGAGAAAGGGAGAGTGTAACGATTGTAGGGTAGATTATAACCTAGGTCCGCGACATAATTTAATAAACGGGATGTGCGTGTGACCCTCACCCCGTCGCATCATTATCTTCCCGATATGTGTGTGTGTGTGCGTGTGTGCACGCGAAATGCGCCCGGAGTATGCAAGAAGAACGCGCGCCACCCGCGCAGATTGATCCATTTACATCTCCTTAATTATGACAGTTATGGAAAGTCATAAAACACTAAATGTGTATTTTTACCTAACGAACAATATTTGTTGAAAACTTTTTTCCCTATCTCCAACAGTGCCCGCAATAGAGCGTTATAAACAATGAAAATTGTTAATAACAATTAAAGGAATTGTTTTTTTTGAGCTGACACTCCTTTCCGGCCTGGACACTGGCGGAACGCAATTGTTGAAAAAAAAAATCAATTCGGTCGAACCATTCACGAGAAACCGTTCGCCAAAAAATCACTCACACACGGACACACACACACAGACATCAGTCGGGGCTTTGGCGTAGTGGTAGAGTATCTGCCTACTACTGCGAAGGTCCTAGGTTCGCGCCCGGCCGCTGAAGAATATTTTTTCAAAATATTTTCTCATGGATTCCGACCGATGCAGGAACTTCCGTGTGTGCTATCGGCGGTACCCATAAAATGAGACCGCCCGGCCGAGCGGGAACCTAACCCCATGCAGGGGGGGGGGGTGGGTTCCATGATAGGCGCCGGCCATCGTAGCACAGGGGTTTCTGGAGCTTTACCCTGTGTTTAGAAATATGATGGCCTAAAAAAATGGCGAAAGTCGTCCCCAGCCGCATGGGTGGGTGTCTGGTACGCCCCCTGAAGGAATGCTTACACGGCCGCTACCGGGGGCGTACAAATGAGAGGGACGGAGGAAAAAAAACACACACATACAGAACCCTTATCAAAAACGTGTCAGGATGATGTGAAACGTCGAGAAAAGTGAAAATTTCATGATTCTGACACTTTTCATTTTCGGGGTAATTACAATAACTTCCCTAGATCGGGAAGTTAAAGACCAGAGAGACAACCCAGAGTATAGAGCGTGGCCGCTCGTGCGACTACATTACTCCATAGTCAGGGTGCCAGAATCGATCTTCAGAGTCCGCTCGAACTTACAAGATCGTTCAAATTGCTTAACCACCCTAAGCAAGTACTGGAGCCGTATTCGATCGCGAAGTGCGCGTTTGGTGGGCCGTTGCGCGAGGTATTTTCAATAAAATGGATGCCCACAGGTAACCTTTAAATTTCGTCCAATTGAGTCCCCTAGAACTCCCCAATTTAGACCAGAACGTCTGACCCATAGTGATCATAATACTAATAAACATGATAATTATAAGCGGTAACCAAAGTTAGTACTAAGGATAATAATCATAATACTAATGATACTATCAGATAACCAGCCCGAATAATGATAATCATAATAATCCGAGGTAGCCAAGTGGAATAATAATAATAATAATCATGAGAATGATCATCATAATGCTCCGAGGTAACCGAGTCGAATAATAATCATAGGGATCATGATAATGGTAGCCGGTCACCAATTCGAATAATAATAATAATAATAGTAACAATAATAATAATACTGATAATAATCTGTAGCCAATGTTAACCATCAACATGATAATAATCATAATATGAGGTAACTACTTCGGATGATAAAAAGGATAATAATAATAACAATTGGCAGTTAATATTGATAATCATCATGATAATAATCGTAATGTGAAGTAACCACTCCGGATGATAGTCATAATCCTAATAATAATAATGAGACGATGTAACCGATAACTAACTATTACCCGATAATGGTGAAGTGCAATTTTTACTGATAGGTTCTACAGGTCCGGAGTCTATGCTGACCGAGGAGTGGGGGTAAGGCCAAGTGAGAGAGGCGGAAATCCGAAAATGCGCTCGAGCGACAGAGGGTAGCTGTCAAAATCAACTCCAAATTTTGTGTTTGATCCGTTAAACAATAAATACCATATTCACATTCAAATCCGAGATAACGTTGGACCATTTTTACAGATTCAATGGAATCTACGCGTGGAAGGGGGAGAGGAAATCAGGATTAGTTAATTAGCAATTTTAATTATTATCTGAGGTGATGGTAGCATTGCTGAATATCACAAAACATGGAAAAAATGGGTTTGCCTTCAGAAAGGGCACCTCGGAGTTTTGTCACGACGTACAAGTACCCAAAAGGTTGATTAAGAAACCATAATTAATGAATCAACAATTATTTTTGTCATCTGAGGTGATGGTGGTTCCTTTTGAATGTAACAAAACTTTGACAAAATAGGTGGACCTTCAGAAAAGCTCTCTAAAGTTTTGTCACCACCCACAAGTGCACAAAAGTTAATTAGAAAATCATGATCAATTAATTGGCAATTTGAATTGTTATCTGAGGTGATGGTAGCATTTCTGAATATGATCGAGCATGGAAAAAATAGGTGGACCTTCAGAAGGCCACTCTGGAGTTTCGTCACCACCTAGAAGTGCACAAACGTAAATCAACAAATTATTTATTTATTGTTTTTGACGCCAATCGGCTTGATACAATATTCCAAGATCGGTCTAATGAGGGTCGAGTAATGGTGAACTAGTGTATGGGGATTAGTGAACTCTCCCTTCCAGAGCGAAGAACTAGTCAAGTATACGATACGGTTTAGTCCGTTGATCCTGACGCTGTTTTTCCACCAATCTTTTTCTTCTGGATCAATTTTTCCGGTTTTTGACATGCATATTATGTGCATTAATGACGTTAAGATTAACTGCAGAGCAATTCATAAGCTTGGCGTATTTTCATTTTTGTTTGATTTTTTCAATATGTAATGTGAAAGCCAGATGGCAATGAATATTGCCATTTCAGTGGTCTTATCTAGTGGGCGGTACACCACCTCAAAACATGGACTTAGCCCGTTTTTTTTCAAAAAGTTTTTGATTTTTTTCTGATTATTTGCTCGCAAACACGTTCCACAAGTAAAAATACACATTTGATGTTTCATGACTTTTTTTTTAACAGTCACAGTTAATTGTCATTAACCAAAAGGATCGTTGATATCGCTGTGTCATGAAAACGGTTAAAGATACGAAACAAATTAGTCAATGAAAGTTATTCCACACACGAAAATATATAGTTCATGTTGTATAGCTTTTTTGGCTGACACCGATAGTTAATAGTTATTCACAAATGCAATTGATTACATCGCACTATCGCAAGAACGGTTCGAGCTACGAAACAAAGGTGTAATGCAAGTCGTTTCACACGTAAGAATACACATTTCACGTTTCATGACTTTTTTGCCAACACCCATAGTTAATTGTCCTTAACGAATTGTATTGTTTATTTAAGTACTTCATATTAAGAATCATACATTTTTTTAATATGTAGAAATTTCGAAAACTTTATGACGTCCATAATTTGAGACATGGATGGAAATTGTGGATACAATATATACGGCGGAACGATCGGGAAGTTATTGGTTCGCCCCGTAGAGGGTCATACGCACATCCCTTAATCTTTTATAAATTATACGCTATCTCTAATAGTTTATGCAATAGAACATTATGAACAATTGAAATTGTTAATAACAACATATATACTCCGCCAATTTCATCCAAAATCTAATCAGTTCTAAGTTATAAGGAAACGCTTCGACCGCGACCTTGAAAACTTCCATAACGTAATTCGTCCATGAGAAATCGTTGCGCTAAATTTTGTACACATACATACATACTGTGACGGAATTGCAGGACATCCCGTCACCTGTACGAGGATCGGGTGGGTGAGAGATGTAGAGGCTAGATTAAAAGAGCGAGAGACTTAACCTTATCCTAGTTCGAGCAAAATTAATAATTAATAGTGATCACATGATTGCAAGTATTACGGATACGGTTTTACTAAACTATTCTATTTATGGGGAAGTATGGCGAAGTAGAGCACGCGTCATGGAACGCCATATGTGGATTTTTACGTGTAGAACGACTTGCATTACACCCTTTGTTTCGTATCTCGAAGCGTTCTCGCGATAAAGCGATCTAAACCATTAAATTTGTTAAGAACTATTAACTATTGATATTAGCAAGAAAAGTTATACCACATCTAATGTGTATTTTTGTTCGTGGAACAATTTGCATCAACTAATTTGTTTCGTAGCTTCAACCGTTGTCACGCCGCTGCGATGTAAACAACCTGTTTTGTTAGTAACAATTAACTACGGGTGTTGTAAAAAATGTCATACCACGGCAAATGTGTATTTCATGGCGGGGAACAACATTCATTCAACACTTTTTTGCGTATCTCAAACCGTTCTTGCGATAGAGGGATATAAACAATTGAATTTGATTATAACCATTGAATTTGTTTATAACAATTGAAGGAATTATTTTTGGCATAAATCGGGCCTTTCAGACCTGGAGAGTAAATCGCGTAGATAAAAAAAAAACGTAAATCGCTACTTTGGTTTCTTCGGAATCGTTGAACAAAGTTTTTGGTCACACACACATGGGAGAAACCTAACTTCCGAATCCAAGGGTGCCAAGGGTGGGCTCCCTATAACAGAATATGAAGCAAGTATGAACAGTGATGATAACACTATCGTATCTCACGCGGACAACCCCCAAAAGGGAAATTCCGCCGTCGGTTCCGATCAGGTGAAAGCCCTGATGGCCGGCGCTGGCTCCTCGGATTGTGGGAAGAGCCAACCATCGCTTGATCGTCCCCGGGTGGCCCACTTGGCCCCAAATGCTACAAGTGGATTCCAAAGTAGTGGAAAATCAGCATGGAATCAGCAGGAAAACGATCTGGCAACGCTGGTGAACTTCCTCACGGATAAAACTCGTGGAGCCATCAACGAAGAGATCCGGAGTCTAGCTAGGAAGATCCAAATATCTGGTAAGCGGATAAGAACCATGACGGAAACCGGAGGATTGGAATCACCGTTGCCAGCAGTTGAGGCATGGCTCACCTCCCCCCCTCCCCGGGTCATAGATTGACCAGGCGAACCGAGGGAGCGGTCAGGATGCCTTGGAAAAACCGGGAACATCCCATGAAACGCCGACAAGACAAGAGAAAAGAAAGGAGAGAACTCTGCCCGATGATACAGCGGGCAAAAAGCGCAAGGGTACCGAAGATGAGGCATCAGCAGCGTCGTCGATTCATTTGGAGGAGCTGGTGAGAAATGGGACCGACGGGGAAGGATACGTACTCTGAAATATTAGCACGTATAAAGAAGGACCAAGGTGTTTACGCGGCTAGCTCATGCGTGGACAAAATCCGTAAAACAGCCTCTGGAGATGTTCACCTAATTGTTGCGAGAGGAAAGAAGGACGAAGGTGTTGAGCTAGAGAAGGCACTAGTTGGAGCCCTTCCAACCGAAGCTAAGGTGTTTAATAAGGGACCTCAACAGGAACTCGAAATCAAAGACCTCGATGACGTCACTACCAAAGCAGATATACTTGATGCCCTGGGAAAAGCTGATGGTACACATAGTGATATCTCACTGAGTGCCACCAAGTCTCTTCACAAGGCATACAGAGGAACACAACCTGCCATGGTGGTACTCCCTGCCGCTACTGCACGAAATATACCGACTAAGGGTAGTAAAATACGAATAAGCCTGGTATATGCTCGCATCGTGACAGTGGTAAACCCCATAAAAGGCTTCCAGTGTTGGCAGTACGAGCATCTTGCCGTTAATTGCAAGAGCTCCATTGACCGATCAGACCTGTGTTATAAATGCGGCGAAAAAGGGTACACAAGCTCCGATTGTAAAGCGTCTACGAAATGCGTCCTATGTGTAGAACTGGAGCCCACGAAAGACCATGCCCATGTAACTGGTAGTATCAAATGTCCAGTCTATCAGGGCGCACTCCAGAAGATCCGTACACAGCCCTAGTGCGAGTGTTATAGATGAGCCTTGCTCACTGTGCAACAGCACACGATCTGCTGACGCAGACGGTTCGAGACTTGAAAATTGGTGTTGCCGTCATTTCCAAACCTTACCGGAACTTACATTCCCAAAACTGGGCGACCGATACAAGCAATAAAGCTGTCATTTGGTCCTGCGGAGCTCTGCCGTTTGAAGCATATGATCGTGACCAACAGTCTGGATTCCTTCGGGCCAAGGTAAATGGTATCTATCTGTATAGCTGCTATGCACCACCAAGCCTTTGATATGAAGACTTCACAGCATTGCTAGATAGACTCGTGGTGGATGCGAAACAGCATTTGCTAGTGTCGATCGCGGGAGATTTCAATTCGTGGACAGTCGACTGTGCAGCAAGGAGACGAATCAACGAGAACGGGTTTTCCTGGAAGCCATGTCGACTCTAGATGTGGTCCTATTGAACGATGCAAATGAACCAATATTTCGCAGAGGACAAGCGGGCTCAATTATAGATCTCACCTGCGTCAGCAGTAGCCTGCTCAAAAGAAGTGGTGCATGGGAGGTATCCGAGATATATACTGCCAGTAATCATACAGCGGTACTTTGGGAGGGGTCTGATGACCGGAGGTCCACGCTCACATCGCAAAAAACAAACGGAGTCGACTGGAATGTAAGAAAATTCGACATTACCACGTTTCTTATACCACTGAAGACTGGCCCCATAGACAGTAGCAATACCACAGAAAAAGTAGACGGACTCATGCGGAGAGTCACCGACTCCTGCGATGCGACTATGGCCAGGAAATTTAGTGGAAACCGACGGCCACCGGTGTATTGGTAGAGCGATGAAATTGCCACCCTCCGTAGGGAATGTTTCGCAGCGAGATCTTGGCAACGCGCAAGGAAGAAGTCCAATCCTGAAAGCCTGGAAGGGAAGTACAAAGCCTCGAAGCGTAAACTTCCCAAGGCCATAAAGCTTCGCAAGCGAGACTCTTGGAACGGTCTTTTGGAGGAAGTGGATAAGGATCCTTGAGGCAGACCGTACAAGATGGTTATGGCGCAACGTAAGAGATAACCGATGCCATCACCGACCTGCCCTGAGCCCCTGGAGAGGATTGTGTCTGTCTTATTACCTCAACAATCGAATATTACTGGGACGTATGTGAAGAATGGTATCAACGACGAAATTCCACCGATTACAGCTGATGAACTATGGCAGGCCTGTAGAAGAGTGGGCAACAACAAGACCCCTGGTCTCGATGGTGTGCCAAACATAGCGCTGAAGGCCCCCATTAATGCAGCACCTGGAATTTTTCTCGACATGTACAATAATTGCATTCAGGGAAGTATCGGTGTTGGGGTCTCTTTTGTGGAATATCGTATATGACGAACTGCTCAAAGTGGCATTGCCGGCGGGGGCAAACGTCGTCGCTTTTGCGGATGATATGGCCATTATCACCCTGAAAAAACACTTTCCACGCTCCAGCTCATTTTCGACAATGTTTTAAAGAAAATATGATAATGCATGGACTCGACTGGTTTACAACTTGCGGAGCATAAGACTGCGGCACTACTCATCACGAGCCGAAAAAAATTGGAGACAATTACGCTGCAAGTCGGTGAGCACGAAATAAGTTCCCAGCCCTACATACGGTACCTGAGAATTATGATTGGTGCCCGACTTAGTTTTAGACAGCAAGCCCAACATGCGAGCACTGAGGCAGGTGCGGTGAAGACTGCCCTTGCAAGACTTATGCCAAACATTGGCGGGCTAAAAGAAAAGAGAAGGCTCTTGTTATCGTCAGTTGTTACGTCGGTATTAACATATGGTATCCCTATCTGGACTGACGCATTACGAAGTCAAGCAGCACGACGGCAAATTGTTCCAGTCTACAAGCTGAGTGTCCTTAGAGTGGCTAGCGCATACCGGACAGTGTCTAACGATGATGTGTGTATCATTGCTGGGATGCTACCGATTGAAGTTTTAGCGGAGGAGAGTAGGTGCCTCTACACCCGCAGAAAATCAACTAAGCTGAGCTCGGTGGAACTGAGGGGAGAAGAACGAAACCTCAGCATTAAGCGATGGCAGCTACAGTGGGACGCCTCGAGGAAAGGCCGGTGGACTCATCGACTCATGCTGAAGCTGAATGTTTGGCTTCACCGATCACGTGGGCCAGTCTATTACTAGCTAACCCAGATGCTCTCAGGACACGGGTGATTTCGAGAATATCTCCATAAATGCAAACATGAGGATTACCCGGATTGCCCAAAGTGTCAGAGAATTCAGGAAAACGCGGAACATGTTCTCTTTGCATGTCCGCGTTTCGACGCCCAACGATCTATATGGAAAAATAGCGCAGGCAAACCCATTAAGGCTGGAAATCTTGTGGAAGTTATGCTGTCATCAGAGGCAGCATGGAACGCGAGAAGCGATTTCGCAAGGTCCTGCAGGAGCTGCGCCGCGAGGAGCAGCTTAGGAAAAACCCAGAGTAAACGGAGGATCTTCTTACGGTGAACGACCGGAAAGGATTCACTACTGAGGAAGCCGTGGCTGTCGGCCCCTACGCAACGAAGTATTGCTCCGCAGATGTTCCCTCGTGATTTGGGGACACTGGGATATAGAAGGTTGTCCTTCTACTAGCGTGGGCTAAGGGGTATTGTCCCTTGTTTTTTCTTTATCTTGTTCTTTTAATTTGTAAATTTTTGAAGTGAAACTTCTTATGGGAGGGTTTTGAAATCTCGATCGGCAACCTTTTTGGTGACGCTCGCTCTAACGTAGTAAGTAAGAGTGAGAGGCCTCCGGGAATCGAGCGAGAGTGAGACGGACTACCTTACGTCTCGTCTATCGGGCGAGAGTGAGAGGCCTTCGTGTATCGTGCGAGAATGAGACGGAAGACTTTCTGTCTTTCATGTCATTCTCTGCGTTCAGGCGGTGTCGCCATCGCGGAAAACAGCCGTTGGTTTCTAACACAGTGATCATAAGCAACGTATTTTGTTTTTGTGCGTGTCTTCATTACTTAAATCGAGAGTTTTGTGCAAATATGCCGAAGTCGGGTGCAGAAAGGATAAAAACGTGGCGGGAGAAAAAGAGGGCGAGTGAAGGAATTGATCAGAATAGAAAACGGAAAAAAAGTAGAACTGAAATTGAACGAGATATCAGGGAACGGAGGCAAACACGTGCTAACCTCTTACGTGACAGTGTGGACGATAGTGTAAATAATCCAGAGAATGAACTACTAGCAAAGACTTCGGCTCATCCTCCTCCTGATTGTGATGTACATAGTGGTGATCGATTACAATATTCAGACTTTAATGAGTTTAAAACTGCACATAAGAACTTTCACCGTGATTTTATAAATAATCCATTCGGTTTTACGTGTTGTGTATGTGATAGATTATGGTTTAAAAATGACTTGAAGACTCTATCCGTTGAAAATGAAATTCGTATTCAACAAAAATTTCCAGAATTCAGAAGTAATAATGAGCTGGCATGCACCAGCTGTCGCCAGGCTTTGAGGAGAGACAAAATTCCAACATTGTCGAAATTGAATGGCTTTGTATATCCCCCGATCCCTGCACATCTTCCGAAGTTAGATTTAGTGGCCGAGTGACTCATTTTTCCTAGAATTCCACTTATGCAAATTCGAAGATTGCGTCATGTGCATGGACAATTTGGAATTTTGGGGCAGGTGATCAATGTTCCAGTGGATGTCAATACAATGGCCAATCACTTGCCCAGGAACATTGACGACGATCACTGTGTTTACGTTCATATCAAGAAAAAAAAAATTCATCGATCAAGCTACTTGACAGGTTTAATAAACAAGAGAAATATTAAAATATGGCTAAGATGCTTAGTACCGAGTCCATTGTATCAACTGTACGACATCAAAGTTGATGAATCTTTCTTTAATGAGGATTGTGTCGTTGATCCGATACCTATAGATGAACTGAGTGAAGACATCCCCATGGAGGAGAGCCTGTTCGCTCAGCAACACACATTACTCTGGAATGACGATAAATATTTGAGGATTGCTCCTGGAGAAATGAATGTCCCTCACAGTCTATTATTTGATGAGCATGCAGAAGAGTTATCTTTCCCTACTATCTATCTCGGACAATTCCGGCGCTTTACTGAAGATCTGAATGTGACTCCATTCATGATGGCTACCAGTGAGCTAAGGCGATCTGATCGACGTGGGGTTACACCTCATCATTTACTCTATATGGCAATAAAAATTATGAGGTTTAGAGTCCGTGACAGTCTATCCATTGCTTTTAAACACGTAGGTAAAGACACAAAAATTACACGTGAACAAATTCAATCAGAGGAGTATATAAATCATTGTATAGAAAGCAACTTGGCTTTTCTACGTTGTATCCCTAACTCGACTTGGTATTGGGCTGAAAGGAAGAGACACTTATTCGCAATGATCAGACAACTTGGAAAACCCACGTTATTCCTAACTATGAGTGCTAATGAAGTTGGTTGGCCCTCATTATTACAATTATTATATAAATTGAAGAATAATGGAGCAGAAATTACAGAACAAGATGTTCAGGAGCTCCATTATATTGAAAAGAGCACACTCATCAATGAAGATGCTGTAACATGTGCCATCTATTTTAATAAGCTCATCAATATTATCATGAACATACTTCAGTCCAAAAAGTCTTCTCCCTTCGGGAAATATCGTGTTGTCCATTATTTTAAAAGAATTGAATTCCAGCATCGTGGGAGCCCCCATGCACACATTCTGCTATGGCTTCAGAATGCTCCAGCGGATCCACTAGGTGCTGACCGACTAAAAGCTATTGAACTAGTTGATACATTGATATCAGTGGTCACTTCAGAATCGTCGGGGAACATCAAACTAAAGACACATAAGCACACGTTCACATGTTACAAAAAAATAGCTGCGAACGCTCATCAAAAATGCAGATTTGAAGCTCCATTCATGCCATGCAGATACACAACTATACTGACACCAATGCAGAAAGAAGAACCAGGATTCCACACGTATAAACAACATTACAACACGATAAGAACAAACTTAGAGAACAATGACTATGCTGATATTGATAAGTTCTATCAGGGAAATGGAATACTATCAGATGATTACTACATGAATGTGCTTCGAGCTGGCATCAATCGTCCCAGAGTATTTCTTAAACGTCAACCCATGGAAAAGTGGCATAATCCATTCAACCCATTCATTTTCAATATTTTGAAATCAAACATGGATGTGCAATTTATCACCGAAGAATACTCATGTGCTGCATACGTAGTGGAATACGTCAATAAAACAAACCGTGGAATTAGCAATCTCCAACGTAACATCACTGAAATAATGGATGAACATCCAGAGTTCGATATTGTCGAAATTACTAGGAAAATGAGCGTTGACATGCTCAATACTGTCGAAATTACCAGTCAGGAAGCTGCATGGTACCTTCTGCGTGAACCGATGTCAAAGTCTTCTTCAGTTGTTACCTATATTTCAACAATATGGCCGATCGAAAGACAAAGAATTCGAAAAACTCAGAAAGAACTCAATGAAATGGATGCTGATGATGATGCAACAAACATATGGAAAGAAAATTGGTTTGACAAGCACGAGAAGAGACCTGAAGAGCTAGTAGGTGTCAATTTGGCCCAGTTGGTTGCTCCAAT
The DNA here is from genome assembly GCA_026005395.1 of Asobara japonica. Taxonomy (NCBI): domain Eukaryota; kingdom Metazoa; phylum Arthropoda; class Insecta; order Hymenoptera; family Braconidae; genus Asobara; species Asobara japonica. The sequence continues at coordinate 190,001 of BQMI01000076.1, forward strand.
ACATACTGAATAATCAGGGGAATTTGACACGAAGGAAAGAACCTCGGATTATTCGGTACAGAAACTACGACATGGCTGATGATTTCAATGAATACAAACGGGAAATGGTGACTTTGTATATTCCATTCCGAGACGAAGAAAATGAAATTCTTGCAGAAACTAAATTCATACAGATTTACGACGACAACGAAATATTGATTTTGGAGCGACATAAAGAATTCTCATCGAATTTAGATATCCAGAAAACCATCGAGATATGTCGAGAGTTGTGTCGTGAAGATGAATTAAATCAAGATGATGATGCTGAAGGAGACAACGTAGGTCGCCTTTTTCCTGAAGCAAATCCTTTTCAAGAATTGTATAACGCTGACGACATAATGAACGACGAACTGCGGTTAGCAACACTTAACAAACTGGGTGCTATCGCAAAGAAGAGGGATAATTTAATGTCTAATGAACAATTTTATGAACTAATGAGAATGGCCAATCAGAGGCAGAAAGCACTCCTGATGCATGTGATTGCTAATCTCCTCTCATCAAACCGATCACCACTCCAAGTTTTCTTCACTGGGCCAGCAGGATGTGGGAAGACATTCCTCATTAGACTCCTCATGGAAATTTACAACCGCTTCACAGATAATGATGTTTTTTGCAATGCTTACATCGCATGTGCATCAACAGGAAAGGCTGCAATAGCAATTAATGGTACGACAATCCACACTGCATTGAAAATATCCCTTTCCAAACTATTACCGTTATCAATTGAAGTGGCTCAACAGTACAGAATGCCCTTCAAATACGTCCAAGTTATACTCATCGATGAGGTCAGTATGGTAGGAGAGAAATTGCTGTCTCAAATTGACGCACGGTTAAAACAAATAACAGGAAATTTCCAAGATAATTTTGGGGGAATGGATATCATTTTCATGGGTGATTTGCGTCAGTTACCTCCAGTGCGTGCTACACCCATCTATCAAGCAACAAAACGACGCATAGCAGCACCAACACTTTGGCGTGACTTGAAGTTCTATGAATTGGATAAAGTCATGAGACAAGCGAATGCTGATTTCGCCTCTTTATTAACTGAAATTGGAAATGGCGAAGAATTGGATCAAGAACAGATACACCTAATCGAATCTCGTTTTTATACAAGAGAGGAAGCAGATCGTCTTTGTCCACATGGAATTCGGCTATATTTGACAAATACTGCTGTAAACGAATACAATTTGACAATGCTTAATTCTGCAGAGAATAAAAGTCTCAATAGCTACTGATGTATTCACCATACTGATGTATGCCATAATGCTGAGCAACAATCATTTGTACGACAAAAATTGCATAAAAAAACGGTAATAGACACTGGATAACAACCAATTTGGATGTCTCGGATGGTTTAGCAAACGGCGCAGTTGGTAAACTAGTTCATATCGAAACTGATGAGGCAGGGGCAGTAACTCGTGTGTGGCTGGAATTTCCAGATTCACCAAAGACGGGGCAGAAGATCCGGAGAAAAGCTGCTGCGTTCATCCAAGCAAACAACATCAGCCACACTGCAGTTCCCATTGCACGAAGAACTTCTACGATATATATGAACACTAATAAAACGATTTTCGTCAAAAGAAATCATCTGCCATTGGTATCAGCGGGTGCTATTACTATCCACAAGTCTCAAGGTGGTACGTTTAATCAAATCGTCTATGAATACGAAAAGACACATTCACAACAACTCCTTTACGTAGCCTTGTCCCGTGTCACAAGTATACAGGGATTGTTCATCGTTGCGAAGGATGGAAAGAACAAATTTTATCGTGGACGGAAAAAAGCTCAATCAATGGACAAGCTACAATCAGAATTTAGAAGATTATCAACAAATCCATTGATCACTTCGACTGACATTCTCCGAGAGTTCATCAGCAGACCAGGCTTATCAATAACAACCCTCAATTGCCAAAGCTTAGGAGCTCATAGCGGAGATTTCAATGATCCGGTGATTCTACGGTCTAATATATTGATACTTTCAGAGACGTGGAAGGAAAACGATCAAGAAATTGATGTTCCCAATTTTGATTGTGTCGCACAGTTCAAAAGACATAATGTGAGAGCAGGGGGTGTCACAATACTTTGCAATACTGCTCATGGAACGAACATCATGACACCCAATATGGACCTGAACTTGAAACAACTAGAATCGCTTTCAGTTGGGTTGTCATCTGTTGGAGAAATGTGTGTAGCTGAATATCGCACAGAAAGCGGACAGCGGATTATGCTTATAGCACGCTATATTTCACCAAATCAGAAGATGGCGAAAATAATAGAGTTTATTCACCTTCACTTGCTGCCGTATACTCCAGTGGGGGCTGCCGAAGTTGGAGTAGAGCTGGACAAAATACCTATGATTCTAGGTGGAGATTTTAATGTTAATTTTGCTTCAGAGGATTCCAAGCCATTAATTCAGTTCTTGCAACAGAAATTGTCATTGGAAATGAACAATTCACCAATTTAATCGACTACACGCCATGGTACCACGATCGATGCAGTATTCTCACGTTACATCGAAAATTTGGAGTCAAGAGTCTTCATTACCTATTTTAGTTACCACAAACCTATTATTTCGTTCATGAAGAGTCTACCAGAGAATGAAGGTGAAGCTGATTCAGATTTAATTCATCATATTCATACTAATATTATTGTATCTTGAAAAAAGTATAATTATTATGATGAATAAATTAATATTTACTATCAAGAAGTGTTTGACACGTGATTAAAATGATTCCTCTCCCTCTAAACATAGAAAATTAACTAATCCTTGCCGATCCAATCATTCAGTTTCACTTCTATCGCGTGTCTTCATGACACACCATTTTTTTTTAACTTCCCGATGTTAGGGAAGTTATTGTTATGAGTGGGAAAATCGAAATTGGAAATTTCACTTGATCTCCACGTTCCATGACCCCTAGAAACGTTTCCAACCATTTTGAGCGAGATGTTTGTCTCTCTGTGTGTGTGTATGTGGGTGCGGATGTGAGCAAAATTTTGTCGAACGATTTCTCCCAGACAAATTATGCGATTTAGGTTTTTTATATACTCATTGGATAGGTTTACGCCTAACTTAGCCCTGATTGGATTTTGAACATAATCGACCCAGCGGTTTTATAGATACTAACAAATGAATTGTTTATATCGCTGCGTCGGGAGAACCATTGAAGCTACGAAAAAAATTATTCAATGACATTTGTTCCACACACAAAAATACATATTTAATGTTGTATAACTTTTTGGCTGCCACCGATAGTTTATTGTTATTAACAAATTCAATTGCTTAGATCGCCATATCGCAAGAACGTTTAGAGATACGCAACAATGTGTCAAATAGAAGTCGTTCCACACGTAAAAATACACATTCGTTGTTTTATGACTTTTTTTGCCAACACCCATAGTTAATTGTTATTAACAAAATAGATTGTTTATATCGCTCGATCCTGAAATCGATTAGAGATACGAAACAATGTGTTCAATGAAAGTCGTTCCACACATAAAGATCCACATTTGATATCGCATCACTTTCTTTGCCAACACCCATAGTTAATTGTTCTTAACAAATTGAATGGTTTATGACGCTCTATCACGACAATAATTAGAGATACGAAATGAGGTGTTGAATGAAATTTGTTCCACACGTAAAAGGACACATTTGATTTTTTATGAGTTTTTATGCTAATACTCATAGTTTTTCACAAATTGAATTGTTTATCTAACTCTATCGCAAGAAAGGATATATTTTTAAAAAATCTCTTTACATTTTAAGCATTATACAATTTTACATATTTGGTAATTTTGAAAAGTTTAAAACGTTCACAATTTCAGACACAAACCGAAATTTAACATATAAGGGAGAATGATCGGGAAGTTATTGGTTCGTAGACTCGTAGAGGGTCAAACCCACATCCCATTTATTTTGGTTTGTTTTCAATAAAGACTTTAAAAAAAAGGGAGGAAAGAGAAAGAAGGAAGCGTGACCAAGGAGGTTGGCTTCCTTCTTTACCTTTTAGAAAAAAAAATACACACACACACATAGAAAGACTTTTCGGAAAACGACTCAGGAGGATGTGAAACATCGAGAAAAGTGAAAATATCATGAAAATATCACTTTCGATTTTCGGGGTTAAAAAGCAAAGTTAAAAAAAGTTCCTAAATCGCGAAGTTAAAAAGGTGTTCCCCATATAAAAATACGTATTTTATGTGCAATGACTTTTTTCGATATTCCGCATCATTAAGAAGTTATGACCGTCTCAACAATTATGTATGTAATGAGTGAACGAGTGAACTCAGCGCAGTCATGACGGTCTCAATCGAAGCATTTCCATGCAAAATAGAGCGGATTACACTTTGGATGGGATTCGTGCAGTACGTCCAATGTTATTAAAAATTGTAATCGTTTACACTGTTCCACCGGGGGAAATGTTAAAGTTATCGGGAAACTTCTCAAAGGCGAATTATTCCTTACTTAACAATAAACCTTTTATGTGTAATGACTTTTTTCCATAATTTGCATAATTAGATATTGTCGTCGGAGCAATTTGAAAGATGGGCGCAATGTATATCAGCCGGTTTATTCCTTATACAAAAATGCACATTCAATATGACTTTTTTGAATATGGGTTAGAACATATCGCGAGTTAAACTAGAATATACTTGGCGAGTGAATATGTCGACAATTACTGGAAAACTGTCGAAGAGCGGGATAACTAAGTAAGTATAGAGGTAGATGGGGTAACCAGGCGGCCGAATTCCAGTTGAATAGTTTTACGGACTTGAGAATCAAACTAAAGTGATTTCGTCCAGGAATTATCCGTCGCAATTTCAATTATTGATATCACTGTTGATTTCGGTCGTCACAATGATTGCGTGTTTATGCTGTGCTGAAATATCAAATCGGGAAGTTTTGTTTGTACCCGGTATGGGGCACACACATTTGCACACCACTAGTCTCATTATTTAGAGGCATTTCCATGAATTTCGAATTTGAAGGATGAGCGCGCGTTGTAATCCGCCGATGAGAATCAAGAACCAATCAAAGTATAAGATGAAAATTATATAGGCCAATGACGTTCAATGGGCAATCAAAAGATGAGAACGATGGCTGAGCGTTACATGACTCCCGTCGCTTTCATAGAGTAGAAACCGTCTGTCATTTATGGAGGATTCAACCCCCAGCCAAATGATATTAATTTTACCCCTTCATCCCTATTAGAAAGAGACATATGATTTTTCTTTGAGGGAGATGTTCATTATTCCTGCAGGCATTTGCTGATTAAGTCTTCGGCTGATGCTCATTTTATGCTAAACTGTGCAAACTTTATCGCTCAGATGGTGTCGCCGAACAATGTGCTAGAAAGGAAAAATGTACGACTATTTTTTTTTATATAAGCGTTCAATGTGTACCCGCGCTCTTACTGCGGAAGGTTTTCACAAACAAGCTCTTTCGGGATAACTTTTTTGGCGAGCAGGCAGGTCAACGAAAGTCGACCAAGGCACGAGACAGCCGTATATGTTTGTCATCGTTTTAATGAAAACTGGAAATCAATAAAGAATTCGACGTTTGATATAAAATAGACGAGTGAATTGAAAGCGAAAATCTTTGATAGCCTGGAGTCAGCCTGGCATTCAATGTAAATGTCCTAGGGCAAAACACTTCGGCAACCGGGTATCATTCAAAAAGTGGCCGCGCCATGTGTAAAGTATTGGCAACAGTGAGAAAAGAGGGCGCATTCCTATAACTCAGCTCGATCATTTCGACAACATGGGTCCATTCTTCGTTAAATATATTTGCAACATCATAGTGCACTTGCTTGTAAAATAACGAACTCTATTTCGTTTGACTTAAATCATGAGTCTAAACATGTCGAAAAATACATGAAACATACACATGGCGCGTGTTTTGAATTTTTTGATAATTTTTGTTATTATGCTTTCATTAACTTCACGATAACGAAAGTTATTGTAATGCCCCGAAAAAAAAACCTTTTTCTTCATCGGATGTTCACGTTTGAAGATTTTCTGTGTGTCTGTGTGGGTGTTTTTAACTTCCCGATCTTCGGGAAGTTATTGGTATGGGTCGGAAAATCGAAACTGGAAATTTCACTTGATCTAGACGTTTCATGACCCCCAGAAACGTTTCCAACCATTTTGAGCCAGATATTTGTCTGGGTGTGTGTGCGTACATGAGCAAAATTTTGTCGAACGATTTCTCCTAGACAAATTATGCGATTTGAGTTTTTTTATACTTATTGGATAGCTTTCCGCCTAACTCAGCCCTGATTAGATTTTGCACATAATCGACCCAGCGGTTGTATAGTTATTAACAAAGGAATTGTTTATAACGCGGCATCGTGAGAACGATTAAAGGTACGCAGAAAATTATACAACCAAATTTGTTCGGTACACAAAAATACATATTTCATGTTTTATAACGTTTTTTGCTGAAACCGATAATTCATTGATATTAACAAATTCAATTGTTTCTATCGCTATATCGCAAGAACAGATAGAGATACGAGAGAATATGTGAAATGGAAGTTGCTCCGCAGGTGAAAATACACCTTCAATTCTTTATGACTTTTTTCGCTGAACCCATAGTTAATTGTTATCAACAAAATCGATTGTTTATATCCCTTGATCGCGAGAATAATTAGAGATACGGAATAAAGTATCCAATGAAAGTTGTTCCACATGTAACAATACACATTTAATGTTTTATGACTTTTTTTGCGGACACCGATAGTTCATTATTATTAACAAATTCAATTGTTCAGATCGCTCTATCATAAGAAGTTGTTCCACACATAAAAATACACACTCGATGTTGTATGACTTTTTTCGCTGACACCCATAGTTGATTGTTATTAACTTCCCAATCTAGGGAAGTTATTGTAATAACCCCGAAAATGAAAAGTGCCAGATCGATAAAATTTTCACGTTTCTCGACGTTTTGCATCATCCTGACGTGCTTTCAGAGAAGTGTCTGTATGTGTGTGCGTGTGTGTGTGTGTATGTGTGAACAAAAACCTTTGTCCAACGTTTCCGGCGGAACCACTCGAGGGATTCCCTTTTTTTTCGATTGACGCGTTTCAGTGGTTTCCAGGTCTGGAAGGTGTAATTTTTTCAACAAATTATCCGTTCACTTGGTATCAACAAATTGAATTGTTTATATCGCTCTATCGCAAGAACGATTTGAGATACGAAAAAAAGTGTTAACTGAAAGTTATTCTCCGCCAACAAATACGCATTTGATGTTTTATGACTTTTTTTGCCAACAGCCATAGTTAATTGTTATTAACAAAATGGGTTGTTTATAGCGCTGTATCGGAAGAACGTTTAGAGATACGGGACAAAGTGTCCAATGAAAGTCATTTCACACATGAAAATGCACATTTGATGTTTTATGGCTTTTTTGCCAACAACCATAGTTAATTGTTATTAACAAAATGGATTGTTTATATCGCTCTATCCTGAGAACGATTAGAGATACGAAATAGAATGTCCAATGAAAGTCGTTCCACACATAAAAATGCACATTTGATGTTTAATTACTTTTTTTTCCAACACCTATAGTTAATTGTTATTAACTAATTAAATGGTTTATGTCTCTCTATCGCGACAACAAGTAGAGATACGAAATGAGGTGTTAAATGAAAGTTGTTCCATACGTAAAAGTACACATTTGATTTTGTGACTTTTTATGCTAACCCTCATAGTTTTTCACAAATCGAATTGTTTATGTAACTCTATCGCAAGAAAGTATATATTTTGGGAAAATCGCTTTTCCAAATTTTCCCTTTCCTATATTTTAAGAATTATAAAATTTGACATATTTGGTAATTTTGAAAAGTTTAAAGCGTTCACAATTTGACACACAAACCGAAATTGTGTTCATATACGGGGGAACGATCGGGAAGTTATTCGTTCCACCCGTAGAGGGTCAAACCCACATCCCGTTTATTTTTTAACTTCCCGATCTAGGGGAAGTTATTGTAATCACCCTGAAAATCGATATTCGAATTTTCATGAAATTTTCATTGTTCTCGATGTTTGTCGCCATCCTGATACGTTTGTTGCAATATGTTCGTATATGTGTGTGTGTGTGTGTGTGTGTGTGTGTGTGTGTGTGTGGATGTGGACAAATTTTGTGTTCCCGGTTTCTCAGGAACCACTGGGGCAATTTCATGTTGTTGTTTTTGACCGACGCCTCTCGATGGTGTCCAGGTCTGAAAGGAATGGTAAACTGAAATAACAAGTCCTTCATTTGTTAATTTCCCGATATAGGGAAGTTATTGTAATCACCCCGAAAATCGAAAATCGGATTTTCACCCGATCTTCACGTTTCAAGGTCTCCCGAATAATTCTAGAACATTTTTGGGAAAATGGCTGTATGTGTATTTTTTTTTTCCTCCGTCCCTCTCATTTGTACGTCCCCGGTAGCGGCCGTGTAAGCATTCCTTCAAGGGGCGTACCGGACACCCACCCATGCGGCTGGGGCCGACTTTCGCCATTTATTAGGCCATCGTATTTCTAAACACAGGGTAAATCTCCAGAAACCCCTGTGCTACGATGGCCGGCGCCTATGATGGAACCCACCCCCCCCCCCCTGCTACGGGTTAGGTTCCCGCTCGGCCGGGCGGTCTCATTTTATGGGTACCGCCGATAGCACACACGGAAGTTCCTGCATCGGTCGGAATCCATGAGAAAATATTTTGAAAAAATATTCTCCGGCGGCCGGGCGCGAACCTAGGACCTTCGGAGTAGTAGGCAGATACTCTACAACTACGCGAAAGCCCGGACTTGTATGTGTATATGTGTGTGTGTGTGTGTGTGTGTGTGCTTTTTGTTTTTTTTTTTTTAAGAAAGAAGAGAAAGAAGGAAGCCAACCTCCTTCCTCACGCTTCTTTCTTTCTCTTTCCTCCCTTTTTTTTCAATCTTTATTGAAAACAAACCAAAAAAAACTGACAAATTAAAAGTACAAATACAGAAAAAAAACAAAAACAAGGGACAATACCCCTTGGCCTACACTAGTAGAAGGACAACCTTCTATATCCCAGTATCCCCCAATCACGACGGAACATCTGCGGAGCAATACTTCGTTGCGTAGGGGACGACAGCCGCGGCTTCCTCAGTAGCGAATCCTTTCCGGTCATTCACGGTAGAAAGATCCTCCATTTACTCTGGGTTTTTCCGAAGCTGCTCCTCGCGGCGCAGCTCCTGCAGAACCTCCATTGCGAAGTCGTTTGTCGCGTTCCATGCTGCCTCTGATGACAGCATAACTTCCACAAGATTTCCAACATTAATGGGTTTGCCTACGCTATTTTCCCATATAGACCGTTGGACGTCGAAACGCGGACATGCAAAGAGAACATGTTCCGCGTTTTCCTGAATTCTCTGACACTTTAGGCAATCCGGGGAATCCTTATGTTTGCATTTATGGGGATATTCCCGAAAGCACCCGTGTCCTGAGAGCATCTGGGTTAGGTAGTAATTGACTTGTCCATGTGATCGGTCAAGCCAAACATTCAACTCCGGAATAAGTCGATGAGTCCACCGGCCTTTGCTCGAGGCGTCCCACTGTAGCTGCCATCGCTGGATGCTGTGGTTACGTTCTTCTCTCCTCAGTTCTACTGGGCTCAGCTTAGTTGATGTTTTGCGTGGGTTGAGTCGCCTACGCTCCTCCGCTAGAACTTCGATAGGTATCATCCCAGCAATGACGCACACTGCTTCGTTGGATACTGTCCGGTATGCGCCAGCCACCCTCAGGGCACTCAGCCTGTAGACTGGAACAACTTGCCGTCGTGCTGCTTGACTTCGTAGGGCATCTGTCCATATGGGGATACCATATGTTAATACCGATGTGACAACTGATGATAACAAGAGTCTTCTCCTCTGTTTTGGCCCTCCAATGTTCGGCATGAGTCTTGCAAGGGCAGTCCTCACTGCACCCGCCTTACTGCTTGCATGTTGGGCTTGTTGTCTAAAACTGAGCCGAGCATCAATCATAATTCCTAAGTACCGTATATAGGGCTGGGAAGTTAGTTTGTGCTCGCCGACTTGCAGCGTGATTGTCTCCAATTTCTTTCGGCTCGTGATGAGTCTTATGCTCTCAGTCTTATGCTCTGCAAGTTGTAGACCAATCGAGTCCATCCATTTCCGTATCTTGTTAAAAACATTATCGAAAATGAGCTGAAGCGTGAATAGATGTTTTTCCACGATGGTTGTAGCCACGTCCTCTGCAAACGCCACGAGCTTTGCCCCCGTCGGCAGTGCCAGTTTCAACAATTCGTCGTACACGATATTCCACAGAAGGGGCCCCAACACTGAGCCTTGAGGTACACCCCCAGTCACCTTATATGTTTAGGGGCCTACTTCTGTGTCATACTTGAGAACTCTGTCGGTGAAGTAGTTACCTACCATATTTTGGAGATATGCCGGTACAGATAGCGTCGATAATGCCGCCAAAATGGACTCCCACCGTACCGAGTTGAAAGCGTTCTTGACGTCCAGAGTAACAACCACACAGTATTGTTTCGTACCCCCTTTCCATCGTCCGCCCTCAATCGCTCTCTTCGCTGTTTTCATCACCAGGTCTATAGCATCCAACGTAGATCTTCGTCGTCTGAAGCCGTATTGGGCTTCGGCCAATAGGGGTTCCACCACTGCCTCAATTCTCTGATGTATAAGGCGCTCCAGGATCTTGCCCGCAGTATCCAGCATACAGAGTGGACGATATGATGACGGTTCGTCCGGAGGCTTTTTGCCCTTAGGAAGCAGTACGAGTCTCTGTTGCTTCCATCTGCTGGGGAAGATACCTTCCTGAATGCAAGCATTGTACATATCGAGAAAGATTCCAGGTGCTGCATTAATGGCGGCCTTCAGTGCTATGTTTGGCACACCATCGAGACCAGGGGCATTGTTGTTGCCCACTCTACTACAGGCGTGCAATAGTTCATCAGCTGTAATCGGTGGAATTTCGTCGTTGATACCATTTTTCACATACGTCCCAGTAATATTCGTTTGTTGAGGAAATAAGGCAGCCACAATCCTCTCCAGGAGCTCAGGGCAGGTCGGTGATGGCATCGGTTGACTTCTAAGACGCGCCATAACCACCTTGTACGGTTCGCCCCAAGGATCCTTATCCACTTCCTCCAAAAGCTCGTTCCAACAGACTCGTTTGCGAAGCTTTATGGCCTTGGTGAGTTTACGCTTAGCGGCATTAAACTTCACTTCCAGGCTTTCAGGATCTTCTTCCTTCCTTGCGCGTTGCCAGGATCTTCTCGCTGCGAAACATTCCTTGCGGAGGGTCGCGATTTCATTGCTCCACTAATACACCGGTGGCCGTCGATTTCCACTAAATTTCCTGGGCATAGTGGCATCGCAGGCGTCGGTGACTCTCCGCATGACTCCGTCTACTTTTCTGCGGTATTGCTACCGTTTACCGGGTCAGTCTTCAGTGCTACAAGGAAGGTGGTAATGTCGAATTTTCTCACATTCCAGCCGACTCCGTTTGTTCTTTCTGATGTGGGCGCGGACCTCCGGTCAACAGACACCTCCCAGAGTACCGCTCTATGATCACTGGCAGTATAGATCTCACATACGTCCCATGCACAATTTCCTTTCAGCAGGCTACTGCTGACAAAGGTGAGATCTATAATTGAGCTCGCTTGTCCTCTGCGAAATGTTGGTTCACTTCCATTTTTCAATAGGACAACATCTAAAGTCGAGAAGGCTTCTAGTAAAGCACGTCCTCGCTGATTCGGCTCCTTGCTACCCCAGTCAAGTGCCCAGGAATTGAAATCCCCCGCAATGGCCACCGGGAAATGCTGTTTCGCATCCATCACGAGTCTATCTAGAAATGTTGTGAAGTCTTCATAACGAAGGCTTGGTGGTGCATAGCAGCTATAGAAATAGATACCATTCACCTTGGCCACAACAAATCCAGACTGTTCGACACCATCGTATGCTTCAAACGGTAAACCACCGCAGGACCAAATGACGGCTTTATTGCTAGTATCAGGCACCCAGTTTTGGAAATGTAGATTCCTGTAAGGTTTGGAAATGACGGCAACATCAATCTTCAGGTCTCGAACCGTCTGCGTCAGCAGATCGTGTGCTGTTGCGCAGTGAGCAAGGTTCACCTGCAACACTCGCACTATGGCTGTGTACGGAACTTCTGGAGGGCACCCTAGTAGACTGGACATTTGATGCTACCAGTTACATGGGCATGGTCTGTCGTGGGCTCCTGTTCTGCGCATAAAACGCATTTCGGAGACGCTTTACAATCGGAGCTTCTGTGTCCTTCTTCGCCGCATTTATAACACAGGTCTGATCGATCAGTGGAGCTCTTGCAATTAACGGCAAGATGCTCGTACTGCCAACACTTGGAGCACTTCATGGGCCTTACCACTGTCACAATACGGGCATATACTAGGCTTATTCGTATTTTACTGCCCTTGCTCAATACGTTCCTTGCCGTAGCTGTAGGAAGTATTACTGTAGCTGTTTGTGTTCCTCTGTATGACTTCAGAAGGCTCCTGATGGCACTCAGTGGGACGTCACTATCCGCGCCGTCAGCTCTTCTCAAGGCATCGAGAATATCTTCTTTGGTTGTGACCTCATCGAGATCTCTTATTTCCAGTTCTTCTTGTGGTCCTTTATTGAGGACTTTTGCGTCATTGTTAAGGGCTCCAGGGCCTTCTCCAGCTCAATGGTTTGCTCTTTCTTTCCTCTGGCAAGAATTAACAGAACATCTCCTGCGGCTGTTTTGCGTATTTTGTCCACGCATGCGCTAGCCGCATAGACACTCTGATCTCTCTTTATTCGACCCAAAATTTCCGAGTACATCTCCGTACCGGTCGGACGAATAATCAGCGCATCCGGTCGGATAGCTGTTTTCTTCTTCGGCTTAGGTTTACTCTGCATAACTCCTGGGGGGTTTTGGGACGGCCTCCGTTTTTTCCTTGTTCTCTTGCTCTTCTCCCAAACACTTTCATCATCTTCCATCTCCGGATTGGATACTTCGTCCGTGGCCCTGTTTCCCGTTGGTGAAGTCTCATTACTCACCAGCTCCTCCACATTCATGGGTACTGTTAGAGCACTTTTGAGCTTCTTTCCTGCTGTGTCATTGGGTGGCGTTCTCTCCTTTCTTTTATCCCGTCTTGTTGGCGTAGCTTGAGATGTTCCGGATCTTTCGATGGGATCATGGCCGCTCCGTTGATTTGCCTGGAACAATCTGGCACCTGGGGGTGTCAGCCATGCCGCTGCTGGCAAGGGTGTTTTGAATCCAGGTACCTTAAGCTGGCACAGCCAATACAGCCCAGTCGAATTTGACTAAGTGATCCAAAAAGTATTAGTTTTTTACAAATTTATTCAAAAGAAAAAAAAATTTTTAACTCATTTTTTTTTGTTTTTAATGGCTGTGCCAGAATAAATTTAAGCTGGCACAGCCAATAACAATAAGGGGAAGTTTTTGTTATTTTTTTTTCTGAGCCCTGAGATAACTCAGAAATACTGATTCCGAGTTTTCTCAATGACTAATTAGACGAAATCATTAATTTGTTTAATAAAGTTGGATAATTAAGGATTTGACCTTGTAGTTCGGATAATAACTTAAGTATGGAGGGTGAGAAAACTCTAAAAACTTAGGGTGACCTCCAGGGGATCCCGTTAGAGTTTTCTCAACTCCCACGTATGATGAAAATTATCATCAATTTGTTAATCATTAACAATATGATTTTTGAATTGCCGTTATAACTCGAGTACTGAGGGTGAGAAAACTCTGAAAATTTAGGCTTATCTTCAAGGGATCCCCCTAGAGTTTTCTCAACTCCCACATATGATGAAAATTATCAACAATTTGTTGATGATTAATAAAATGATGTTTTAATTGCCGCTATAACTCGAGTATCAAGGGTGAGAAAACTCTGAAAATTTAGGGTTATCTTCAGGGGATCCCCCTAGAGTATTCTCAACTCCCACATATGATGAAAATTATCAACAATTTCTTGATGATTAATAAAATGATTTTTTAATTGCCGTTATAACTCGAGTATGAAGGGTGAGAAAACTCTGAAAATTTACGGTGACCTCCAGGGGATCCCCCTAGAGTTTTCTCAACTCCCAGATATGAAAATTATAAACAATTTTTTTATAACTAATAGTATGAACTTTTAGTTCCGGTCATAACTTGACTATCGAGGGTGAGAAAACTCTGAAAATTTGGGGTTACCTTCAGGAGATCCCCTACAGTTTTCTCAACTCCCACATATGATGAAAATTATCAACAATTTGTTAATCATTAACAATATGATTTTTAAATTGCCGTTATAACTCGAGTATCCAGGGTGAGGAAACTCTGAAAATTTAGGGTTATTTTCAGGGGATCCCCCTAGAGTTTTCTCAACTCCCACATATGATGAAAATTATCAACCATTTCTTGATGATTAATAAAATGAGTTTTTAATTGCTGTTATAACTTGAGTATGAAGGGTGAGAAAATTCTGAAAATTGAGGGTTACCTTCAGGGGATCCCCCTAGAGTTTTCTCAACTCCCACATATGATGAAAATTATCAACAATTTGTTGATGATTGATAAAATGATTTTTTAATTGCCGTTATAACTCGAGTATCAAGCGTGAGAAAACTCTGAAAATTCAGCGTGACCTCCAGGGGATCCCCCTAGAGTTTTCTCAACTCCCAGATATGAAAATTATAAACAATTTTTTTATAACTAATAGTATGAACTTTTCGTTGCGGTCATAACTTGACTATCGAGGGTGAGAAAACTATGAAAATTTGGGGTTACCTTCAGGGGATCCCCCTAGAGTTTTCTCAACTCCCACATATGATGAAAATTATCAACAATTTCTTGATGATTAATAAAATGATTTTTAAATTGCCGTTATAACTCGAGTATCGAGGGTGAGAAAACTCTGAAAATTTAGGGTTATTTTCAGGGGATCCCCCTAGAGTTTTCTCAACTCCCACATATGATGAAAATTATCAACAATTTGTTGACGATTGACAAAATGATTTTTTAATTGCCGTTATAACTCGAGTATCGAGGGTGAGACAACTCTGAAAATTTAGGGTAACCTTCAGGGGATCCCCTTGGAGTTTTCTCAACTCCCAAATATGATGAAAATTATCGAAAGGTTGTTAATGATTAACAATATGATTTTGCAATTGCCGTTATAACTTGCGTACTAAGGGTGAGAAAACTCTAGAAATCTAGGGTTATCTTCAGGGAATACCCGTGGAGTTTTCTCAACTCCCACATATGAGGAAAACTGTGAACAATCTGTTAATGAATGATAATCAGAACTGTTAATTGCTGTTATAACTTGAGTAACGAGGGTGAGAAAACTCTGAAAATTTGGGATAACTGTCAGGCAATCCGCTTACAGTTTTCTTAACTTCCTGATATAAAGAAAATGTTCAATTTTTCAATAACTAATAATATGAACTTCTAGTTGCGATGTTAACTTGAGTACCGAGGGTGAGAATACTCTGAAATTTCACTGTGGCCTTCAGAGCATCCTCTTTATATGTGGGAGTTGAGAAAACTCTAGGAGGATCGCCTGAAGATAACCCTAAATTTTCAGAGTTTTCTCACCCTGGATACTCGAGTTATAACGGCAACTTAAAGATCATTTTATTAATCATCAACAAATTGTTGATAATTTTCATCATATGTGGGACTTGAGAAAACTCTAGGGGGATCCCCTGAAAATAACCCTAAATTTTCAGAGTTTGCTCACCCTCGATACTCGAGTTATAACGGCAATTTAAAAATCATTTGATTAATCATCAACAAATTGTTGATAATTTTCAACATATGTGGGAGTTGAGAAAACTCTAGGGGGATCCCTTGAAGATAAGCCTAAATTTTCAGAGTTTTCTTAGCCTCAGTACTCGAGTTATAACAGCAATTAAAAAATCATATTGTTAATGATTCACAAATTGTTGATAATTTTCATCATATGTGGGAGTTGAAAAAACTCTAGGGGGATCCCCTGAAGGTAACCCCAAATTTTCAGAGTTTTCTCACTCTCGATAGTCACGTTATGACTGCAACTAAAAGTTCATACTATTAGTTATAAAAAAATTGTTTATAATTTTGATATCTGGGAGTTGAGAAAACTCTAGGGGGATCCCCTGAAGGTAACCCTAAATTTTCAGAGTTTTCTCACCCTCCATACTTAAGTTATTATCCGAACTACAAGGTGAAATCCTTAATTATCCAACTTTATTGAACAAATTAATGATTTCGTCTAATTAGTCATTGAGAAAACTCGGAATCAGTATTTCTGAGTTATCTCAGGGCTCAGAAAAAAAAGAACAAAAACTACCCCTTATTCTTATTGGCTGTGCCAGCTTGAATTTATTCTGGCACAGCCATTAAAAACAAAAAAAAATGAGTTAAAAAATTTTTTTTCTTTTGAATAAATTTGTAAAAAACTAATACTTTTTGGATCACTTGGTCAAATTCGATTGGGCTGTATTGGCTGTACCAGCTTAAGGTACCTTTTGAATCCTCCACTTTCCGTCATGGCTCTTATCCGCTTCGCGGATGTTTGGATCTTTCGAGCAAGATTTCGGATCTCTTCGTTGATCGTTCTTCGATTTTTATCGGTAAGAAAATTCACCAGTGTTGCCAGATCATTTTCCTTCTGATCCCATGTCGTCTTCATCGTAGTTTGTAATCCACTTGTAGCATTTGGGGCCACAGCATTTGGGGCCACCCGGGGACAATCAAGTAATGGTCGGCTCTTTCCACAATCTGAGTAGCCAGCGCCGGCCACCAGGGCTTTCACCTGATCGGAACCGGCGGCGGAATTTCCCTTTTGGGGGTTGTCCGCGTGTGATACAATTGTGTTATCATCACTGTTCATGTTTGCTTCATAGGCTGTTATAGGGAGCCCACCCTTGGCACCCTTGGTTTCGGGAGTTACGTTTCTCCCATATGTGTGTGTGTGTGTGTGTGTATGTGTATATGTTCGTATGTATGTGCCCAAATTTTTCGTCAACGATTTCTTGAAAACTAATGGTCCGATTCCATTTTTTTCCGATGTATGAGTTTTCATGTAACTTAGTGCTGATTAGATTCTGGAAGGACTCCAGTCAGCAGTTTTCAATAATTTCCAGAAAATCGGAAGGCCAAAAATCGCAAATCGGGTTAATCAACGGTCATCCATAAACTATGAGGGTTAGCGCAAAATTTATATAAAAAAAGTTGTTCCCCATATAAACACATTCTATGTAGAATGAGTTTTTTCTGTAATTTGCATAATTAAGGGGGTATGGCCGTCTCAACAATTATGTATGTAATAAGTAAATGAAACGTTTCCGTTCAGAATGAAGCAGACTACATTCTTGATGGCATTCGTGCAGTACATCCAATATTATTAACAATTGCAATTGGTTATACGATTCCACTCCCGCACAGAAAATGATATAAGCATGAATTATATCTGAAAATTTATATCGGATATATGCCCAAAATATATTGCAAATATATGCTTATATCTTCAATATATTCAGCATATATTTCATTAATATTGGCAATACGACATTTTTGGCCGATTTTTTCTATCGACATATATAAGCAGGATATATGTGAATCTTATATTCGGCCAATTTTCAATATATATGTCCATCATATTTCACATACATTAGAACATAAATTTTACATATAGAATATATATATCATCGATATTATATATTATAACATACATAAGAATTGAATATATGTTCTGAATATGGACGAAATTATTTAGAAAATTAATATTCTATTTGTTTGATAGATCTATGTAGAACTGCATAGCACAATTGGATTCCGTTGACTTATTGAGCGAAAACATAATACCTCCATAGCAAATAATTAACCAAAGAATACAGTTAAACTTATGAACTCGCAAGCCTGTTTAAGGATGCTCGCACTTATAATTTGTACTCTTAGACACTTTTACAGTTTGGAACATCGCTTAGTATTAATCACATTGTGAATGACGTCAACTCGAAATGAAATTTAGAACAATAACTTCCTCTGTCGGGGAAATGAAAAAAGTATTTCTATAGAAAGTGGTTCTCAAAATTTTTATGGTTAATTAATAATTGAGTGCTTTGCGAATAATAAAATGAAATTTTCCTTATCTATCGACTTTCATATACGAAAATTAAATTCATATTACATATTACACTATGAATTAAATCATCATGTGTCCATCTTGAGAAGTTGAAAGGACGAACACACAGTAGCACCAGGTATTTCATCGTTATTGCTCAAGAATTGCGCTCATTTTTATTTAATTCAATGAACTAAAAATAAAAGTTCAGAACAAGATTTTTGAAGAATGAGACGATTAAAAAATGATCTCAATCTGCACGCGTACTCAATCCTGACATCAAAGTTATATCGAAGTATTTCCTACTTCCCTGTTCTTATCATTGATTACTATACGAAAATTGTCTTAAAAACCCTCAGTTGATCAACACAAGTATAAAGGAACATTTCTTCTTAATCTCATAAGATTCTCTTTCAAAAAAAAAAAAACAAAACAAAATCTGACATCACCCTATTCTACAGTCTGAAAAAAATGGCTTGCCGATAAATAGCTGAAAAATACGAGTTAACAATATGATTATCGATGAGAAGGTGGCTTACTAAAAGAGCAGTTCATTACTGAGATCACATTTCAGTTCTCTTGAAGTGACGAGGAAATTCTTCCTTTACAGTAACTGAAACAATACATGTGAACATAAATAATGGGAGCAACACTTTTATTCTGAAAAGAGAAAATCAGATGGATTTGCTTGTTTTTTTTTAGGTGGAGGAGGGGGGAAAACATGTAAGAAAAATGTCACACGGAAATTTTTGTATAATGACTACATTAGCGAAACGAAGGACACTAGATTACGATGATAACTCAGTCCAAATCTAACAATAAATCGGGAATATCAAAGAGATTGCATTGAGGATATTGGGATCCAATGCTCGACGTCTAGGTGCATTGTCAGCAGGTTTATTAATTTTGCTTTTCCCGCCCTTCACGTTACTATTGAGTAATTTCTCATGGTCAAAAAGAGACATTACAAGGCATGTAGCCATACTAGTAAACGTTTTTTGCTCCTTCGCTACTTCCCATTGTAATATTGGCAACATGACTACACTGCTCTTTTTACCGAGCTCCACCTATTGCGAGAAGTTATGAAAAAATATTAGTCGGCTCATTAACATCACAGAGTTTAGTTCCGTTGATAAAAATACAATGGCTGCGAACGATAGTCGAACAGCCAAAAGCTGGTTCAAGTGAGACAATTGGGCAAACTAAACCAGCCGAAAACCACAAGTTGGAGCAATTGAAATACCTTTTTGGTTCTCAAACTTTTGTTTTCACATTTTTGTTCGATTTTCCGAGTGGGTTCTTCCTCACCTCACTTCTAAGTAAGATTCGAAAGGATTTCAAATTCACATATGACGTTGAGAAACGTTATCAAGTTTTGAAAAAAATGAGAAAAAGAACCTCAAGGAATTAGATGATAATATTAACTTCCCGACGAGGGAAGTTATTGTAATCGTGTCGAAAATCAAAATTGAAATTGGCATGATATAAACACGTTTCATGTGTGCCAGAATCACTTTCAGACGTTTTTGAAGATGTGCGTGTGTGTGTGTGAGAGAAAACTTTATCGAACGGTTTTTCAAAAACGAATGAAGCGATTCAACTTTTTTTTTTTTCATAGACGCGTCTTAGTGGTGACCAGATCTGAAAGAAGTTTCAACCCGATCATCGGTGCGGTTTTAAAGTTATTTAGAAAAAACTTGTAAAAAATCGCAAATTTTTATCGAATGGTTTCTCAAAAACAAATGGCGCGATTCAACTTTTTTTTTTTCGTCGACGCGTCTTAATGGTGTTCAGGTCTGAAAAAAGTTTCAACTCAATCGCTTTTGCAGTTTTGAAGTTATTTAATTAAAACTTGTGAAAGAATCCTAAAAACTGACATTTTTTTCTAATTTTTGCTATTTTTTATAGGAAAAGGATGAAATTTAATTTTTTTTCATGCCATTCCATACATCTCTGTGTAATGCATGCTGGACAAAAATTTGACTGCTATTAACTCAGCGGTTATCAAAATATTGCAACGCAAAATTATGGAAATTATAAATGAACATGCGTGGTGTGACTCTTGATGGGTCGAACCAATAACTTAAATATTAGATTCTTATTATGCAATTTTTACGGTTAAATACGAGTTATAACCATAGGGATCGTGCACATTTACATTTTTACAGAAATGGTAAAGTCGAATAGAATGTGCACAATAAAATTTTATTGTACACATCAAATTCGAACACAAACTTGAATAATTTTTTATTAAAAATGTACACAGTGTCCTTTTGCTCTGTGCACATATTATAAATGGTGTACAAAAAATTGTACACTATAAGAAAGAATGTTTCGTCCAAATATCGTGCACATAAATGAATTTAAATGAAAATATTGTGCAAATATATTTTTTTTTTATAATTAGTGAATTTCATTAAAGAGTTAAGGACGTTCACAAAAATAATGTGCCGATTATTTTTGTGTATGCAATTAATTAAATAATGAATGTCGTATATATAATCAAGGACAGGGTATCCTTCACGCACATACGAATCGGGTACATTTTACTTTCTACACATATGTAAAAAAAAAAAAAAGATCTGCACAGGCTATTTTTAATTGTGCACATAGGTTTTATTTACACAGTATCCAAATTTATGTACGTGCACAAATGTCATTTTGTTGTGCACAAGTATCATTTTATTGTGTACAAGTGCCATTTCATTGTGCACAAGCGCTATTTTCTTGCGAAGATGTGTCATTTTATTATGCACAAATGCAATTTCATAGTGCACAAGTTGTATTCAATTTTACTCAAATGTTATTGTAATTTGCACATGGAGGGAAAAAGTCAAGCCGAAAAGCGTCCATCTCCTTCGATGATTTATAACAATACTGTGATGCAGGCAACGTCGGACATACCCAGATATACAAACAGCTTGATTTTGAGATCCTATGTTCTACTGCAGTTGTATACAATTATATTTGTTTGCTGGTGTTACCCAAGCGAGAAGTACAACGAAACAAGACGAGAGAAACAGAGATCCCGAAGTCGAGAGAAGACAAAAAGAGAAGTTGATTGAGCAAAATCTCTGGTGGAAATCGGGTGGTCAAATTATGTCAGAAAATGTCATATTCCGACAAATTATGACACAATATGACAAAGCTGGGATAACATAATATGCCATATTTGGTCATATTAAAACATATTATGACATGTGTAGAACTATGCCACGTTCTGAAAATTATGGCGGAATTGGTGAAGTGACATATTATGTAATATTTTGTCACCATATGGCAAGTTATGACATAGCATAACATATTATGACATATTTGACATAACATATTACGCCAAAATATGACATATTTGACATATTATGCCAGATTATGTCAGAAACTCTTGTCAAGTTGGTTAAATAACATATTCTGTCATATTTTAACCGAAAATCTCATATTATGAAACATTAGCAGATTTTCATGCGTTATTTAAACTGATTATGAAATTTTCGGTAGGATTATGACATATTCTGTGACGAAACATGACATAATCAGACAAAGTGTCCGAAATTCCGATCATATGTCAATTTATAACATAGAATGTCGAATTCTGTCATAAAATGACATAGTGTGACTAATTATGACATATTATGACTTTTTTTCTCAGCACGATTTCGGCAGAATATATCATAATTTGATATTTTCTGACATCATCTGACGATCCGATTTCCACCAGGGATGAGGCAAGAAATGACAGACAATAAACTAGAGATAATGAGAAACGACCGCTTCACTCAAAGCAAATTTTACCATCGACAACAGTGAGAATATCTCGTAATGTCATGTAGGACAGAGACGCCCATCATCTCGTCTTGTCTCGTCTCATCGCTATTCATTATGTAGGTAAAAAATGAATGCCCAGAAAGTTTGATAACATGGTTGATATTAAATTTTCTATAAATTAACAATAATTGTAACAATTCCGACAATGCAATTAACTATTAAATTCATACAATATTTGAACGTAAATGATAAATACATATATCAATGTCGGAAAAGAACAAAGTAAACATTGAAAAGATGAACAAAAATTAAAGTTTTGCAGCTGACTAACGCTGCAGCTGTTGAAGCAGCTCCTCATGCCATTCCGCCTCTAGTTCTTCAGAAACTCCATCGTGCCACCTTTCACCTCCCATTTTATCCGCTGGTAAATACGAAGAAATATCGGTCCTGCAGAATGGACATTTACGCGAGATGAGGTTACGTATGCAAGGACTGCAAGCTCGGTGACCACATTGTTTCAATTTTTACAGCGATGCTTTCGAGGTACATAAGCAGCATCCTATTGAAAAATCAATGGTATCAATAACATATCATATACTAGTATTACTCCGTCGATCAGCAACGTACAATTGCGGAAGTATAACAGCTTTTTTTCGTTTCAGATAGGTAGTAAAATTATTTTACGTCACACAATAATTGCCATATAACATAAAAGTTTGTAGACATTTCTCTTTGTCAGTCCTGCAATATCGCTAGATTGATTTCAGCAAGTTCCCATAACGAGCCGAAGCAATCGAAGGAGAATAACATTAGTCGTAAGACGGCAGCAGAGGTCAAGTAGAACTACAATTAACGGGTCGATGAGTATCAATTAAACAACAAATGTTCTGATCTTTCACCAACCCAGCGGCTGCTGGGTCAATAAGGTCTAAACGTAGGGCTACGTAGTGAACGTCTCTGTGATAGTGGATAAAGAGGCTGGAGGGGGGGGGGGTAATAAGTAGTGCATGAAATGCGGAAAACCCTGTGGTGGGTAGGACGCTGGATGACGGAGGTGTCGCACGCTTTTGAACGTTGGTACTGGATTGAGCACTCTCACGTACGCTGTGACGTGACATTTTCAGGGGGGAAGGGGGGGGGGTGGGGAAAGTGCACGTCTTCCCTAAACTTTCCCAAATTCTCCTTCGTAATAGTTGCACGCCAGTAACATTTCCACGTAAAAGTTCCAAAACCGAGAGCTTCTAAGCGAACGCAACTTATCAGAGAAGTTGGCTAGTTTAACTTAACGGAATTTAGCGGACTTACACATATCTTATGGTATAAATTTCAAAGAGAATGGTCAGGAAACGGAACGAAGTAGGGAAGGGGTAGCGGCATGTCCCACACTGCTCAGGTTGTGGGCAGAGAGTTATCATTTTCAATGGCTTCGAAGCCACGAGGGATGACAAAATAATTGCATTGGTCTTAAATGATTTCTCCTGCCACGTGTCCGGCGAAGTCAGCGGTCATTTCGGCCGATAGCGCAACGAGATGTGTACTGAGTAGGTGCTCCGCGACGAGTGGAAAGTGCACAGGACAGACACAGAACGCTGCGATAGTGGCAGCTCCCTGCGGGCTACCGGCGTCAAGCAGAGGATAATAGTGCGGAGCCGTAGTTTAGCCTGTTTAAAAACTGCTTGGAGAATTGGTGATGGGATCTCCCCACAGATTCGGTCACAGCGAGCATCTTAACAAGAAGCGTAAGCATTAGTGTGAAATCTCGTTCGTTGTTTCCAACGTCGCTTCTACTGAAGCGAACCATTATCTATCAATATCTGTCTGGATGATGCCTGCTAAGGTCCTTACGCATGAGTCTGTTGTCGATTGAAGTATGAGTAAACGTTCGAACTTCGTACTCGCCATATATTACGCGCACCCATGAAATAAGTGCACTATCGCGCACAACTACTTGGCAGATGAACGTGATTGCAACTTAGCCCTAGACTTGTGAACGCTAATGTGAGACTGTGCACTGTCACGCACGATTATCTCACCAACGACTGCAAGCCTAAGTGTGAAATCTTGTTCTTCGTTTCCAACATCGCCTCTACCGAAGCAGACAATTATTTATCAATATCTGCCTGAAGGATGGCTGCTAATGCCCTTACGCGTGAGTGTGTTGTAGATTGAAGTATGAGTAAACCGTCGAACTTCTTACTGGCCACATCCATGAAATAAGTACACTATCGCGCACAACTACTCCGTAGCTGAACGGGATTGTAACTTGATCCTAGAATTCCAAGCGGTGATATGAGACTGTGCACTGCCACGCACGAGCATCTCACCAACGACTGCAAACCTAAGTGTGAAATCTCGTTCTTTGGTTCCAACATTGCCTATTCTATATCAATATCTGCCTGCATGGTGGCTATCATTACATGTGCGCGTGACTTTGTTGCGAATTGAAGTATGAGTAAACCCCCGAACTTCTTACTCACTACATATTACGCGCATCCATGCAATAAGTGCACTATCGCGCATAATTACTTCGCAGATGAACGTGATTGTAACTTGGTCCTAGACTTGTAAACGTTAATGTGAGACTGTGCACTGTGCACTAAGTGTGAAATCTCGTTCTTTGTTGCCAACATCGCTTCTGCTGAAGTAGAAAATTATCCATCAATCTCTGCCTGAATGATGGCTGCGAAGGCCCTGTAACGGAATATTCTATGACCCGAACCCATAGTTCTTGAATGGGTCTAATTGCGGTTGAAAATGTGCAAACGTACCGCGCGCCGAGACCCCTACATTTGTTTCCCCGTATACGGATAAGTCATTGAATCACGCAGTACATTACCCCCACTGCGCGCAACCGCGCGTTACCGGTGCGTCACCGACGGGCCAGTCTTGTGAGTGTAGATTAGCTACCGAAAGCTGGCAGTGAGAGGGCCTTCCACTACCTTCTTTCAGCTACCGTCAGGATTACCGTTTCTCATCATGCTTGATTTGACAGAATGCTACCGCTTTCGAATTTTCCGATATTCTATCTAATCTGATGGCAGTAAAATACGGTACCGCATGATCCGAACGTAAAATCAAGTTCTAGGGAATTCCGGTTGGGTTCACGGATGTTCTCGTTGTTATCGACTATACAATTATGGTTGGAATCGCCTACAATTTTATTACTGTATTACTGCACTATTGTATTACTGCACTGAACGAAAAATCCCGTACTTTCTACGGAATGCGGTGCCAACGGGACGAAATTCTTAGCGGCGAGCGCTATTTCATTCCGGACAACTGAAAATCCGTCAAATGCATAGCATAATCTGTTGGTACGAATGATTTCGCTCCGTTGGTACCCGATTCCGTAGAACCTACCGAATTTTTCTTTCAGTGTATATTTTCGTAGTGCAAAGGTTGACACTTAACCCTTTTCTCTGAATTACTGTCGCCCTGTAGAGGAAAGATTTATACTTACCAGTATTCTCTAATGATTATGGCATTCCGTATACAGTATGAATCTTTTACATTTTATGAAATAGTTGACCGACTCAATTCATTCGAGGAGCACGTCTCGGATATAAAATTTTCAAATGGGTTGTGATTTATTTGTTTGTTAACGCTGTCCACGAATCGACCCCTTTCTTCACGACTCACATACTGAGCACCCTGTAATCCCGTATTCCTATCCTCCAGTAACGTTTAGTATAGTTAGGTTAAGTTGAGATAAGTTAGGTTAAGA
Source organism: Asobara japonica (assembly GCA_026005395.1). Classification (NCBI taxonomy): domain Eukaryota; kingdom Metazoa; phylum Arthropoda; class Insecta; order Hymenoptera; family Braconidae; genus Asobara; species Asobara japonica. The sequence continues at coordinate 215,654 of BQMI01000076.1, forward strand.
GTTTATAAAGGGATCGGTTCGTTGATTTCGCAATCTTGAAAATCAACTGGCAGAAATAATTAATAGATGGAAATAAAAGCTACTGATTCTTTTCTCAACCTCGTTTTGATCTTCATGATTTGGGATTAATACGGTTACGATTAACCTATCGTTTTAGTTTCCTTTTAGTGTTTTCAGAGTATGGGGACGATAGTGATGAGCTGCGCCCCTATTTTAGGTTCAGTTCGTTAGGAAATTGCGGTGAGTGATGTCTCTGGTAGGTTATGAACGAAAAATTGATTACAGCCCTTACGCGGGAGTCTGTTGTCGATTGAAGTATGAGTAAACATTCGAACTTTTTACTCGCCACATATTACACACATCCATTAAATAAATGCACTATCGCGCACAACTACTTCGCAGATGAACGTGATTGTAACTTGATCCTAGGCTTGTAAACGCTAATGTAAGACTGTGCACTGTCACGCACGAGTATCTCACCTACGACTGCAAGCCTAAGTGTGAAATATCGTTCTTTGGTTCCAACATCGCCTCTACCGAAACAGACTATTCTATATCAATATCTGCCTGAAGGATGGCTGCTAATGCCCTTAAGCGTGAGTTTGTTATCGATTGAAGTATAAGTAAAGCTTCGAACTTCTTACTCGCCACATATTACGCACATCCATGAAAAAAGTGCACTATCGCGCACAAATACTTCGTAGATGAACGGGATTGTAACTTGATCCTAGACTTGCAAGCGGTGATGTGAGACTGTGCACTGCCACGCACGAGCATCCCACCAACGACTGCAAGCCTAAGTGTGAAATCTCGTTCTTTGTTTCCAACATTGCCTCTACCGAAGCTGACTATTCTATATCAATATCTGCCTGCATGATGGCTGCCATTGCATGTGCGCGTGACTTTGTTGCGAATTAAAGTATGAGTAAACATTCGAAGATCTTCCTCCCAGAGAGAGATTTATTAATATTGATTGATTAATGCATTAATTCCTGTCTAACTGTTACCCGCTACCTAGTGGTACATTTTCACATAATTTATAATTTCCTGCTTAAATTGAGAATCACACACTTCTTTGCCTTTTTCCGGAATATTATAATATAATTTTACGCTTTTGTATGTAACGTCGCTCTGCTCAAAACTTCGATGAAAATTCGATTCCTTAAAAAAAAACTCGATCAATTGTTTACTGATCTGAATTCTTCCCCCTTGTTTGTATCATTTACGTTTTGAATCAGTATATCCAATGTTTTCACCCACTTGGTACATAACCTTGCTCTAACGACTCATTTAAATTCTCCGCCAGGATATTTCCTGGTACTTCTCGTATTAATTTTATGATTTGACTAGCGATTCCTTCACTCGACCCTCTTATGTTTGGTAATTGTCTCATTTATCTGGAAACATCGTCATTATTTACTTGTTTAAACTTATCAAATTCATCATTTTGGAGTTCGATTAAGTCCATGTCTATGGCCACCGTAGTTTAGGTTCGAGAGATTGATTGATTGATTGAGAGAAAGAAAGAGAGAGAGATCGAGTGAGGGAGAAGGAGAGAGATGACAATTTTCTGACTTTTGTTCGCGCCTCCTCGTCGGACTTTCCTCTTCTTCGCCGGCGGGCCCGTCTCTTGCATCCCGCCTGCTTGGATCCCATTAAGGCGCCCGTCATATTCTTCAGGCGGTATAAATTCTAGCCAGTCGTGGTCCGTTCCCATCTCTGGGTCAACCTGTGCCCCATGCAGGAATCTTTTACATAGGCTGCCTTCAAGGATACTGACAAGTTGCCTTGACGAACCTCTCGCCTCAAACTTCGTCTCGTTTAGTAATCCTCTCGGCAGTTCCTGCTCTTTCCTCCCTACCAACTACTCGGGATGAAGCGAGACGAGACGAGATCGAGACTTGTAGGCAGTGCTTGTCCCAGCGTGACATATTTGGTGTAGTACCGCTGTCTGCTGATTGTCAACACTATTTCCGGTTCTTCATGATCCTATTTTACATACCTCTGGAATGCCATACTCTGTGGACATCTCTGCTCCCGCCGATGGCGTCTCTCCCGGCTCCCGGGGCATTGCCGGCTGAGCCTCCTGTCACCTTCCCCCCTCAGCTTGTGCGAGCTCATGGTGCATAAGTCCTTCCAGCCCCGCCTGCAACGGCCGTTGCGGCTCATCCGCTGCGAACGGTTCCGCATTGGCTGGCGTGGGCACCTGCGCTTCAGCGTGCGATGACTGTTCTTGTGCGTTGCAACGAGGCCGACCTCGAGGTCTCCTTGGAGGAGTTAGTGGTATTTGTGCCGCTTCTTTATGTGAAGGGCGTCGACGTGGGCGACCGCGGGGTCTTCTTGCCGGAGCAGCAATTTGTTCGGTAGGACGGACAGCAAGCGCGGCGAAAGGACGAACAGTAGCTGCTGTCGGCCTTGGTCCTCGTTGCGTTCTTGGACCCTCCGGCATGAGTTGTCTATCGACTACTGCATTAATAGATAACCAATTCAGATAAAGCATGAACTCATATACGGAGCATATACATTGTAAATCAAGCCAACGATGAGCACTGATTCTGAGTACTGAGCGTCAAAGGATTCCGAAAGATTCCGAAGGGTGCCAAATGATTCCGAAAGGATTTCGAAGGTTCTCGAAGACTTCTGCAGGGTCCCGAACGGTTTCAAAGGATTCCGAAGGTTCCCGAAGATTGCCAAAGGATTCCGAAAGGATTCCGAAGGGTGCCGAAGGCTTCCGAAAGGATTACGACGGATTCCGAAGATTGCCGCCGGATTCTGAATGATTCCGAAAGGATTAAGTAGGTTCTCAAAGATTGCCGAAGGATTCAGAAGATTGTCGAAGCTTGCCGAAAGTTGCCGAAGATGGCCGGAGTATTCCGAATGATTCCGAAGGTTCCCGAAGATTGCCGAAGGATTCCGAATGAGTCCGAAAGGATTACGAAGGTTCGCAAAGATTGCCGAAGGATGCTGAAGATTGCCGATGATTGCCGAAGACTGCCGAAGGATTACGAAAGAATTATGAAGAATTCCGTATCAACCGGAAAGGATTACGAATGATTCCGAAGATTGCCGAAGGTAACCGAGGCATTCCGGAAGGTGTCGAAGGACTCCGAAGATTGCCGAACATTGCTGAAGATGGCCGAAGGGGGAAGGAGGATTCCGCAAGGTGCCGAAGGATTCCGAAGATTGCCGAAGATGGTCTAAGGATTCCGAAAGGATTCCGAACGGTGCCGAAGGCTTTCAAAAGAATTCCGAAGGGTGTCGAATGATTTCAGAAGGATTCCGAAGAGGGCCGAAGATTTCCGAAGTTTGCCGAAGGATTCCGAAGGTTGCCGAGACATTCCGAAGGGCATTCGGAAGGATGCCGAAAGATTCCGAAAGGATTCCGAAGGTTGCCGAAGGGGGCTGACGAGTGCCGAAGGATTCCGAAAGGTGCCGAAGGATTCCGAAAGGTGCCGAAGGATTCCGAAGGTTGCCAAAAGATTCCGAAAGGTGCCGAAGGATTCCAAAGGGTGCCAAAGGCGTCCGAAGGGTGTCGAACCATTCCGAAGGGTGACGCAGGATTCCGAAGTGTGCCGAAAGATTCCGATTGCGGGCCAGGGTCGAATGCGGGGGGGGGGGGGGAGTAGGGTTGAGTGTGAGGGAGTGGCGAATGCCGGGGTTGACAGCGAAAATGATAAGTCAAAATTAAATGTTCTAATCTCCTCCTGGCCTACAAATGTTTTACCATTCTACACCTTCATCATTTTACCAAAAGTATTATGTCAAATGATAAGAAAAAAATTGTGACGTGACATCTCCGGGGGGGAGAAAATGCCCGCACGTTTGGCCTCTCTTCAAATTTTCCGGAATTATCCCGAAACTGGATTATTTTTATACTGGGATAATTCTCCGGAATTATCCCGAAATTCCGCTAATTTTATACAGGGATAAATGTCCGGGCTTATCCCCGAAAGGCTAATTTAGACACGCAGGGATAATTACCCGAAATTATCCCCGAAACCCAGTTATTTCATACGGGGATGATGATTCTAAATTATCCCCTGGATCGTGGTTATTTTACTCTGGGATAATTACTCGGAATTATCCCGATACTCTAGTAATTTTAACCCTGGGATAATTATCCGGAATCATCCCGACTCTACTAATTTTCTACCGGGATAATTACTCGGAATTATCCCCGAAATTCGATTAATCTTAGGCAGGGATAATTGCTCGGAATTATCCCCGAAATTTTACTGATTTTAGGCAGGGATAATTGCTCGGAATTATCCCCGAGATTTGACTAATTTTATGCAGGGATAATTATCCGGAATTATCCCCGAAAGTTGATTAATTTTATGCAGGGATAATTGTCCGGAATTATCCTCGGAATTTCACTACTCCGAACAGGGATAATTGTTCGCAATTATCCCCGAAATTAGCATTTTGGGCGCTACAAATGGGAAATGCCTAGCCCCGGGGCCACGAGGGGCAATGTCATTACGACGGATAGTACACTTAAGTACTTATCAACGTATGCAGGTCGAAGGTGTTCTTCTTGTGGCGATCCGGGGGCAAGTGAACGGCCCATGAGGCCAATCCGCCCGATAGGTGGCAGCTTCCTACTGACCAGCGGGGTTACGTAGGGAACTGTACTTCAGCCTTTCGAAAAAGGCGGTTGGGGTTAGTCGACGGAATTTCCGCGCGGATTCCGTCACACCCCCTTACTTAAAGTCATGTTATGCTGGGAACTTTGTTGTCAGGAATCGGTGCTCCTGATTTTGGAACTGTACGAGGAGGACTGTTACGCAAAACTTTCACACCGAAACTTTAATTACAGCATTAACTCAAACTTTTACCCCAACAAGAAGAGCAGGTGCTCTTTTGACTCTCCCAGAAGGTTCCTTAATTGACCGAGGGGCAAAACGTAAACGTAAACTTAACAGCCTTTGGCAACCCCACTTCTCCACCGGCTGACGTGGTCCATTAGTCTTCTATCGCAACGTAACGGTATCAAAAACGGAATATTCTAATACAGGAGCGCTGATCCCGCGATCAGACCTTCACAGAAAGTACTTCCCCATCATTTAACGGATGGCACTGTAAAGTCGGCCCTCTTTGCGTTAGGGTGCGGAGTTTCTATTCTTTGTGGGACCAAACTCAATCGCAATCTCAAAACGAATTTTAATCAAAACAACAAAAAAAAAAACTAAATAAAGAAATCCTCCGAAACGCGTTCCCGCTAACTATTCTCATCAGTCTTGACGAATCTCCGTAGGCACCGAGATAGGCGAAATCTGGGTGTCCTCCATTTAGGATAACTTAAGAACACGAACGTCTATCAGCTAACAGTGTTATCTCCAAAGCGGGATAACATCGAGATGCGATGTAGTTAACGAGATACTCAGCTCGACGGTTACGAATCTATAACTAGCGTCATTAAGCACGACGAATACCTATAGGCGCATAGATAGGCGAGATCACATTCTGCGTAACCTCTAATCAGGATAGCTTAAAATCACAACCGTATTTCTGCTAACAAACGTCATCCCTATCCCGGAGTAACATCGAAAGAGCGATGCAGTTTAACGAGATACTCAGCTCGAAGGTAACGAATCTACAACTAGCGTCATTAAGCATGACGAATACGTCTCAGCGCATAGATAGGCGAGATAACAGCCTGCGTAACCTTTACTCTGGATAGCTTAAAGTCACAAGCACATATCTGCTGACAAATGTCATTCCTAGAGCGGAACAACATGGAGAGGGTGATGCAGTTGAACGAGATACTCAGCTCGATTTACCAGTCATGCTGTGGAAAGGTAGGGGAAGTCAAGCATAGAAAACGTAGCAGTTGCGACGATGAAAATGTAATTGATAGAAAAGCAAGAGAACAAAAAAAAAACAAAAAGCGACAGATAGTCAGTAGATACAAAAATAATAAGCGCACATCGTTTGAAGTAAGACAGTTTTTTAACAATGGCGGGCCAAGGTGAGGCGAGCATCTCATAAGCTAGATGTGAGCTTTAGCGGCTATGAGACGAGGTTTAATTTTAGCGGCCAGAAGCCGAGAGGTTTGTTTTTAGCAGCGAAGCTGAGGGGTTAACGTTAGCGGACAAGAGCCGCGAGGTAAGGACTAGTAGTTGGTCTACTGAGGGGGTGCGTAATACCTGTCCCGTTCCTGGCGGTGGTACTCTAGCCAGCGAATCTCTTCGGCCGTTGGGACGAACGTTCTGTTCTTATCTCGTTGGTCGGTACCGTCAGCCACTGAGTCAGGAAGTTAGTTGGCAATCTGGGGTGAGTAATCCGCACGATGGGTTGGCACTGAGTAGGGCCGGTGGAACCTGTGCTCATAGTAGTAGGGAGTTGGTTGCGTTCCAAGTTCGTCGTAATACGATGAAGTAGCCAATCCGATCCATGATGGCTGACCGAGTCTCAGCGGGGATCGTGCCCGAGGGGTAGAGGTGGCTTGCGGATACTGTCCGGCACCGAAAGAGCGAGGGGCTGATGGTCGTTCGGGAAATGTTCCGGAGTTCCCTCGTTGGGTCCAACCCCGAGCGCGGCCGTGGCAGGGACATTCTCCTGTTAGTAGGCCCCTCCGTCCACATTTGTGGCAGAATTCTCCAGCTGGGGCATTGGTGCACTCCCCGAATCGATGTCCTCGTCGGCGACACTGGAAACAGTAAGGGACTTTTTTCCCGGCCTCCCCAGGTAGTTTTGGTGGGACCACTTTTGGGACTGGATGTGTTGGAGCGCTGGTACTGCTAGTTGGAGCGTCTGGTGGATTATTGATCGGCCCGCTGACCTTCTCGTCCAGTGTGGGCAGAACGGAATCTTGAGGGATTTCTACCTTGGATGTGGAGGAGGTAACGCTCTGCCCGGAGAACTGCTTATCGTGTTCTTCCACGTCTAGGTGCAGGCATTCGGGTTCTGATACGGCTTCGGCTAGGGTCCTTGCTGCTGAGACTAGTGTTGGGCTGGGTCGACTGCCTGTCCGCCATGGTCCGTGTACTGGTAAACGGGGAATCTGCACTCGTGGAACTAGGGTTTTAGGTGGTTGAGCCTGGGCGTTACCGGACGGGGAAGTCGTCGGCTTCTGAGTTCCTCCTGGGGCTCTTGATGGCCCTGGGTCCTTTTTTTTCGGGGTACTAGGCGTCTTCTTAGGGGTCTTCCTAGCAGGCTTCCGGGCGGGTTGGCGTGGCTTCGACCCGCATGCAGTGGGCTTGGCTTTGGCTGGAGCTGGCACCTCACTAGCTGCTCTTGCGTCATGGCTACCAGTGTCCTCCGAAGTTTTGGGCTGTGGAGCGCATATAACCGTCCCGCTCGATGGTTGGCTTTTTGTGCACTTGGTCACAGCCCTACTGGACACTTTCGGTGTCGGCCCCTTGACCAGCGGGCTTTTTCCCTTGCTTTTGGGGTCACTCTCCCCGTCAGTCGTTCTGGGGGGAGGGCCGGGTGGCTGGGTCAGGTTCCCGGAGGCCTTGGAACTGGACGTGGTGGACGAACTCGACGAACTCGTAGAAGTGGACGATGAACTGGATGAGCTAGACGATGATGAGCTTGACGACGAGGATTCCCGACGCCGGGGCTTGGAGGCGGCGCTCCGTCGAGACTTTGAGGGTGGAGCTTGCTGGGTCGATGACGATGGACGGAGCGTAGTCCGAGGGATAGGGGGCAACTCATACATCCCAGTGCATAAGTGGGGCAAGTCCTGGGCGACGGCCTGCTGAATGGCTTGAAGTAGTCCAGGACTCTTAGCTTCCGCTCTCTCTAGTGAGTGTAGAAATGGTGTCAGGGTGACCCAGGCTTTGGTCAGGACGGGTATCTGCCCGCGGGTATCAATGCCAGGATCCTTTCGTGAGACAGATGGAGTTTTTCCGAGGTCCGAAGAGGCTAGGGCTTCGATGGATGACTTTGCGGCGGGTTTGCCTCCGCCTAGGGGTACCGTCGAGCTCGGGGTGGGGTTCTCCGAAGGGGCTTCCGCTCCGGGAGCGTCCGGCTTAGGGGCCGGAGTTATGGATGTCATGACCTTAGTATCTGGAAGGGAGATAGGAAGCGCATAGGTAATGTTATCAAAGCGCATGCAGTGCGAGATGCACGAAAATTCAAGCGAAGCAGATCCATATAGATTAGCAGTAAAGCGTAATACAAGCATGCACAGAGGGGTTTCGTTCGGAGGGTAGTACTGATTAGCTTAGGGTCGCCCTGGGCATAGCGAAACGCCGGAGGAGCGTTGCCAGCTCAATAGCCGACCGAGATAGTTGTCGTGTTCCCTAATTCGATACGTAGTCATACGAGGGGTAACGTGATAGGTTAATTTGAAGGCCTCACGAGGTACCGACTCGCGGCATTAATTGGGAAGCAGTAGGAGTTCCCTCGCTCGAATTTACGTAGGTAGTGGACGAGCTCGAATTTAGTAGTTGCTAGTTGCCTAGCTCGAGTTTAAGGAGGTAGTTGTACAAGTTACCTAGCTCGAATCTTAGGGAGGTCGTTGTACGAGTTACCTAGCTCGAAAGGCTATTTAGAAAGTTTAATGAGGTTCCCAGCTCGAGATCTCCATTGGGAAGTTTTACGAGGTACCTGGCTCGAGGATAGCTTAATTAGGAAGTTTGAGCGAGTTCCCCAGCTCGAACGTGATTAGGTAGTTTCCCGAGATGCCTAGCTCGATTGCCTAATTAGGAAGTTTAACGAGTTCTCCGGCTCGACGATCGCTTAGGTGGTTTTGCGAGTTGCCCAGCTGGAAGATCGCTTAGGTAGTTTTACGAGTTGCCCAGCTCGAATCCGTGAGTTTACGTCACGAGTAGGGAAGGCTTTTGGCTTCAGAGCGGCCCGCCAGGCCAAGCTAAATGCGGGGTTGGCTGCCGTCGCCCGAGAGCGCGGGGGTGGACCGCGAGGGTTCATGGACGTTATGTGCAAGTACTCTACGTCGGAGGTATTTTCGACCTCCGTGTACTCGTCTTCGTACTCGAGGTTACGTGACTCATCGAAGTGTATCGTGCGCAAAGCGGCGTGTGATCGAAAGGGTGCGCGTACTGGAGTACGAGGAGCCGGAAAGGCTAGGCTAGGGCAGAGAGAGTTCTCTGGCCGAGGGGGTGGTCGACGTTCAGCGGAACTATTATAGATCCGTTCCTGACGAATGGCAGCCATCTCCAAAGCGTCCATGGTGAGCCCATCACCCATGGGGATGCCGATCTGGTACACGGGCAGCATTGGGCGATGCGGTTGCCGAACCTGCTCGAGATCAGTCCATTGAGGACGAAGTCGACTGAAATATCCACACATGCAGGAGAAATAGTCACGGACGGATTCCCGTTCGTCCTGGGTTCGTCGACTAATTTCCTCTTGGAGCGCGATTTGGTCGTCAGGATCAGCGAAGTGATTCCTGAGGGCTTCTTTCATGCTTTCCCATGATTGAAAGTCATCGGCGTGCCCGCGATACCAATTGAGGGCTCACCCTTCAAGTAGGAACGCGATAGCACGCACGAGTTCCCGTTCGCGAACATTGACGAACGCACGGCCTTCATCGACCCGGGCGATGAAGCTTTCCACGTCTTCCTGGGGACGTCCCGAGAATGTGACGTTCCATCGCCGGATCGTATTTAACGAAGCAGCCGGGGAAAGGGGGCGGCTAGGGTAGCGAGAGTCCATTTCTTCGTCAGAGAAATGACTATCGACATTTTCCATGAAATTTGCACGACGTGGAGGCGGCCGACGACCGGGATCGTTGGGTGGAGTCGATCCCCAAGGGTTATCGCCCGAATTTCCGCCTCGACCACGACTAGGTCTCACGTTAGCGCGATCCGACTTTGGTGGTTTACCGCTTTTTCGTTTAGGTAGCACCTCAGCGGAGATATCCGGAAATTCCGAGGGTCCGCTAGGGTCTTGCCCCGAGGGTTGGCTAGGGTCTTGCCCCGAAGGTGGACTAACACCTGGCTCCTTTACTAGCGATGCGACCCTGACCGATCGATCGAGAGAATCGTCTTCATGGACGAGGGGTTCGTCAGATTGACGATGATCACTCTTTTGCCGATAATTCAAAGCAACACCAGTGAGGGTAACAGTAAGTGTTACAAGACTATGACAGACCGAGATCCGATTATTTCCAAGGAAAATTTTGGGTTGACCTAAGAGTACTCGGTCCGAAGGGTTCTTCGAAGTTCAACGGAGCATGTAGCTGGGTCGAGAACAAGTCGAAAAGTGGACCGATACACTGAGAGTGGGCTAATTTATACGCCTGAATCCGCCATTAAGACGAGGAGTGGGGTTACCCCCACTTTCCGTGACGACACACATGACCTATTGTCACGAGAGGTAAGGATACCTGAAATATCCGCCACGAATCGACTGAAACCGCAAAAAACCGGTTTGGGGACGTAAGCGTGACTATTTCCGACGATAGGTGATATCATCCTATGTGTCGGGGAATTAGTCCGATGAGTCAGTGGTTAGGCACGAGGGTGATGTCATTCCTTTGTTCGGTGGATTAAGGCGAGGTTGTTTTGACTGGGGTGATGTCATTCTCCGACTATAGGTTTTAGGAGTTTACGTCATCCTAAGACGAGATTGGGTTTGCTCCCCCAAGAAGAGAGGTCTTACGCGACCTGGGCGATACCAAAATTTTCTCTATTTCCCTAACATACTAAATTTCTCTCCGAAAGAATACTGCAGCCGTAATTTTTCTAATTGCCCGTAGGCCCCACGTTGGGCGCCAGTGGGGACGTGACATTTCCGGGGGGGGGGGGGAAGGAAATGCCCGCACCTTCGGCCTATCTTCCCCCTAATTCCTCTAACCTCTCCTGCTGAATCGAAATTGGGCGCCAGTACATTTTACGGAAAATGTACAAACGAGGGCTTCTAACGTAACTAAACGGAACTTAACGCTAACTTACTAACTAAACCAGGGACTTAACTCTAGCCGGAAAGGGAATGGTCAGGAAGGGGTTAGGATAGGGAAGGAGGAGCGGCATGTCCCACGCTGCTCAGGATGTGGGCTATGGTAGACAGGGTCGGGTTCAGGATTCTTAGGCCCGTAACAAGGCTCAAAAACGTACGCAATCAATATGGGAGAATGGCATTATTTTTATTCCGCAACATACATAACGAGAACTACAAATCTCCTAAGAATTTGGCTGGAGTTCTCCCCTAATACTAGAAATTATAACTCCTTCGGAGAAAGAGAATACTAACCGGGAGGGATATTCCAACCCGAAAGAAACAAATCGAATTAAAAGTCCGATCGAACGTAAAACTAACTAGTTTACCGACATCGTGGTCGAAACCTGTCTCAATTTTACCCCGAAAATTATCCCATAAAAATCAAAAGAGATACAAAAACGACTCGAAGCTGCACATAAAGCGATAGTTTATCAACCTCTCGGTCGAGACGGTTAGTCTAACCCAAATCACTTACTTTCAAAAAAAACTTATTGGCCTCTAATCCAATAATTCGTCGACTTTTGGTCGAGAGAGTCATACAGGTCCTAACTCCCGACAAGATCTATAGCTTCATTAATCTATCGGAGTTCCAGTCAAACACGACCGATAGTTATTGACTTCGCGATCGAGACGTCATAATTTTATAACAAAAGTATCGCGAAACGGCCGAAATAGGTTACCGACATTCCCGTCGAAATCGCGTAAATCTACGACAAAATCTATTGATCCGTGACTCGAAATAGTTTATCGACATTACGGTCGAAATAACGAAATCCGATAACAAAACCAAAAGAAGTCTTAATTCGTGGTTCGAATAGTTTATCGACGTTCCGGTCGATATACTATAATTTTGCAACGAAAGAAATAGCGCTAAATAACCCGAATAGTTTATCGACTTTCCGGTCGAAATTCCATAATCAAAAAAAATGACAGGGAAAGACTCCTGAAATATCCCCAAAATTTTGCGATTTTATGCCGGGCTAATCATCTCGGAATCATCCCCGAAACGCGATTAAAGTACGAACGGATAGTCTTCCCACATTATCCCCGAAACGCGATTAATTTAAGCAGGGATAATATTCCTCAATTATCCCCGAAACATTAGTTTAATACGAAGGGATAATTATTCCGAATTCCCCCCGAAACATTATTTTATAAAAAAAAGAAAAAGAGAGTAAAATTAATTCCTGTATTTTCACGGAAATACAAGAAAACTCACGCGACCGAATTGCTGGATGTTTGTTGTCATGGGTGACATCATCCAACAACTCTCGGGTCCATTGGCATTGTCCTGAAGGTGACGTCATTGTCTGACAATGCCATCCCGATGTCGCCCGAATTTTCGAAGTTTAATCCTTCGATTTATACGCGCGAAACCTGGGATAAGGGTTACGAAATTATCCCCGAATCTCTATAATCTTACTCTGGGATAACTATCCGGAATTATCCCGAACCTTTACTAACTTTATACAGGGATAATTACGCGGAATCATCCCGATACTCTAGAAATTTGAACTCTGGGGTAATTGTCCGGAATTATCCCGAAACTCGATTAATTTGATGCAGGGATAAATATCCGGAATTGTCCCCAATATCGATAATGCTATGCGGGGATAATTGTTCGGAATTATCCCCGAAACTTCATTAATTTTTATACAGGGATAATTTTCCGGAATTATCCCGAACCTGGATTATTGTTATACTGGGATAATTCTCCGGAATTATCCCGAAATTCCGCTAATTTTATACAGGGATAATTGTCCGGGCTTATCCCCGAAAGGCTAATTTAGACACGCAGGGATAATTACCCGAAATTATCCCCGAAACCCGGTTATTTCATATGGGGATGATGATTCGAAATTATCCCCTGGATCGTGGTTATTTTACTCTGGGATAATTACTCGGAATTATTCCGATACTCTAGTAATTTTAACCCTGGGATCATTATCCGCAATTATCCCGACTCTACTAATTTTATGCCGCGATAATTACTCGGAATTATGCCCGAAATTCGATTAATCTTAGGCAGGGATAATTGCTCGGAATTATGCCCGAGATTTGACTAATTTTATGTAGGGATAATTATCCGGAATTATCCCGACTCTACTAATTTTATACCGGGATAATAACTCGGAATTATCCCCGAAATTCGGTTAATCTTAGGCAGGGATAATTGCTCGGAATTATCCCCGAAATTTTACTGATTTTAGGCACGGATAATTATCCGGAATTATCCCCGAAAGTTGATTAATTTTATGCAGGGATAATTATCCGGAATTATCCCCGAAATTTCACTACACCGAACAGGGATAATTGTTCGCAATTATCCCCGAAATTAGCATTTTGGGCGCTACAAATGGGAAATGCCTAGCCCCGGGGCCACGAGGGGCAATGTCATTACGACGGATAGTACACTTAAGTACTTACCAACGTATGCAGGTCGAAGGTGTTCTTCTTGTGGCGATCCGGGGGCAAGTGAACGGCCCATGAGGCCAATCCGCCCGATAGGTGGCAGCTTCCTACTGACCAGCGGGGTTACGTAGGGAACTGTACTTCAGCCTTTCGAAAAAGGCGGCTGGGGTTAGTCGACGGAATTTCCGCGCGGATTCCGTCACAAAATCATACTCCTCTTTTGAAGTTTCACTTCTCTGGCGCGTCAGGAACTACACGCCAATTTCATTTTCATATGACTCATTTGACATAAACATGAATTCCTACCAATTCAAAATGCATTCCTTGAATTCAAGCCAATGCCCTATCTGCATTAATGTCGAATGCACCTTCCTCCATTCTATTTTCATTTGAATGTGAATAGCTGAAACCATAGAAGTGTGATAAGGTTGAGGAATGTGGCCAACATTTTGGAGGGCGGGAAAAGATTAAATGCATAGAGTACTTTTAGGATGGGGACGATTGATTTGTGAATTCATGTGGCAACAAATAGCGAAAATGCTGCGACTATCACATCTGGAAATGAAACCAAGATCGCTCACTCAAGAGTCGGGTGCTGTATAATTTTTCTGTAGGAGAAAGGATTCCATGTATGCAACCCATTTTGGTTATTGCAGCATCATGCTAAGTCAATAACTCTGACTAAAGATGCAATTTTGAGGGAGTAAAATCCGATTTCAATTCACAACGATACACCCACAAGAGCTGAGGAAAATGGCAAAATTGTTGCGGAGTGTGAATGATACCCTATCAGAAAAGAAGACCATACAATCAACGGGGGTAAACGTCCTGACTCCGCTGACTTGATATAAAATATGCATACATTCTAATAGATTGCGAACGAAATCATTACTCTCATGTATCCTTCTTCTCCTTCTATATTGCAGTTCATTTTCCATGAACCCACCTAAGTTCAGGAGAAATCAATCCTTGTCATTTAGGAATTAAAAAATTCTACGAATTAGGTAACCATGGTGAAATATACTAGCGCCTGGAGTAGCGTCAAAACTGGCGTTCAACTCGTTGATTTCATCCACACTTCTGATATCATCATCCATTGAATTGGCCTGGCTTTCATTGAAAAGATATACTGAAAGAGTTACGATTTAGGGGTTAGTTAAAAAGAACTATCCAGTAATAATAAATATTTGAATGTCACGAGGTGCGCCAAGTCAAATGCATCACACACGTCCGAGATATCTCACCCACTACCTGGTGACACAAGACAGTATAAAAAGCAATCGGCGAGGAATTCCGCCTCCAACAAATGTGAAAACTTTCCGTTCATCGGAAACGGAATGTTGCACCTTGAACTCATATATACAATTTTTTACACCTCGAGATAGATGCATCATCCTCAGATTACCCACCAGCGTTAAGAATTCTTGTACATCAATACTAAAAAAGAGAATTGTAATCGAGAACATCAGGTGCTAATGTAATGTCGTGCTTAAAAAATCATGGACCAGTTGCAATCAATAGCAACGGCCAAATGGAGGTTTCGGCGGTTGAGTAAATAGAGTGTTCGAATTATAAATTTGGGATGATTCCATCTGCGACGAATAACCCGAAGCATATAAGTTCAAACGCATAATTATTCGATTCAATCGCGTTGCATGGATCAAATATCTCTGGCCCTTACAGACTGATCTCCTGTACCATAATACACGTATATCCAAAAATTACCTATTTATTTGGAATTTTTTTTCGTATCTCATGATCGCTATGTCGTTTTCTTGCAAGTCGATTGGCCTCCAATTTCTGTGACGTCCGCCATGGCTTAATCCGATACTCAGTTACTGCCGTGTCGATTACTTGTGACAACTTGGCTGAATCGATAACATCATGACTAAATAGCATTATATGAAGAAATTAAGGATAAAATGTATGTGATGAGTAGGGATGAACCGTACGTAGGGAAAGATAGTTCGCGGCTATCGTTAGGGACATCTAAAGGTTTCCAAACAGAGGAAGTATGATGCACTTACGTAATGAATGATGGATACTTGTTGACTCCAATTGTGGTACGATCCGTCAATTCTATATGTTATTCACTAACTCCAATCGAGCCTTCAATCTTACCATCAGTGGCAGAACGATTAACCATTAACCACTCACCGGAGGGAGAAGGGCTCGTTTGGTGAGTGAACAATTGTTGTCGAGCCATGATTGATTTGACGATTCGATCATCTTCCAACCAACCGCGACTTGAATCTTGATCGTTAACTACTCATTTCGAGTATCAAAGGCATCAAAAAATAAAATAATCAAGATATACAACATCCTACGTCATAGGAACGTTGCTATCGTGTCTATTTGTGAATGGAATGAATAATTTCAAGTAATAAGTAAAAAACACTACCAAAAATGGATATTCCCGGTGGAATATTTGGAACGTGATCACAATAACCTAGACATGCTTGAAAATTTGCTTTAAAAACGGAAGTAAAAGCTACCTTTTCTCCATTAGCTTCCGACTCGTCTCCCAATATGTGAGCGATCAGAAAGATTGACTAATGTCAATCGGTAACGTGTGAAGGTATAGAAAGACGTGAAGAACATGTGAAGCTTTCAGTAATTGCGAGAATCGCAATTGGCCATCGGAAATACCGATGGTGGCCTTGTGAACAATTCTAATATGGCGGTTCTGAAGGCACAATCGACGGTTAACTTTTAAGTACTCGTATATGAAAGTCATAAGGACGTGCAAGCAAACAAAAGGTATTTGAAAATGGAGACAATTATACTGACAGACATGATTCCCCTCGTTGTTGCAAGATCGGGACTCACATCCAGTCACATGACACTTGTATACGTTTTTGGATATTAGTTTCTTGGTGCCGGTAATTGATTCGGGTTCGTTACTCTTTATTGAACTTATTTAACTTATCTAATTTGAAAAATATGGAAAATGGAGCAAAAATAACCAATGAACAGTCCGCACTGTAAAGACAGATCACGATACACACATGCGAATGCAGTTCCCATGGCGGCCATTTTTGGTAGTACCGATGGAGGCCACAGGATATAGCTTTCTTATTTCCTATCGTCAATTCTGGAATTGTGACTAATATACCATTCATGTTCTTACTCATCATCTTCCAAGTTTCTTGGCGGACCCCAACACGCTTTATAGCGTGCAAGTGAAAATTTTCGCAAGAATTGTTCGTCCGTACTGGGTTCTGGAAAATCGACAGCACGTCTTTCAATGGAACCCATGTTGTCCGTAAATAGCTCCCAAACCTCTGCAAGTTAGGTTGCCTCTCTCGGTCAATGAGGGTCGTGATATACTGGGCCCCCTCTTCAATTTTGTCGGCTGGTAAATGAGCCAATGCATATGCTCTCTCCAGAATATACTCGCATCTGTTTACTCGTATTCTGTCACCGACCTTGTAAGTAGCCCGTAGAAACGTGACTCCAAAACAGTGGTGCGCAAGGCGGGCTCTCCAAATCAGCCTACAAAGATAATGATGGAAAGCGACCAAGAACTGATCAAGATTATGGCGAGCGAGGCCCGACGACTGATCACCGCAGAAAACAGAGGCCTCTTCAGGAAACTCCAATGTTCCGCTCGGAGATTGAAAAATCTGAACGATGCAGAAGCTGCAGAAACCATGCTTATGAAGCTGCGCCAAATGGAGGCCCCGCAACGTGAGAAGGGCAGCTAGAAGATACCGGATGTGTCTTTCTGACAATCCAAGCATAGTGCTCAAAGGTAAGGATATCACGTCGCTTCTCGATACGCACAAAGAAGCGCATTTAAACTCTGGTAGGAAAAACACCGAATAATAGATAGCTGCGAACAATTAACCGAGGTTCCATCGATGCCCCCAAAGGGCAATGGGGAGACGAGCAGGAATAAGCGAGCTAAGAAATGTGGGAAGCTGCGGCCATCTGCGGCGGAACGCGGGCACATGGCCAAGAAGAGAACAATCTAAAAAGTGACCAGTACTACGCCCTAGTGCACTGATGATTCGCCCGGTGGACAAGAGCAAGTACTCGGAGATCCTGTCTCATTAAGGAGGACGAAGTCTCATGCGTTGCCACTGCATGCGTGGAAAAAATATGCGGGACTGCTATCGGTGGCATGCTTTTGGTGATTACGAAAGGGAAGGAGGTTGAAACTCATCCTCGATTGACGGCACTGCTCCTGGAAGGTCACCAATGCCTATACGGCCAGCGACAATCAAGCACAACTCGGCGAAGTACACAACAACCGAAAGCCGTGTACGACCACCGTGGAGGATGTACGACCACTAGATGTCCACCTACTAAGTGGGAGCTATGCTTCGGACGAGGTGAATGAGGTCATTGGCAGAGAATTGCTGAAGCCTGTGATGCCACCCTCCACGAGGAGTGGAATGCAGTGAGTAGAGCCTCATAGCGTGCCAGGAAACAGGTGTAATTTCCAGCTTTCGAATATAAATGCAAAGTAGCTCGCTGGAAGTTTTCGAAGGCCCTCAGACGTAGCAAGAAGAACTGCTGGAACTGGAATGAACTGCTGGAACTGCGCTCTCGGATGAGGCTGAGCGTAACCCTTGGGGCCAACAATATAAAATGGTCATGATACGGCTAAAGAGATAATCACTGCCATCCCTACCGCGCCTGAGATTCCTAAAGAAGATTGTTACGGCTTTGTTCACAAACAATCGAAAATTGGTCAACATTCAATTAAAGGGTGCGATGTCGAGGAAATCCCCTCTCCCATTGCTATGGCAGAACTCATGGAACCTATAGTAGACAACAACAAAGTCCCGGGCCTCGATGGAGTCCCCAATATTGCACTAAAGGCGACCATTAAGGTCTGGACATTTGCAACACATGCTTCCGGAGAGGTGTTTTCCTTATTAACTGGAAGTCTCAGAGGCTGGTGCTTCCCCCGAAAGAAAAGAAGCTACCGGGCGAACACTCATCATACCGTCTGCTCGGCATTTAGACACCGCAGGAAAAATGTTGGAAACTATCACACGCCAAAGAATAAACAGACTAGTGGAACATCAATGGTCTCGGAGTAGGAAGGTAATTTCGGACAGATGTTGGCGAGGAGGGTCGAAAGAGTATTGTCTAGCGGCGACACTGAACATAGAAGACGCGTTCAATTCGGATAGGTGCAACTGTCGGATAGGTGAAAGTCTTAAACGTGACTTTCCATAGGATAGGCCAATCGATGGATTCAGTCGGTCTCCAGCCAACTAAGACTGGATTGAGTTTGGCCGAACTGACTGAGGCAGGACTCACTACGAGTAGGAAGAATCTTGACACGAGCACGCTACATGTCCGAGGGCATAAATTCACATCTCAGCCATTTATTCAGTACTTGGGTGTGATGATCGACTGATTTCGGCTCGATTGGTTTTCTGACAATCCCGACTGATTTTCGCCCCGCTAGCAGGACACGTCAGTAATAAAGTCTCGACTGTCAGAACTATAATGTCTAGACAGAAGAACTTCTGTCTCGACTCATGCTAAATATAGGAGAACCAAAACAAAGGCGGAAGGCACCCCTAGCGTCCGTGATCATGCCAGTGATCACATATGGTATCGTTATGTAGCGTGGCACGCTTATCACACTGTGTCCAGAGATGCGGTGCGTATCGTGGCCGCTACCTGACAGGATTACAGCAAAGGAACGACAATGGAAGATATTGTCTCGGATCAGTCGAGAAGAGCTGATAACAGAAGCAAGACCTCCCAGCATGCGTCAATGGCAAGTGCAATGGGACGACTCGAAGAGGGGATGATGGACCCGCAGTCTCATTCTGCAGGTAGAGAAGTGGGTAAACTGCGCTCATGGGAAGGTTGACTCCTACCTGACTCAGCCGCTAACAGGTAAAGGATAATGGACGTTATT
This sequence comes from Asobara japonica, assembly GCA_026005395.1. NCBI lineage: Eukaryota > Metazoa > Arthropoda > Insecta > Hymenoptera > Braconidae > Asobara > Asobara japonica. The sequence continues at coordinate 234,870 of BQMI01000076.1, forward strand.
GAGCTCCTTCGTCGAGAAATTCTGATAAGCCTACGAGCAGAATAGCAGGACAAAAGACTCTCCGGAGAAGGGTGAAGGTAGCTGGGGTAGAAGGGTGAAGGGAGCAGTGAAGGTTCTCGCGACGTACTCATGCCGGTTGTGCGTGAACACATTCCTTAATACAAACACGTTTCGTATTAGATTGATTGTGGTGATCGTGAAAAGTGATGATAACGTAACAGTTCCACTTTGCATTTTCAGTGCACTTGCAACAAGTACTTATAGATCGGAAAGCTAAAAATCATTTTTTAGTGTTTGGGTTCCATCAGTTGATAGGGCTAGGGATAAATGACTTACTGCTTTATAGTGGAATAGACATCCGCATACTTTGGCATTGGGAAAATTGGTTTTGAAGCTTTTAATTTGGGCTAGTTCAAAGTCGCCCATCAGCGTCGTGACATTATCTTGTAATGAAGGAATCATCTCCAAAATTTTTCCATATATGGCGTTGTACATATGTGTCGTTTTGGATGATGCAAACACGATAATGGCAGGAAATTCCTAGTAAAAGTTGACTATACTATAGATGTGATCCCACATTCCTATAAAGTCTTTCCTTTATGCCCAAAAAACTTCAGAAAGTATTAAATGAGTCTATTAAAACTTACGGCATCCAACTTGGGGAAATGTATCGCGTAGACTTGCTGCAACCCAGGTATCCATGATCTCATCTATTTTTGCAATAAAATTGAGTTTTAAAAACGTAGCAAAATTGACTACCGCTTTTGGAGTCGCTAAGTTGACAACAATGCGGGATCACCCACGACTGGGGATATTTCAAATTTTCGAATCGATCAACTATTTTTCTCATAATGATAAATGCGCTCTTAATAAATGAATTGTTAATTGTATAATTATAATCGATTGATGAGTATTTCTAAATCGTTGCATTCTGGATGTTATATGATATATGACTGAACAAAACATAGATAAGCTCGGGAACATCTAATGTTTGTTGGTGAATAATAAAGTTGATAACGAGGGATTCTACATGTAATACACAGGAAGATCGATGATGTTGATTGATCATGGCTAATGTGATCAACAAATCAATCATCTCTGAAACATATACTGTTTTGACGACAAATGATGTTAGGACGGTTTTCTGCATTTGATATTCTTCATCTAAATTACTAGTAAGAATTTCCGATTTCTTCAGGCTCACATGTCCAACTAACATAACTGAATGAATCCGGCAATACTCATTGCAACTTTTTTTGAAAGAATATCAAAATGACTAAAATTGACAAAATCAAATACAAAATGTCACTTTTTCCTGCGAACAATTTGAATTAGGAATATGCCTGCATTTATCTAATGTGCGAGATGTGGATGTTGAATAATTCCGACTCCATCTTGTGAAAATAAGTGGAATCCCGAAACAAAAAAAAAGGGGGTCAACTACATGTGTTGGAACTTTAAGCCTGAAAGGTGATACCAGCGCCAGCCACGCTAGGGAACGATGGTACCAGGCGGAGGTAGCATCCACAAGACCAGGGAAGCCTGGTATCAAGTGGTAACATCACCAGCGAATCTAGGGAGCACTGGTACCAGATGGTTTCCTCACCGATAAGGGCAGGAAAGCTGGGTACCAGGTGGTAGCAGCACCAACGAGGTTAGGGAGCGTTGGTACCAAGCGGGTTCTTCACCACTAAGGCCAAGAATGCTCGGTACCAGTTGGTAACGGCACCAGGGAGCTTAGGGAGCGTTGGTACCAAGTGGCTCCGCCATCGGTCGGCGCGGGAAGACTTGGTACCAGGTGGTAACACCATCAACGAGGTCAGGGAGCATCGGTACCACGTGTCTTCTTGGTCAGGATCAGCCAGAAGTCATGGTACCAGGGTCTAGCTAGCGCTAGCACCATGGAATTGGCTAGTGTTGGTGCTAGAATTTAGGTAGCGTGGGCACCAATGTCCAGGCAATCATGGTCTAGTCTTGGACGGTGGTCCCAAGAGGCGGCAACCCAGAAAGGTAGCACTAGAGCTCAAGAGTTGGGTAACTCAATAGCCTAGGTATAGGAAATCCGATTTTGGACCAAGAGTTAGGGAGCATGATACCAAAATCCAATTTCAGGTAGTGCCGACTGGTGATTGTCGGTAATGAGTCATAGAGGTAGCTTGGATTCCAACCATTCTTTAAAATATAATTAGCGTTATTTCGTCACCCATACCCAACCGGAATCCACCAAAAAAAAACTCATCCTAACGCGTCCGCCATTTTGTCGCGTGTACGCCAATTATACCCATTTTACAATAGATTATCCGATTATCCCAAAAAGCGCATGAATTTCCCGAGTCCGGTTGATTACGTAACTCTCGAGAAATTCGTCCAGAGCGGCGTCATTTTGTAATGGAAAGTTGCAAGTCGGAATTGTTGAGAGTATCCGACCCTAAAAATTTCTTTCGCGTCCATATTTTATGCAAAATCGGAAGCATGCAAATTACTAATTGCGTAATTTTCCAATTGCCGATTTAATTATACGGGTTTGAAGCAGATACCCATAAGCAACCACGAGTGCAAGTGAGAAAGGTAGCGCCGCACACGGGAGTGAGCGAGAGGGAGATATGCCAATATGGCATTCTGCCTTACTCATGAAACGGAACTTCTCACGCACTTCCCGGGTCGAATTTTTCACCGAATACCTCCAATTATTACCCAATTATTTAATTGGATACATTCGGAACGATAATTGGGGGATATTTGGCCCATTCTGGGTCATTATTATTCTAATTATGCGCGGCGCGTCATGTGGTGATTTCTGGACGGAACTACCACATATTTTCCCTACTTTTTGTTCATTCGGGGACACTCGCGGGCCTAATTACTTTAATTGTTCATGCCTCTACTTACCATCTAGGAGTCCGAGATAGTCCCAAGTCGTTTTGCAAAAAAACCACGCGAAAAACTGCAGAAAGAAAAGGTTGCTGTGTAGCACGCGGCGGGGTAACAGCGACTCACTAAAATGGCTGCCAACTCGCCCGCTCTGACTTGGCAACCTGTTGCGACGGAGGGGGAAGTCAGGTGTTTCTTCCCCGTAGCGCGGCGCCATCGGGCGGCTGGGGTAGCCGTTACTAGACGAATAGGGAGCGCGGGAACATTTAAAATGTTCCCGTTTTGTCTTATCGTGTTTTTCTGTTTCTATATTTTTTTAATTTTCACGGGGATCCGAATCCCAAACCTAAAGAGATGGGGATTGATGGTTTAGGGAGCTTATCCCTGGGGAATGGTTCTTCGGGGAAAGAGATTTGATACTCCAAACTTATTGAACCCAAAAACCGTACCGGGAATTTCCCAAATCCCTTTCCCACGCGGGGGAGCGCGATTTTCCTCGACTTTTCCTAGCTTCCCCAGGAACAGTTTTTCCCAAATGAATGAAGAGCACCGGCTGCTCGGTAATATTGTTGGCAATGTCTAACTCGGTACTCTCTAGGTTCACTTAACCTAAATCCCGTCACTACATGTCTCAACACCCTAAAACTTTTACTCATTAATTTACTAATTATTTAAATTTTTCCTTGTTAACCCGACCTTTGTGCTTACAATACAAAACTTCCCACTGTTTGTTAAACGCGCGTTTGAGTGCCGATAGGTAGCGTTATGAATATTTATTATCCTACTTATAATTAACGAAGGGAGCATTCGCGGTAATTGTTCTCTCTCTGTCTCCGATTATAACTTGTTTACGTTACCCGGGGTGGCGAAATGGAATTTCGTCACAGTACATACAGAAGAAAAGCTGAGATGAAAGGCGCAGTCAGCAGAAGGATATGCGGAGGAGTGGGAAGGAATATAGAATACCTCAGGGAGAAACAACGGGGAGAAGGAGGGAGTGACGAAGCGTTGGGCAAACATAGAAAGAACCATCAAGGAGACAGCAGCAAAAATAAATATGGTGAGCGGGGGAGGCGGGAAGAAGCGAAGGATGGAATGATGGGATAATGGAGAATATAAGAGGGTGAGAAAAGACCTTTTGAAGAATCTTAAGAGGCTTCACAAAAGCAGAAATTGGCACAACAAAACAAATTATACTACCTGCAAAAAGGAGCTCAGTACACTGAAAGCGGACCTGATAGATGGATGGCTGGAGGAGAAGCAAAGGCTGGTAGCGGAGAGCAGAAACTTAGGAGAATCGTAGAAAACCATATCTTGGTACAGGAGGGTCAGAAGACCGGACAGACACACTATTGAGGAGGAACAATGGCTCAGCCATTTTCAGAAGTGTCTGGATGTAGTGTAGGTACAGATGCATCATGAAGCTAAGGAAGGTGAGGTGGAAGTCGTGCAAGGGGAGGGAATAAAAAACCTACAATTGGGAGATGAAGGAGGCGACGCAGAAGCTGACCAAACCAAGGAGAAATGGGAGGAACTGATTAGACACATGACGAATGGCAAGGTAGCAGGGGAGGATCAAATACAAGCAGAATTTCTGACGAATCTACCGAAAGAGACAGGGAAAAGAGAACTCATTGAACTCAACACAAAACAACTTGGGCACTGGCTGGACACGGAGAAAAAACTCACAGCAGCACCAATGGGATGCAGGAAAGGGAGGAGCCCGACCGAAGGCATTATACTACTAAACACGCTGGTGGGGTACACACTGCAGGTCAAAGGACGAAAATCGTAGGCGGCATTTATCGACTCCAAAGCGGTTTTCGACAAAGTCAACAGAGCATAATTCTTAAGCGTGCTGGAATTGAATTATGGAAACACAAGGAGCAACGTGATGGCGACCCTGCGCACGACAGAGGATTTTCCAACAGGGCAGGGAGTGAGGCAACAATGTTTACTGAGTTCAATGCTCAGACACAGGATGCTGAAGGATCTTAAATACAAGATGCTGAAGACAACGGAGATTTGGTCAGGCGAGAATAAAATGGAGCTAAATGTAGAGAAGACAACAATTATGGTGTTTAGAAATGAAGACAAAAGGAAAAGAGAAGAGTGGAAATATAGAGGAAAATCACTGTCAGTGATGAACAACTTTAAGTACCTGAAAATTTGGTTCACGACGAGGAACCAATCTAGTACACACATGAAGATGCTGGTCCGTAGAGCGACACAACTAGTAGAGAAGGTATGGGGAGAAACGAGGAGGGCAAAAGAAGAGGACCCATACAGACAACCATATCTGATGGAGGCGACCGTGAAAACCGTGGCAATGTCCGGGGTAGAAAAGGTTATGGAAAAACATGTACACAGCATGGATAGAACATTTCGCAAATTCATATATTTGCAACGAAAAGCATTTCGTATAACTCGAGTTTTGCTGGCTGCAAGCTTATCAGATTTCCTGCAACAATATTTTTTTCGCTATTGGAATGCAAAGTAAGGAATGTCAAAACATGAAAAATTCTTGCCCAAGTCTTGTCTCGCATTATCTTCATGAGTTACGATTTTGGTAAAAACTCAATTCGGTTGTGATGGCACGCCATGATCAAAAGGCAAGACGTTTGGTTCTGAGAGACTATATATAGTATAATTCATCTACTGTGGCCAGCGTAGCACGGGTTTCCGGTGCAATACGTCTCATTTTTTTTCTGTATGTTTAACGGCTTTGATCCATTATGGATATGTGGGCTTGTGGACCTTAGGCAACACTACATTCGCATGATAAGACACAGGAACATACAGAAAACCTATGTCGCTATAGGCGCTTAGGAACGCGAGCCCCAGCGTTCAGACTGCGCACTTAGTCCACTCGGCTATTTTAATGCTGATCAAGTGTCATTTAGAACACCGTTCCTGCAATTGGTGCCATTGAATACACCGTTAATTGGAGCGCACAAAAATCCGTGAAAGCTTACAATCAAGTTAGTCCTATGGGAAACACTTCAATAAATGCAGGCGATGCTTCACACCCCTGATTGATACTGTAAAGCTTCCAATATTGGAGTTTTCCGGTAGCCCAAGCCTTAATATACGGGTAACCAAAGTACCCACCGTACCCGGATGATATGAATAATGTTTCACCCGAATTGAGAAGGTATTCATGGTCAGAAAAAAAAACATTTCTAAGTCAATGGACCGACGACGGTGGTCCTAGGCTCAGAGCGGCGGATTGGCATATGGAAGACTCGAGTTCGATTCCCGGCAGGGCGACAAAGTGGTTTTTTTGCTCTAATCTCACAATTATAGTTTGAGCCGGGGCTTGTGAGAGATATCCGGTCGAGGTTTGCTAAATGCAGGTTTTAATACAAATTAATTTTTTCTTAAATTACAGTCGAGTAACTTTTGTGTACTCATTCTTCCTTCTCTTTGACACGACCAAAAATGGTTTTAGGATCTTCCCACGTTACGGCTAACTCCAGCACTTCCGCCGTGAATTGTTCTCGTAGGAGTAAATGAACATCCCCTGGGTGATTGTGGTCACGTGGAGGGTTACGGGCTGATCATCCAGATTGTCCAAGGAGTTAACATAAGCGGCGACCCGGCAGTGTAAGGAGTCCTTACATTGACACCGAAAATTGGTACCAGAACTTCTCTTGTCTCGATAATATACGAAGCCCTGGATTCGTCTGTCACAAAACGGCTCCCACACCTCCTTAACATTCAAACCCGGCAACTTGCAATGATTCCTCATTCTTCAAAATGGGCCCTTCACCCCCTTAAGAGGGAGAAACAATGACTTGTAATTATGACTTATTTGTCAAAACGCCCCCCCCCCACACCTCCTTAAGTTTCAGACGTGCAATTATTCTCCGTTTTCCAAAATGGCGCCTACACCTACTTAACACTGAAAATCGGCAATGTGCAAGGATTCTTCATTTTCCAAAATGGCCCCCACACCTCCTTAAAACGGAGAAACAATGACTTGTGATTATGACTAATTCATCAAACCCCCCCCCCCTCCGCCCCCACACTTCCGTCAGGCTGAAAACCGGCAACGTGCAATTATTCTCCATTTTCCAAAATGGCGCCTACACCTCCTTAACACTGAAAATCGGCAATGTGCAAGGATTCTTCATTTTCCAAAATGGTCTCCACACCTCCTTAAAAGGAAGAAACAATGACTTGTAATTATGACTAATTTATCAAACCCCCCCCCCCCCCCCCCTGTAGCATTAGCTACAAGTCGACACCGTCGGAAGAAGACAGCCATATCTTCTGTCTTCCCCACTCCTCCGGCATCTCCCTAGTGGGATCAGGATATCTCCTATCCCCACTACAACCTGGCACTTACTTAATGGGCCTACGTAATCGCCAAAATATTCGCACCGGAATTGGAGCAGTATTCAACCGAATAGCGAACGCAAACAATCGATAAACCCATTTGTATCTTAGAGAAATATATGTTACGTAATAGTGTTAAAACACGTGTCGGATAATTTAATGTAGTGAAACCCGATCCGCTACATAATTGGTGACCCCGACGTGATTTGTTAGTAAGTTTTAAAATTTCTTTCTAATAAAATCATATAAATTTCATTCGTTTTAAACAAAATTGAACGACACGTGGCCTCAAAAAAAAAAAAAAAAAAAAAAATCATAGCGTGCTTTCTGAAACTTTTTCGAACAATAAAAAAAAAAAGTAAAGAAAAAAAAGAAAAACAGTTGTTAATAACTCCGACCAGTGCAATACCCGGTTAAACATTAACAATTTAAATAATAACTGCGCGACGAAATAAAATCAGCGTGGTCAATAGCTTCTCGGCAAGCGACAACGAAAACCACGCCGGCAAAAGTTTTGTCCCGCGTTGAGCGGTCAACACACGCGGCGCGGGGTCACCTCGCGCAGTCAATTGTTCACCGACGACGCCACGAGCACGCCGGCGTAAGTATTGTCACGTACCCACCACACTGAATACTCGCGTTATGTGGTCAATACTTACGCAGCGCAGTATTTCTCACTGCAATCGAAAGGTTCTAGCGAAAATCAAACAAATAATATTAATCAAACAAATTAAACGGCCCGAACTAAATTAAATAATTAATCTTACTCAAGTAAATAATTATTTTCTTTAACAAAAAATTATTTTGCGCAAAATTTAAATTCGCCGACTCACTGACACATTGCGGAGCACCCATGGACGTTGTGCTGTGTTAGTGTTAGTGCATAAAAACTTTTTAGATTTTATTCACTCGTCAGTGAAGTAGTGCCGTGTTTTTTACATCGCTTTTCGACACACGTGTGTTATGCCCGATACGCCGACGGTCCGGCAAGAACAAACACAAGACCAAACGCAGCCAATACTAGCATTACCAAAATTAGTGTTGCCCGACAGCACTAGATCTCCAAAAATAGCCGAAATACAGTTCACATCGTCAGTCCGACCACCCGCATTCCGCATTGATGCACCACGAGTATGGTTTACTCAAATGGAGGCACATTTTGCATTGGCTGGAATCGTAACCGAGCGAGATAAATTCAATCGCATCATCGCGACCATCGATACGACTGTGTGCAAAGAAGTCAGTGATGTCATCGACCCCGTTCCTGTGGACAACCCGTACCAAAAGCTTAAAAACGCGCTGCTCTCCCGCTACACCAGCTCACAAGAAGCTAGGATGCGTCAACTTTTGGACAAAGAATCCCTTGGCTCTCGCACACCTTCCACCCACTTACGCCACCTGAAGAGCCTGGTACCAGGGATCGACGAAGAAGTCCTGAAATCAAAATGGCTCTCACATCTGTCCAACCAGATGGAAGCCTTTTTGGCCACCGAAGACGCAGGCACGGAGCTCACCAAGCTAGCTGAGAGAGCCGATTGGTTGAACGAAATTTTCAACCCCAGTTCAGTCCCAACAGTAAATGCAATCTCAGTACCACCACCACAGAACACCGAAATCGCAGAACTGACCAGAGAGATTGCGGCCCTCCAGACTACCATGAATCAGCTGAGGTCTCCAAGAACTCGTTCCAGGGGAAGATTCTCCGAAAACCGACAACGCAGCTCTTCCAGGCGAAGTCCATCAGCAACCCGAGACATCTGCTGGTATCATACGAAATTCGGTAAGAAGTCTAAAACATGTCGCCAACCTTGCAAGTTTCAGGAAAACTCCAGCGAGAGTCACTAGCGGCGGAAGCTGACTCTCATCTAGTGTCCCGCCGTCTGATCGTCAAGGATACCAAGTCAGGCCTCGAGTTCCTAATCGACACCGGCTCCGACTCGTCCGTCGTTCCACCCAGATGGCACAACAAAAACGCCAAAGCAGCAGAATACCAGTTATACGCTGCAAATGGCACTCCGATCGACACTTCTGGTTACACCCTTCTAAACGCCGATCTCGGTCTACGCAGAGATTTTCCTTGGCGCTTCATCGAAGCCAACGTCTCTCGACCGATCATCGGCGCAGATTTCTTACATCATTACCACCTAGTACCCGATTTGACCGAACTTTCGCTCATCGACCAAACCACGGGTCTCAAGGTCAGAGGGTCAGTCAAGGACATAAGCTGCTACTCCATCAGGACCCTCCAGTCAACCGATATGTCGGAATGGACCCACATACTAAGGGAATTTCCGGATATCACCCGCCCTGAAGGCAAACTCAAAACCACCACCCACAATACGCAGCACTTCATTAAGACAACGCCAGGCCCACCAGTATCCTGCAGGTTCCGTCGCTTACTTCCTGATAAGCTGAAATCAGCGAAATCCGAGTTCCAGAAAATGGTACAGCTCGGCACCGCTAGACCCTCGGATAGCCCCTGGTCCAGTCCACTTCACATGGCCACCAAGAAGAACGAAGAACCGAGACCGTGTGGAGATTACCGTCCACTCAACGCGAGAACAATTCCCGACAAATACCCTATACGGTATATCGAGGATTTCTCAGCCAACTTGCACGGGTCGACAATATTCTCCACAATCGATCTGGTAAAAGCTTTCAACCAGATCCCCGTCGCTGCGGAGGACATCGAGAAAACCGCCATCATAACCCCTTTTGGCCTTTTGGAATTCCCGTATATGACCTTCGGATTGCGGAACGCTGCCCAGACATTTCAACGCCTGATAGACGAGGTCACTCGAAACCTGCCATTCACTTACGCCTACATCGACGACATCTTGGTTTTCTCCAAGGACCCCGCAGAACACCGAGACCACCTCAGGGCCCTCTTCGCCAAGCTGCAGGAGTTCGGCCTCGTCATCAACGTTGCGAAATCCAGTTTTGGTACGCCCGAAGTCATTTTTCTCGGTCACCTGATTTCATCACAAGGAATCAGGCCACCAGAAGACAGAGTCACCGCCATCAACGAGTTTCCACGGCCAACAACAGTCAAAGCGCTCAGGAGATTTCTCGGTACGCTCAACTTCTATCGAAAATACATCAAGAACGCCGCCGAAATCCTAGTACCACTGACCCGTTGTTTGCAAGGCCGGAATCTTAAAAACTCGCATCCAATAGACTGGACGGCTGAACTAGAGCAAGTTTCACCAGTGCCAAACAAGCCCTCGCTAGCGCCACCCTGCTGTCCCACCCGAACAGCCGTCTTCATGCCATCGGACCGTCGAATACCTCTTGTCACGGAAGAAAACCGACATTCGCCTTCAAAGATTTGGCTACGTGCTCTCACGTTTTCGTCCGAAACGACCAAGTTCGGAGGGCCTTCAGATCGCCCTATTCTGGCCCTTTCCGGATCATCAGCAGACACGAAAAGTTTTTCCGAATCCACTTTCGTACCGGCGGAGTTGCGGACTACCAGAGCGTCCCAATCTCCATCGATCGTCTGAAGCCAGCGTACGTACTCCCGGAGGAATTAGACCAAGTGCTTGGTTCAACTCCTGACGAACAGCAACAAGCCCAAGACGATCCACAACCGTCTACCAGCGCTGCAGGAAACCTGACACACTCGCCACGACCACAAACGAGAAGAGTCACATTCGCCTCACCAGTGCAGGCAACAAATTAAAACTGATGATAGCCATCTGCAGGCTATCGAACAAATTCAACGCTATACGTTTCTGATTTTTGTTACAGAATACTCGTTTACGACCACCTTTTCCAAGTAGGGGAGCCATGTAGCATTAGCTACAAGTCGACACCGTCGGAAGAAGACAGCCATATCTTCTATCTTCCCCACTCCTCCGGCATCTCCCTAGTGGGATCAGGATATCTCCTATCCCCACTACAACCTGGCACTTACCTAATGGGCCTACGTAATCGCCAAAATATCCGCACCAGAATTGGAGCAGTATTCAACCGAATAGCGAACACAAACAATCGATAAACCCATTTGTATCTTAGAGGAATATATGTTACGTAATAGTGTTAAAACACGTGTCGGATAATTTAATGTAGTGAAACCCGATCCGCTACACCCCCGCCCCCACACCTCCTTAAGGCTGAAAACCGGCATCGTACAATTTTTGGCCATTTTCCAAAATGGCACCCACACCTCCTTAACACTGAAAATCGGCAATGTGCAAGGATTCTTCATTTTCCAAAATTGCCCCCACACCTCCTTAACACTCAAACCCGGCAACTTGCAATTATTCCTCATTTTTTTAAATGGGCCATACACCTCCTTAAAATGGAGAAATAACGACTCGTAATTATCACTTAATTGTCACAACGCCCCCCCCCCCCTACACCTCCTTCAGGCTGAAAACCGGCAACGTGCAATTATTCCTCATTATCCACAATGGCCCCCAGACCTTCTTAAGACTGAAAATCGGCAATTAGCAATTATTTATCATTTTACAAAATGGCCCCCACCCGTCCATAACACTTAGAACCGGCAACTTGCCATTATTCCTAATTTTTCAAAACGGTCCCCACAACTCCTTAACATGGAGCAACCATCACTTGTAATTAAGACTTCTTTGTGAAAAGCCCCCCCCCCCCCCTACACGTCCTTAAGGCTGAAAACCGGCAACTTGCAATTATTCCTCCCAGCAACATGTATGTCATCTGGAACCAGAATCGCCAGGGCTCGATCGCATAATTCAGTCGTGAGAAATTGTGAGCGAAAAATTTTATCGCATATATAACTATCCATACACACACATTGAGGCATTTTGTTGAAAATAGGCTGGAGATGTTGGAAAAATTTTGAAACGTGTGTGACGTGACATTTCGCATTGGCAAAAAATCATTCACCTTCGCGTCGCTTTTCCTTAGTGAAAAATAAAATAAAAAAAACTTACTTAACCTAAACTCAAAATTTGGGCGCCAGTTGGTTTGTACGCCGAACCAACAACGCGAGAGTTTCTAACTTAACGCAAAATCCTCCAGACGCAAAATTTCTCCAAACGCAAAGTCTCAAAATATTCAAAATTAAAACGGAAAAGGAGTGAACGTCACTTACCGTAACCGCAAACTCGACTTATCTCGAATACCTAAACTAACTTAACTAAACTAGACCTAAGGAAAAGGAAGCGGTAAATCCCGCGCTGCTCAGGAGGTGCTTATGGTAGATGGGGGTGGGTCGAGATGTTAGGGGATAATTGGTCTCAAACACAAGAAAACAACCAAAATAAAACATACATCCGAAAAGTTAATTCTCAAAACTCTATATTTCTTCTCACCAAAATTTATAGAACTCAGAACTTTTGAATTGTAATTATTTGGAGTACACGAAGCTTCTGTGATCACGTGAAGTTAGGCCGAATCCAAAAAAAAAAAAAATCAAATCGAACTAAAATTTCGATCGAACCTAAAACTAACTAGTTTACCGACATCGCGGTCGACGGTTTATCTAACCCCGAAATTCAACAAAACTCTCACAATTCTAAAATTCCCTACCAAAACTTCGAATTAATCCTTAACGAGACATTGGATTAATTAACTTGGCAATACTATGCAAAAAGAGGGATCAAGTTGAATAAAAGAGATACCCTGAATTCATTAATTAACCCAAAAAAAAGGATCATTTCATACCGACATTAACTGATACGAAAAATCAGTTAACGAACCCCAATAATTTACCGACTTCCATGTCGAAGTCCCATAAGTTCATTTTGCAACAAAACGCTTAACAACCCCATAATTTTGGGGCAAAACAAAGTGTACCAATTATTAACCCAAAATTAGTTTATCGACGTCTCGGTCGAAATACCACAAATAATTTTGGACAACAAATTTTTCAATAAAATATCGAAATAGTTTGTCGACTTTCCGGTCGAAATAGCACAAATGTACGATAAAATAAAAAAGTAACCCAAAGTATCACTCAATAATTCACTATAGTTTATCGACATTTGCGGTCGAGATTACATAATTTTATCATAAACAAAAGCCTCACTCAAAGACTCGAAATAGTTTATCGACATTATGGTCGAAATCTCATAATTTCGTAACAAAATTACCGAATCGTGACCGAATTATAATTTTACAACAAAATAGTCGAATCGTGGCCGAATTATAATTTTACACCAAAATAAAATTTTACACCAACATAAAAAATTTTACACTCAAGAGCGAAGATAGTTTATCGACATCTCGGTCGAGGTGCATGAATTTTCCAACAAGGAAATTGTCGATTATTAACCTCATTAGTTTTTCGACTTTCCGGTCGAGATTATTATTTTACGACAAACTCACAAAAAATCTTGAACAATAGTTCGAATTAGTTTTACGACATTCCGGTCGAAATTATTATACTTTCACACCGAAAAATAACACTCGCGCCAACCGATTATCGATCGGTTTGTTTTCGTACCCAAATTTCCCGGAATTTTGGGCGAACAACACATTCCGAAGGGATGAGATAATCACTCTTACAAGCGTGAACATTTTCGCGCCTTTGTCTCGCCCCATAAAATCTATTTTTCTGTTTTTTTTTTTTTTTTTTTTTTTTAAAGCAACAATATTTTAATTCGCATTTTCCCGTAATTTCCCGCCGCGTAATTAAAAAAAATGAAATGATCACAAAACAAATAGACACATCTAACGGGGTTCCCGACCTAATTTTTCGGCTTTTCCGACCCCGTTTCCACTGTGCAAGTTCTACAAAGGGAAACGAAAAGGCAAAAAAAAAATTAAAAAAAAAAGCCTACCTGAGCGTTTTTTTTTTTTGTTTTTCTGTTCACCGCGGTGTCGTCAAAGGTTCTCTCACGTGGGTTTTGGTGCTTCTCGGGCGCTTGGTGAGATGAGACTGAGTGCTTGCTAGTGCTAGCGTACGCCGTGGTGCGTTTGAGCGCTGCGGAGCAGCGAGATGCGCAGTCGCGCGGCGGGATTTTTTTTTTTTTAAATCCCGTCACACGTGAGCATCCGAAGGAAACAATTTTTTTATTTCCCGGCGCATTACAATAACTCGCGTATATATCGGGAAGTTAAAACTAGTAAAATCACCGACCTGATGGAGTGTCTTGGATTCCAAGTTGGCTGAATTATCTGAGTCAGCAATTAATGCTCAACATCCAGAATCTCAAATTATAAAGTTCTTGATTCTCACGGTTTGTCTGAAAAACACAAGGATTAACGTTTTTCGTAATGAATTAAATTGTCGGCCTGAATATATTATATATTTTACATGCAAGTCTAATGAATTAAAAGCTTTAATTACCCCTTTCAATGAAGTCCTATGCGATGTTGGTTGAGCCTTTAGCAATTGACAGAACAAAACATGAACATACCACCGAATGAAGACTTGAAACAAAAGACGTTTCCTCTATGGTGCTGCATTATGCACGAAATCAATTCCACCGTTATTTTAGATTATAATATTATCTATCGTCCACAATGAAATATCAATTGTGCATAACAAAATGGCCTTTGTGCATAATAAAATGGCACATCGTCGCAAGAAAATAGCGCTTGTGCACAATACAATGGCACTTGTACACAATAAAATGGTACTTGTGCATAACAAAATCGCAATTGTGCACAATAAAATGATACTTGTGCACAACAACAAAAATGACATTTGTGCACGTACATAAATTTGGATACTGTGTAAATAAAACCTATGTGCACAATTAAAAATAGCCTGTGCAGATCTTTTTCTTTTTTTACATATGGGTAGGAAGTAAAATGTGCCCGATTCTTATGTGCGTGAAGGATACCCTGTCTAATTAATTGAATACCCGGAATTTGGAATCATGGGTGTTCTTGTTATGCTCATAACCGCACACTTTGTTGTATAAATGATGCAACTTCACAATAAACAAACTCATCTGCCGATTGCTGAAAGTGACAGCTCTGTGAGGAATCGAAAGAAGTAAGTAAATTAATTAGTTTATTGTCCCTTTATTAATTATTTGTCATGATTTTTTTTTCGAACAGATAAATTATAAATTTATGGGAAATTTCAAAATATCTTTCCCACACTAGTACTCCCCCGTCCCAGTGACTTTTTTGATGATTTGAAAGTCCATCAAAAAGGCAGAAGGAATACCTGGGATGACAGGTAAATGACAATTATCTATTAATCGAGGGTCATTTATATTCAGAAATGGAAAAAACAACAATAAGAAATTTATTTTTATTAACAATTAAGAGAGTTATGAGTTATTTTGTAGAAAACACATTTTCACTCGTAACTTGTGTATTTTTTTATTAAAAAAAAATTATCAGGTATTTAATCGTTGGAAAATGATCTCAGCTTTCATTACAGACTAGATTTGTGATGATCGGACTCATAGTTTTGGAGTTATACGTGTTTATGTGATTTGTTGAAAAAAATAAAGGATTATCATTCTGGTTTTTCACATATTGTTGTAAAAATGTGATTTTTTTAATATCTCTCGAATTACTGGTGGGATGGTGACCAATCAAATTGCATTGGAAATGGGATAAAATTCTCATCGATTTAGTTATTGGCAGGGTCAGACAGTTGCTTTTATAAAAAAGCTGATTGAACTTAAGTTAGACACTGACTGCCACTCGGACTTCAATAAATGTTGAAATGTAAATAAATTAAATTGCAATCAGTCCGAGTTACAATCAGTGTCCAAGTGAAAAGTGCAATCACCGTCCGAGTAAGAGTCAATGTCGACAGCGCAATTGATATCCAAGTCAGAGTTCAAGTCGCTGTTGCAATTAGAGTCATAGTTAAATTGAAGTCAGTGTCAAAGTCCGAGTCGCACTCAGTATCCAAATTCGGTTCACTTAAATTCTTCAGAAAATGAACTCTCCGGCAATTGTTATTGAGGAATCTCTTCTTATGTAAAATTAATGAATTCATGATCTTTTTTGGGAAAAACACATTTTCACTGATAAATTGTGTTATTTGTAACTTACAAAATTTCTCAGGTATGCAATAGATGGAAAGTGATCTTAGCTTTCATTTGAGAATGGATTTGTCATGATCGTATTGAAATTTCCAGAGTTATTCGTGTTTATGTGATTTTTTTTTTAAACGTAACTATTATCCCTCTGGTTTTTTCAAATATGGCGTTAAAAATTGGTTTTCTTGAGAATTTTTCTTAAACTATTAGTCCGATCTAAAAAAATATAATGGCATTGAAAATATCGGTGAAAATTTGAAAAAGAAAATTATATATTGTTGAACACCTGTGTGCTGATCTGCTGATACGATCAAAATGTTTATATTGTTGTAAAATATTCATCTAACAAAGGCAATTAAATTTTTAGACTAATATCAAAACTGTCTTATGAAGGCGATAAAATATTCGCAATATCAATAACAAGGACTCTGTAGGAGGTGGCAGAAGGACTTTCAGACACATAAACTCGATAAGTACCTCATTGCTACATAGTACTCCATATCATTATGAGATCAAGACGCCAGTCGTCAAAACCATTGCGTGCAAAAACGAAAAAAAATGGTGATGAAAAAAAAAAGTTGAAAATGGCGGTTAAAGAGGTGGAGACTGCAAAGTTGTCTGACAAAAAAAAGGCCGCAATTGAGTTCAACTCAAAACAAATACAAGGATCGACAGAGCATATGCATGCAACGATTAAGATTTAATCCAGAGCATCAAGAGTTTGAAAGACAGAAAAATAGAGTGAGAATGCAAAAACTGAGAAGAATGAGAGAAGCAATGGAAGTACAAAACGATAAAAAAAATAAGAAGAGAAGAAATCCTGCGCGGAAAGAAGACGAAAAAGAAAAAAACAGAAAGAG
This sequence comes from Asobara japonica, assembly GCA_026005395.1. Taxonomy (NCBI): domain Eukaryota; kingdom Metazoa; phylum Arthropoda; class Insecta; order Hymenoptera; family Braconidae; genus Asobara; species Asobara japonica. The sequence continues at coordinate 251,884 of BQMI01000076.1, forward strand.
GATGAAATACATAAGGAAAAAGACAGATTACAAGCAAAAGGAAATAGAAAAAAATGCAACAAGGATGAAAAAAATTAGACAGAATAAACAATATATGATGAGTGAGTGCGTAAGAAATATTGTAAGAAACAGGATTCTGAGGCAGAGGCAACAGTATATTAAGGAGGAAATTGCTAAGAATATACAAAGATACCGAGTTCTGAGGCAGGATCCAATGTATAGAGGCAAAGAAAAAAGTATGAATATCATACGTAATCGAATGTTGAGGATGAGCTTAGTTTACACAACTAATGAGATGCAAAGAAATATACAACGCAATAATAAATTGCGAATAATTCAATGTTATAAGATGCGCGCTAATGAACAAAATGCTAAAAATATGAATATTTTCAGAAAAGTCAAGAAATATTGGAAGCAGGAAAATTTGAAAAATAAGCACAGGATGAAACATAGAAGACAAAATGCATGGATTCAATCTGAAGAGTCAAAAGGACGGGCAAAAGCAAAACGGGAGAAGAGAGAAATAAATACATTTCAGTGGAGAGATAATCTTTACAATTGATGAAAGAAAAAGATGATCCAAAGGCAAAGCTAATGCTGAAATTCATTGAGTATCGCGCAGAAACACCATCATACATATGTTGTTGTTGCGAAGGTATCTTTTTCAAGAATTCAATTGTGAAATTGAATGAAACTAGAATTGTAAAAGCCAGCGGAGAAGAATTTTTAAATCAATTGAATAACTTTGCGTCAGGATTTATTTGCCAAGCATGCAAAAGATCGGCATATAAGGGTGAAATACATAGACTATCAACCAGTAATGGCTTACAATTCAAGAAAATTCCGACCTCAGTTCAAGAATTGACGGATCTTGGAGAGAGAATGGTAGCAGAAATCATAAATTTTATGCAGATTCTGGCTCTGAAACCTTACGCATTGAATCCACAATTAGGTTTAAAAGGAAGTGTCGTGAATATTCCAATTGAAATAAATGATGTACTGCATGTATTACCTCGTAACTTCAATGAAATGCACACAATTCAAGTGAAAGTGAAAAGACATGTTGATCATAAAAGTGATTATATGTCTGAATCTATAAGACCTCAGAAAGTGTGTGAGGCATTGAAATATTTACTTACTACGCCACTTTATAAAAAGTATGAATAAACAACAACGACATTCAAAGTTATGAAAATGATGACGATGCCGTAATATATTTCATAGTTGATCATAATGATCACAGTATTGGAGAAGATCAAGAAAACTCAAATCAATCTAAAGAGGAACAAATTGTGAATGATAAAATAGATTCACAAACAATCATTGATTTAAATCAAATTAATAATGATGAGGTTTTGCTTGTGGACAACAACGCTCAAGCAGCCGCTGGCTACGCACCGATGGTAAAACTAATCGCCCGAGGTCAACATAAATACCCATTACCATGGCATAAACTTGATGATTTGGACGAGTTATGTTTTCTAAGGATATTTGGCGGACACGCGTTCAAGTGACCTAAAGGTACCAGTTATTCTGATAGGATAAGTTCAGAGACAAGGCGTGATGATCGGAGATCATGTATACTTTCAAGAGTGTTGTTCATGGCAAAAAAAAATCTAGAGATGTCATGTATGTCTAGTGTAAATATATGTTTAAAACGCACAAAAGAAATTCCAACATGAAAATTACTGCTAAAGATGCTTTGAATGAAAATTTCAAACACGAATTGATTGAATTTGATGATGGATACCGTATCCTGAAACACATTCGATCGGCTCCTGCGTATTGGGAAAGTAAGAAGAACGAATTATTGGCAATGATTCGACAATTGGGAAAACCACCTTTTTTTTGACATTATCAGCAGCGGAAAGTTATTGGCCTGAATTAATACAAAGTCTAATGAAATGCAGCGAACAAGGGCATACGTGGTCTGCCTCAGAAGCATACAATTTGGATTATGATGTTAAAACTAATTTGATAAGAAATGATCCAGTCACATGTGCTCGATATTTCGATCGCAAAATTATGAAATTGATGTGGCTGCTAAGACAGAAAAACAGCATATTCGGTAAATACATTCTCGAAGATAGTTATGAACGCGTTGAATTCTAACAATGTGGTAGTCCACATGAGCATATACTTTTGTGGTTGAAAAATACTCCGAAATATAGTGACAGCAACAACAATGTTGAGGCAAAGAAATTTACCGACTTTATTGACCAGTTCATTACTTGCAAGTATGATCCTGATAACCCTTATGTTCAATTACAAAAACATAACCATAGTCATACTTGCTATAAAGGGCAAAGGAATAAACAATGTAGGTTTGCAATTCCCTACCCCGTGATGAGACAAACAATGATTCTAAAACCGTTAGCAGAGAACGAATTGGGGCCTAAAGAATATAAACCTATTGGTTCCTTGATGAATGAATTCCATGCCCAGAATATCAATGCATTATGATGATATTCTTAAAAAATTGAATATGACTGACGAAGAATATATTCTAGCAATTCGAAGTACCTTACAACGCGCTTGTCTTTTTGAAGACATCAAGCCTTGAAGTGAGCATTAATCCTTACGATGAGGAAATCATACAATTATTTGAATCAAATATGGATTTACAAATTGTCATCGATGAATATGCGCTATTAAGTTATGTAATTAACTATATCAGTAAAATTGAAAGTGGATTGTCAAAACTACTGAGAGCGGCTGCTATAGATTGTGATAATGAAAATAAGAGTATCAAAGGAAAATTTCGCAAAATTGCTAATGTATTTTTGAACAGTAATCTAATGTCGGCCCAGGAAGCAGCTTATCATGTGCTATGATTGTCCTTATCTAAATCAAGTAGAAAAACTGTATTTATTAATAGTGGACCAACAACTGAACGTGGTCTAATGTTGAAAAGTGATGAAACATTAAGAAAATTAGACCCAGACTCAACCGCATTATACATGGATGATGCATTTGAAAAATATAGTACGAGGGACGCGGAATTAGAGAATATATGTTTGGCAGATTATGCAGCCAATTATCAACGGCACAAATAAATGGTCGAAAGATGCTTCTGTTAATGACGAGAATATTGAAAATGATGATGAAATGACTACCGACAGATGCAGAAAACAAGCAGCAATAATTCGTTACCGAAGATATCGACTTAAACAGAATCCAGGAAACTATTACCGAGAAAAAATATTATTGTTCATGCCTTGGTGGAATGAGAAACTCGAAGTTGTGGATCTCGATCATGAGCAAGTATATCTAAGAAACCGACAAGTTATAGAAGATAATCAAGCCAAATTTGCAATTATAAGTGATGAAGTAATAGATGCTGCACTAGAACAAATTGAAGAAGACAATAAGGAAGAGAAGCAACGAGATGAAGATCATTGCATTGCTGACGAAAGTTCAATTTCCAAAAACATTGATATCGTACAGCAAGGTGGTACAGAAGATAATGTAATAAGAAACCCAATAAACACAGTTCAAAAAATCAGATATACGTCCTCAACGAGGGTAAATGAAGATGTGCTTCTTGATATGATGAAGGCGTTGAATTGCAAGCAGAAAGAATTTGTGATGCATGTATTACACTGCTTTAAAACTGGCCAAATACCCATCAAAATCTTCCTTAGCGGCTCAGCGGGTGTAGGAAAGAGTACAGTGGTCAACACACTGTATCAACTGATAACTAACTATTTTGATAACTTGCCCGGTGGAAATTTAGATAAAATTATAGTATTGCTTTGCGCCCCATCGGGAAAAGCAGCGTTTCTCATCAACGGAGTCACATTACATTCTGCATTTGTATCACCATGCAATCAATATGGCGTACAGATATCGGAATTGTCTAGTGACTTAGTGAATAATATTCGAGAGAAATTATCCAGAACTTTATGAGAAGTTGCAACTATTAATCATCGATGAAATTTCAATGGTAGGCACAAAGATACTTGGTCATGTTGATACGCGATTGAGGCAAATAAAGGGTATCAATGAACCTTTTGGAGGTGTCTCCGTAATAACAGTAGGAGATTTGAATCAATTACCTCATGTTAAAGATAAGCCTGTATATCAAGTCTGCAGGAGTAATCAAATGGCTGCTTTCAGAGACGTAAATCCTTTATGGGATAGCTGTCAATTCTATGAATTGACCCAGATAATGCATCACAAAAATGATGGTGAGTTTTCAAATGCACTGAATAATCTAGCAAGTAGTAAAATGACAGAAGATGATATCAAGTTGATTCAATCGAGAGAAATATCGCATGACAGTCATGTGCCTACTACAGCGATGAGATTATACGCCACTAATACAAATGGGTAAATTATAATGCCAAAAAGATTGCCACGAGTACCAGGGATTTAATTATATCCCATGCAGAAAATACATTTGCAAAAAATGTAGATAAGGGGGCCAAAACATGTCCCAAAAAAATGATTGGGCATGACGAAAATTCGTAGGAATTACCAGACAAGATCTCACTGAAAATAGACATCAAATATATGATTATTAATAATATCGATGTAGAAGATGGGCTAGTGAATGGAGCATGTGGGATGTTGAAATTCATAACATTCAAGGAGAAAACGAAAATACCTTCAATTCTATGGTTAGATTTCGAACTTCCAAGAGTTGGTTTGAAAGCAAGAACGTGTTTTCACGATTATATGAAAAGCAAGAATATAGACAAAAGATTGACGCCGATCGAGAAAGCTTCAATTCGTGGTGATATGGCGGATAGTCAAAACTATCAACTGATTCGAAACCAATTCCCCATCACCCCGGCTGAAGCTATAACAATTCATAAAACCCAAGGCCAAACATACAATGAAGTATGTTTAGATTTTACGAAGCAAGAAAGACGTTCCACGCAATTGCTATACGTCGCGTTAAGCAGAGTAACGAAATTGGATGGCTTGTACATTTTAGGAAAGTTCCAAGTCCCTGCAGTAAATAAGCTGGCTGTAAGTAACACAACTCCGGTTTTGAGTGAATTGTTTCGTCTAAGGAATACGAGACAGTTACAATTATCTTATGATAATTTGGAGCACGGAAACGGATTAAAATTCATTTATCAAAATGTTGGCACCCTACAAAATAAATTGAGCCATATTACCGAAGATCTGTGGTATCAACGTGGAGATGTACTGATTTTTAGTGAAACATTACCCAAACCGAAGGATGAATTGGATATTGAAAATTATCAAATTGCGTTCCGTTCCAATTATGATAAGACTAGTCGTGGATTGATTTGCCATGTTAAAAACCACCTGGAAATTGAGAATGTAATAGACGGATGTGAATTCAGTTCATCAGCGAACGTGCAATTATTTGTTCTAAAAATAGCGGAATATTATTTGATATCCGGCTATAAAGGCCCGAAAACGACACGAACAGTGTTCACAAAAAAGTATAGAAAAAGTGGTCAATCACATTCCCAATGGGAATAAAAAAGTTAGCATGGGAGACTTCAATTACAATGTCTACAATAGTAATAACGATCCAAACAACTATTTGGTAAATCATTTGAAGACGTATCAGTTGCAATCGAAATTGCCAACAGATAGTGTAACAACCAATTTGAATACACAAATTGACGTAATTGTCACAAATTTTGATGATCTTGTTGCTGGGGTTTATGAAACTTGTTTCAGTTACCATAAACCAATCTATGCCCTTCTTCAAGAAGAATCGCCCACCAAAACACAGTGAGAATATATGGACAATATTGATATGAAAGATGTTCAAATAATGAAGTCTAATCAAAAAAAGAATCAAGTAATAAATGTTGATCGTCATGATAGGAAGAACCCCCAATCAAGAAATCTTGAAGTAGATGCTTGTATAATAATCGAGGATGAAAACACTCACAGAACTAATTATAACCATGTTTCCTCTGTCAGAGCCGATCGCAACGATGATTATCAGTACGCTCTGCCCATACAAATATGTAGAAATGCAGCGAGAGTAGATAGCGAGTTAACATGTAGTCACATAAATTTCTTCCAAGAAATACTAAACAAATCATCGGATGCTCGCGGCATATTCAATTTCGCCCAGGATACTGCTTTTGTCCAGTACTTCTTACGAAATCTCCAACCAATTCCTAACAATGCAAATAATATTCAGATAGTTTATAGTGGGAAAGTGGGAGGAAATAAAGCTTCTGAAAAACCGCCTCAGGTCACTGGATTTGTACGAAATATGATGGAAATGGAAATGTACATATCTACGACAGTATGAATTCGAAACAGTTACATAAAGATCAAATGGACAATTTGAAGACGTCATATCCATTCCCGATCAAATATATCTTTCATCAAGTTCAACAACAGCCGGATATAATTTCTTGTGGAGTGTTCGCTGTATATTTCGCAACATTACTGTATTACGGTGAAGACCCAAGTAGACAGGCATATTATGGTGAACGGACAATGAGAAACCATGTTACTGCAATTCTGCTGCAACGACAATTATCGTGTTTCCCGGCTGAAGGATATCGAGATTGATAATAAACGAACAAACGAATAAACATGTAATTTTTCAATCAGAGTGCATGAAGAGATAAAAATTAATGAATTCATTATACACTTCTTTATTAGGTATCAAAGAATGAGGCAATTGGAGCAGATATAACAAAGAGATCAGATATACAGGATGTAACTTCATTAGTAGAGTTTGGCAACGCTACTGTAGTACGGTGAAGCCCCAAGTGGACAAGCATATTATGATGAACGGATACTGAGAAATTATGTTACTTCAATTTTGTTGCAACGACAATTATCGTGTTTCCCGGCTGAAGGATATCGAGCCTGATAATAAAAGGACAAACGAGAAACAAAGACTAAAGATGTAATGTATCAATCAGAATGCTAAATGAACAGATGAAAATTAATTAATTTATTATACATTTCTTTATTAGGTATCAAAGAAGAAGGCAAACGGATTAGATATTACGGAGAGATACGATATACAGGGTATAACTTTATTAGTAGAAAACCTCCCATCCTACACTGTAAAATGAACTTATTAATATGACGAAAATGAAGAAAATTCTTATTCAGCCAATTTCACAATAATTGAATAGTTAACGGATGCAAATGACAGGATCGGGTTATAACGCCCAGTGGTAATTCGGAAAAATCGAAGAATGAATAACTGCACTGCGTTGAAGTCATGTACTCAGTACGAGCGCGAAGTGAAGTATATGTTCGGGTATGAGTACGAATATAAGTCCGAGTGTAAGTTAGAATATTAATTTAATTACGAATTCGAGTGTAAAATGGAGTATAAATCTAAGTGCGCTCTGTAGTATAAATCCAAGTGCAAGGTGGATAAATTAGAGCCCGAGTTGTATAGGCCCGAGTGAGTTAAAGTATAAGCCTAAACGGAACCAGAACTGTTTTCAAATGTTTTTTGGTATGACTTTAAAGCAGTGCAGTTAATTCTCCGATTTTTTCCACTTATAACTGCGCGCTATAATCCGATCCTCTCATTTGCATCCGCTAATTATTAAATTATTTTAAAATTGGCTAAATAAATATTTTTAAAAATTTGACTTGTATTGGGAAGTAAATGTTACTGTGGGGAACGGGAGGTTCTCCACAAATAAAGTTGCACATGGTATAAGGTTGTGTCTCACGCTCATGGGCGAGATTGGGTCCAATGAGAATTGGTAGTAGTCAAGAATGAGAATATTGCCAATATAAAATCGCGGAGCGACATAAACGGAAACGGCGGTTCCACCTCATCGCCACTCAATGGCTCATCCTTCTTGCTGTTAGTTTGTCTGAGATACACGTCAATTATAGATTTGCAATAGTTGTAAGAAATTTTTGGTTTTGCATGGGATTAAGTCCGTTAACGGACTTAACGGATGGGGGGGGGGGGGTATGGCATTTTTCATGATTTAAAAAAATTTTATCATTGCCTAATTCGATTGTATATATCTTGAAGATTAAAATTCCACTCCATGCGAGTAAAATTGACGGAGATGCAGACAATCATCGAAGTAACGAGGCAAAACGGAAAAGCTGAAAAAGAGAGTAAAGAAGCCAGAGCTTTGCGAAGACAATAGCAACAAAGATGCTCTGGACATCATCGCTGATGGCCCTTCATTGCATAAACCTGGTATTAACGATTCTATGGAAGTACAAAAAAGAATATTTATTTCATACAGATATTTCATCTTTAAACGCGTTTCACGAAAAATGACTTTTTCGGATGTGGTGTACATCAAATTCAAAAAATAATGAATCAATCGTTATGAAATTTTGTATACTTCTTTCAAAGAACAGCTTCAATCCGCCATGTAGTCGATCTTTCATTTCCATACTGTGGTTTCTCGAGACCTCAATGATATCAGGCAGACCATGACAACTCTCCAGACGGCCATGGATACAAACAACGATCTGCTCCGACAGGATTTACGTAAATTGGAATCCAGAGTCACTGTCATCGAGACTGAGTCCAATAAGAATCCTGAATCTCGCCTCAAGGAATCCGATCTGAGAAAGCAGGATAACCATGTTGTCATGAAAATCAGATCAGTGAAAATGTAGAGTCTATTAGCAACTGCCGACTAGGTAAATACTCGGATAGCCTCGTACATCCCAGGCCTAGCAAGCTAATTTTATCGTCTGCTGCTAGTGTCCCAACCCTCATACGAAGGCACTTACGCCTGAAGAAGTCTCCAAATACCTCTACGCTTATGAAGCAGATCTCGATCTACCCAGATCAGACCGAACATCGACGGCTGAAAGCGAAGCAGCTGAAAGAAGAGCTTGCGGTGAAAAACTTAGCCCAGAGGAATGAGCACCTTCGCATTGTCACTCTAAATCGAGTGGCCAGCATTGTATCGGCTTCACCTCGTCAACCTCGTCAGCCCAATCAATCCACCATATCGGCTCCACCTCGTCAAACTCGCCAGCCCAATTAGTTCACCGTACCTGCCAGCCAAATGGCTTCACAAGGGCGGTAAGTGCTGCTCTTGATGCTCATTGTCCTGGTGACGGCCGGCAGCAGTGCCTAAGTGTTCGCTATCCAGACGCCAGTGCTCTCAACTCTCAATATGTGTGCATTTGGGTGCAATCTTCTTTGAAATCATCTGTGATAATTGTGGAGAATATTAATGCGCGGTTTACGCTTATAGATGTGATTGGTGCCGATGTATCTCTTGACTTTTGTAATTTTGAACTATTTGTGATATGGATTCCACCTCTACTGACTGTAGAACTGTTAACTGACTTTCTCGAGTACTTGTCTTTAAATGTATGTAGTGATAACAAAGTTTATGTTCAAATCTCACATTGTCATCACCTCTGTACAGATTTTGCAATTATATCAATGAGTTAGTGTACTTTAGAGAACAAGGGGTTGACATTATGTCTACTACTATGTCTGTGATCATGAACTATGCTACAAGTTTTGTTGAATCACTTGAATGATATGAAAGAATCTACTGTACATATCACTTTATATTACTTTACATTAAGACATTCAATTTTCATAACTCTACCATCTTATTCTGTATCCCATTTATAGTTAACTATTTTTGTGGATCTCAATGTATAGACTCTCTTTGACCCTGTTATTGGCCTTTAGGCTGTTGGGTCTAAATAAACAAATATCAAATGACCAAATATCAAATATTTATACACTATTTCACTACGTAGTGACGTGGAATTTTTCCGGGTTTTTTGAATACTTTTTTATAAACATTTCTATGGTCATAAAACACAGGTTTTTACGTTGTTTTGACTTCAGAATCATGGCAAAAATTTAAATATCATTTAAAGAAAAAATCGGCGTCACTTCCTCAAGAAACTCTTAAACTAACAAAATATATTTTTTTATATTTTTCAGACGATTGTACCTCTATATATCGTGTACACCGCCAATAATCTTTTTTTGGGATCGTCTCCTAAAAACTTACGCCAACGGCTCATTTATTTATATTTGTCAATACACATTTAACAGAATACTCTTGAAATGTTGTTCTTTAAGATATGTTCTCACAAATTTAATTTATCCTTACCAGATCGCGGAAAATAAATCTTAAAAAATTGCAGAATTAACCAAGAACCCCCTTAATAGATAAAGAAATTGCATCCTGAGAATCTAGTCGGGAAGTTATTGGTTCGAGCCGGCAAGGGTCACACCCGCACGTTTATTTCATTTTTAGATCGCGAAGCAATTCTGTTCTATTCCAATAGCAGGCCGATTGCCATTTGGCATTTCAAAACGTGACTTTTTCAAGATTATAATGATAATGAATAGTAGCCATGGCGAAAATGGCAACTGTAAAACGGATATGCGATATCGTTCGCAATAAGAAAAAAATCGACAGATATCTGGGATATTTACGATTGAAGGATTCATTATGAGTATTACAATTTTCCAATGATTTTTTACCGACTCTGGTTCTTCACCTTGACCAGCCTACTTTTGATTCCTCACCGTTTGTCGAAGTAAATCTCGAACCTCCAAAAGCTCTTGTCGATTAATTACATCAGGTATCACATCTGACAGAATGAAAAACACTTTCTCATGAAGTGAATACAAATTTAGACGATAATGAAAATGATCATAAGGAATACCTTTGGAATTGTCTAACTCTCTTCTTGCATTCTGGTTGGGTAGATTAGGTCGATCTTGTCCATTCAATGACTCATCATTACCTCGAACTGCAGCTGATGTGAAGGAAAATATTTCATGAAATAACCATAAATTGTATGCGATATAAAAAAATACAATTAAGATCTATAACTCGCAAATTATGTTACGTCTGCTAATTAGAAAGGAAATCTCAAGGACCATTATAGATATCATTACGAGGTGATCATTCGCCTGTTGAGATTATCTCGATAATCGGCTCAAGTGGATTCTGCGGCTCGCCTTCGTCAGTAACTTGATCTTGAGCGAAATTAAATAAAAATTATTCATGAACAAACTATACATGATATCAAAACACAACATTTGATACGTCATTAGCCTCAGGATTGAGCGGAATTGGAGACTGGCATCGGTTCCTCTGTCAACTCAATTGGTTAATGACGTTTCATGTGATAACCGTAAACGCTTGATGGAATGAACATTTTGAAAAAAAAATACAATTTGGTGTAGTCGGGTCTTCTCTCTTTTTTGTGATCTTCTGCGAGGCATTTTGATCCAAGGCGGAGAGAGGAGTGCGTTCTGACCACAGTCCTTCATCGTCTGATAAATTTTCATCACTCGATGAGCAGCTATCCTGATGGCGCTTCGGCTGCCGTTTATACAATCGTAGTGGACAACTAATATCAGAACTCACAATGAGATGGCAGTGACGACCAAAACGAAGCTCCTTCCTACTTCTATGTCAAGTCAAATAGTAAAAAAAATCTCCCCAAATTTCTTAGGATGCGATGTCGCTAAGCAATTCATGTCAAAGTTTAAGCAATTGATAAAATTTAATGAAAATTCCTAGAAAATTTGGTGAATTTCTTAAATTCCGTCAAAACTTTAAGCAATTGATAAAACTCAATGAAAATACCTAGAATATTTGTAAATTCCTTAAATTCCGTCGAAACATTGAGCAATTGATAAAATTTAATACAAATCCTTAGAAAATTTGTGAATTTCTTAAATATGTTTCAAAGAATTCTTTCAGTTATCTCGAAAACTCAGAAAAAGTTCTGAATTTCTTCAAAACTCGTTGCATTTCCGCGGTAGTTCTTTAAAGATTTCGAATGTCCTCAAAATTTCTTACATTTTTTTTAAGCATCTTTAAAAATAGAAAATTTCGTCGAGGAACATACATTTGTTCCAACGGACCTGGAAGGTCTCTCGAAAAGTTGGATAACAACACTTAAATGACGGAAATCATCAGCATAGTCTAAGCTCGTAATTCTTTTGACGACGGTTGGGATCAAGTTTGAAAGAAATTCCAAAAATATATACATTAGGGTGGCAGTTGAAATACCTTTTTCTTTGTTCATTCGCCCCCTGGATATGTTCCAAATAAATGGAAAAAAATTTTCACCAAGTTTCAATTTTTGAATTTAAGTTTACTCATGTAAACCTAAGAGAATTTGAGGCGACCCCCAGAAGCTCTGCTTTTCTCCATAAGAATAACACGGTGTTTTTTTTCAAATAACATAGTGATTTTTTTTCTGCCACTAATACATCATCGAGAAATCTGAACGTATGATCAATTATCAACCAAATGTTGTACTTTGTAGGGGAATTTCCGTTGTTCTGCTTAGTTCTTATCTTGACCTCGGTTTCGGTGCAGCTATGTGGTTGATGACATTAACTAGTGGTGTGCAAATGTGTGTGCCCCATACGGGGCACAAACAAAACTTCCCGATTTGGTATTTCAGCACAGCATAAGCATGCAACCATGGTGATGAGCAAACTCAACAGTGATATCAATAATTGAACTTGTGACTAATAATTACTGCACGCGATCGATTTAGTTTGATTTTTAAGTCGCATAAAAATATTGAACTGGAATTCGTCCATCTAGTTGCCCTCTGTACCTATTGTACGTTCCTAATTATCCCGCTCTTTGACATGCTTCCCGCAATTATCGACATATTCATTCGCCAAGTATATTCTAGTTCAACTCGCGATATGTTTTAACCTATATTGAAAAAAGGCATACTGAATGTGCATTTTTGTATAAGGAACGACCCTGGTGATATGCATTGTTCCCGTATTTCAAATTGCTCGGACGACCATACCTCCTCAATTATGCAAATTATGGAAAAAAGTCATTTCCCGTAAAAGATGTATTTTCATATAAGAAATAGTTTTCTTGAGATAGGTTTCCCGCTAACTTTAATATTTTACCCAGTGAAATCGTATAAACAATTGCAATTGTTAATAACATTGCATGTACTGCACGAATTCGATTGAGACCTCCATGACAGCTCTGGATTCATTCATTCACTCATTACATACATAATTGTTGAGACGGTCATACCTCCTTAATTATGCAAATTATCGAAAAAAGTCATTCTACATAAAATACGTATTTGTATATGGGGAACAACTTTTCTTACATAAATTTTACGCTAACTCTAATAGTTTAGGCAATAGAACATTATAAACAATTCAAATTGTTAATAACAATATATATACTGCACCAATTTCACCCAAAAACTAATCAGTTCTAAGTTATATAGAAACGCTTCGAGCACGACGTTGAGAACTTTCATAACTTCATGCGCTCATGAGACATCGTTGCGCAAAATTTTGTACACATACATACGTACATACACACACACACACGCACACACACACACACACAGACATTTGTTCGGAATTCGATGGGAAGCATTTCGGTATACTTAAAACCCTAGTTACGAATTGAAATAAACAAACTCGATTTAGGGGTCATTACAATAACTTCCCGAAAAATCGGGAAGTTAAAAACTGCTACATTTTTGGTAATTTCGTACTTATCTCATAAAAAACTTGATTTACAGAAAAATGGTAAGAAACCTTTTCGATTCGCCATCAAACGATCTACAAAAAAGCACTTTTGACTTTTGTCTGCAACTGCTTCAGATACGAAATAATCAACTTTTTTCGAAAGTCGTAATTTTGATTTATGCACTTTGCGGAGAAATACCTTGATGATTGGACTCGTACATGGTTGTAATCAGTCTGTGTTTACAAAAACGCGAAGCGGATTATTTGTCTAAGAGAAATCGTTCGACAAAATTTTACTTACATACGCACACCCACCCACACATACACAAACTGTTCTCCCAAAATGGTCGGAAATTTCCAAGTTCGATCATTGCAGATCCCGACCCATTGCAGAAACTTCCCTCAAGATCGCGAAGTTAAAAATATATACAACATTTGAACATGTGCACAAATTCCGAAACTTGGATTTTGTATTGTTAGGTGCACTACATGACGCATCACAAAATTTGTTTTGTGCCCCTACCATGCCTTTTCTAATTTAGCAGCGAAGTCGTCAACCGGAGTCAAGGCCACTTACGCCTTTATTAATCTCGGGCCCAAAATCTGGCGAAGGGTTGATAGTACCCGGAGTATTATCAAAACCTTGCTTATAGATCTAAGTCACCTCAACAATATGGTCTCTTTAAAAATCCGCATATCTTCGTCCGTTCTTGATATTTTTGGCCTGAGGTAAAAGTATAAGTGTACTGACCTCAGATGATCATTCTCCTACTGAATTATGAAATATAAAAAAAATATTAGAAAAACGCCATAATTTTAGTTCGTGAGACTTCATATTTAATAAAATAGCATGGTAGACAATTTCAAAATTCAAAATTCATTTTGTGACGTGCCCAACTATGCAGTGCTTAAAATTGAGATTGATTTGCACATTTCAAGTTGTGGTTATGTTTTCTCTTGACGATTTTGTGCAGAAGGTCTTTAAAAATGTTTCCAGAGAGGAATGATTTTTTTTTACTTGCCAGTTCTCATTTTTTAATAACAGCAATCAACAGAATGACAATGGCACTCGAATGACTATGAGTCGAGTGAAGATACTTTCACTTGAAAATGAATAAATTTGACATTTATGATTTTCACAAAAAGTGCATCATATCATTTCTGAAGCACTATTCAGATAAAAGTCAAAAAGACTTTTTTGTAGATCGTTTGATGCCGAATCGAAAAGGTTTTTACCATATTTCTGTAAATCAAGTTTTTTACTAGATAAGTACGAAATTATCTAAAATTTAGGCGTTTTTCATTTCTTCAACCAAATAGCTGTACCGAAACCAGATTATGATAAGAACTAAACAAAACAACGAAAATTCCCCTACAAAGTACAACATTTGTTTGATAATTGATCATACATTCAGATTTTTTGAGGATGTATTAATGACAGAAAAAAAATCATCATGTGATTTAAAAAAAACACCGTGTTATTCTGATGGAGAAAAGCAGAGATTCTGGGCGTCGCCTTAAACTTAAATAAAAAAATTGAAACTTGGTAAGGAATTGCTTTATTTATTTGGAACATATCCAGGGGGCGAATGAAGAAAAAAAAAGGTATTTTAACTGGCACCCTAATTTACATATGACAATTCGGCACATCAGATACGACCCGATGAGTGATTCTATGTTAATTGAATTTTAATATATTCGTATTCATATTAATCAAGATATGGTATCTCAGAAGAAATTTTCTAATCACAGTTCTTTACAATCATGTTATGAATCTTACGTTGCTTTTACTGGGATTTATCAGTGTCTCAGAGTATCGTCTCCTTATTGCTGATCCAGGAGCATGGCCTTTGGATTCAACATGAGAATGTTTTCCACTGTCGGTTCTCGGCGTCACTACTCGAGGAGATTTTGCGTAAAAGTAGTTGACACTTTTACGTTCTAATGCTTGAACAGTTGCTAAATATGTAAAAAATCATATCAAATGTGATCACGAAACTTTGGTGTGTGTGGAAAAAGAAATATAAGAACACATAACAGTTTTAGAGATTCTGAAACTCACCTGCAATATCAAGAACTAAGCCATCGAATTTAGGCCATCCTCCTGCTGGTTTTCATCCGGGTTCTCGCCATTCAATCACAAATGACTCGTCAGGATCGAAGTTTTCTGACAGATACTCTTGATGACTGAAGTTCATAATGCAATCTGTTGGTACTCCCACTGTAACTTTCCCGTCGTCCTCCCCTCCAATCCATTTGACATTGGCAAATAATCTTGGCATTCATTAAGACTCAATTAAATAAAGAAATGACCCTAATAAATCCATAATAAATTCTGAGTTGACGGTAAAAAAACCCAGAGATGAGAAAAGAACTTTGGACATTTCGAAGAATGAAGACTTAACCTCAACCTTCAACTGTGGGTTTTATTCGGCAGGGGTGGTTTTTAATGGGTATCGATTATTAATATGACTGATTCAATGAGCAAAAAAATAACCAGACGGACATACATATCATGAGAAGACCTCGAAAGGCGATGGAACAATTCCATCACTAGTTTTTCGAGATTTCGTTGGAGAAATGTGATTCTATTGGCTCAGACGTTCAAAAGAGTTCCCGCGTCGGGAATGTGCGCAGGTGTAGGGACACTCAACGATTAATCTTTAAATATCAACAGTGAGCGCATATTTTCTCCCAGTTCTTGCCGTAAAAGGCCTTGACGAAGTTATTGGACAAAGCGCAGTGCAATGGATCGTCAACTACGAATCAAACGAAATTATAAATTATATACTCGGTATGGGAATCCCAGTAGCATTCCGGCTCGTACCAAATATCGGTGGATGGCCCGAAGCAAAATTAAGAGGTTAGTTATTTTTTTGCATAAACATCCTGAACTTTCACAAATTGATTTGAACTCACTAAACAATAAATTTTAATTTGCAGTTACAGCACTGAACGTCTTGGAGAGTGCGATGAGCAGAGGAATTACCCTGCAATGATCACTGTGAGTATTCAGTCTATTTTTAACTTCCCCATTTTGAGGGAAGTTATTGTTGTCCGTCCGAAAATCAAAATCGGAAATTTCACCTGATTTCGACGTTTCATGATCCTTAGGAACTTTTCCGACCATTTTGAGCGAGATGTTTGTCTGTGTGTGGGTGCGTATGTGAGCAATATTTGATGTTGTGTGTCAAATTAAAGTCAACATATGTTGTGTTTTATGAGCTTTTTTACTAACACCTATAGTTAATTGTTCTTAACAAATTGCATATTAACTCAATCGCCAGAAAGGTTATAGTTTTGTAAAATCGTTTTACCATTTCAACATTACAAACTTTTTTCATATTTGGAAATTTTCCAAAACTTAGTAATTTGAGACATGAACCGAAATTTTGGATATAACCTATACGGGGGAACGATTGGGAAGTTATTGGTTCGAGTCGTAGAGGGTCAGACCCACATCCTGTTTATTTCATTTCTGGGATTGATGTTGACTTCGATTCTTATGGGAATGAGTTCAATGGGATGCTTCACTGAAATGCCAGAGCCGCAGGATTTTTGTGTTTTCAGTTTCGAAGTTTTAAGTTTTTGATATGAAACATCTAATGCGGCGGGTGGGGTCGGAAAAATTTGCTCTCGGGTTAGGTAACTTTCCTTGACAAAAATATATAGATATACTCCACTGCTTACCCATCGCCGCATCTCTGCCATCGACGCAAAGGCGATGCGCACAAGTTGTAGGTACATATCAAAATACGCTGCAGCGTTTCAAAAAATTTTGAAAAAATTGTAGTAAAAATTTGAGAAGTTTGAGAAATTTTCAATAAAGTGTGGAAAAAAATGTTGGAAATGTTTGGAAAATTCAGAAGAATTTTGAAAAGATGTGGATTTGTTTTTAAATTGAAAAAATTTTGCTTTGAAAAATAGTTCGAAGAAATTTGAAGTTCTATTCTAAAACTTCGAAAAAAAATTAGAAGGATTTACAAAAAAATTCGAAAATTCTCGGAAATGTTTGGAAAATCTGAAATTTTTTTTGAAGATTCGAGGAAGTTTTGTAAAATTTTGAAAAAACTTTTCAAACACTTGAAAAAACTGGGTATTTGAACATTTCCAATGATTCTCGAGAAATTGTCAAAAATTTTTGATCGATTTAGATCAAAATTAGTATTTCCATGTTTCACATCTACTAGGTGTCCCATGACGCCTCACGTTTTCCTTTGTGGATTCCATGTCTACTCGGCCAACTGAAAAAATCGATGTCAAGCTCACGTAAAGTCTATGTATCATGAGTGGATATATTATTGTGCATTGAGCATTAAGGAAAGTACCATAGTAATTTCATAATCATCGTTTTTTTTACAGCCTCGTGCTGAACTTGCTCCTCTTCTTCACACGGAAGATGACACTCAAGTTTTTTCTGATGGAGATACTTCGAACGAACCTGATAAAGAAAAATTAACTAAAGACTCTTTTGACGGTGAGAGTTCAAAAGGATGTGAATCCAATGCTGATGCTAGTCAACGTTCGAATAGTGACGACAGTGAGGATGAAGATATCTCTGACGCAGAAACAGCTGCAACTCGAGCAAGCACACCTCTCACAGCTTCACTCCCAGCTTTATCTGAGCATCCTGAAGACTTAGTGGCTCCACTCCTAGCCCTCGCCACCAAACTACGAAATGGTTTTTCCGATAAGGCAACGGAAGATTGTGTAGAACTTGCAGAGGTTTCGAATGATATGAGAATCAGGTACAGTTCGAAGTGGAAGAAAATTTCAAATAGTCTCTGCGATTTTATGTCAATTCATCATTTTTGTGATGAATGTCACGTATATGTGGAAAGGGAAGTTGATTCTGTGAGGGAGCAAAATATTGTATCTTGTCCGAAATGTCATAAGGTGGTTGATATGACGAATAACTGGAGAAGTGGGAATGTCATCCTGTATTTTCATAATCGCCTGATAGATCTACAAAATCGAGTGAAAGAGAATACATATGCCCTTGACGACATATTACCTGGTACCTGGCAATACAATTACTTTGAATTTTAATGTAGATGGTACACCAGTCCATAAAAGTTCTGTCATGTCGCTGTACCCCGTCCTCTGTTCAATGAATGAAATACCACCCAAAGAGAGGTCAAAGAACATGATATTATGCACTTTATGGGTCGGGCCAGGGAAGCCTATCGATATGAATGAATTTTTGAAACCATTCGTCAATGAGCTGCAAGGTTTGCAAACGTACGGTGTGGAGTATATGCATCGTGGAGAAAACTATCATAAAACCTTGAAATGTCTGTTGGGAATATGTGATTCTGTAGCACGACCTGTGGTGAGAAAGACGTTTCAATTCAACCATGATTACGGGTACGGACTTTGTTTGCACCGTGGGACTCAAGTATCGAAAGGAAAAGGCACTGTAAGAGTCTACTCTATCGACGATAATGGAAATCCATTTGGAGAGGGCCTTCGCAACCATGAAGACACTTTCATTCACGCACAGAATGATGAGAAGGGGGCGAGGGAAAAATCAGTTTTATACAGTCTCCCAGGATTCAATATTATTGATGGTCTCCCTGCGGATTGGATGCACCTCGCTACACTGGGTGTAGCCAAACAATTCGGAAAACTGTGGTTAGATTTGAAACATCGTTCCGAGCCATTCTCTTTACATCACTGTGAAAGCCTAATAAATGCGATACTGGAGTCATTTAGTCCTACACTGGAAATTTCTCGAACGACGAGGAGTATCAGAGAACGCAAATTCTGGAAGGCTCATGAATGGGGTGTTTGGTTACTTTTCTATAGCTTACCGATCCTTCGAGAAATCGCTCGACAAAAATATGTCGAACAGTGGGCGTTACTTGTTGATGGGATTTCTATCCTATTAAAGACTTCTATCATGCGTTCCGAGGTGGAATATGCAGGACAGTGTCTGTATGATTTCATTAAAGGGGTGAAAGATTTATATGGAATTGAATACGTTTCGTTCAATATACATCTGCTTACTCACCTACCAGATAGTGTGCTAAAATGGGGCCCGCTTTGGATGCACAGTGCGTTCATGTACGAGTCGTTCAATTTTATGTTAAAAAATTGCGTTCATAGCGCCAATGGTGTGCCACTCCAAATATGTGATTCCTTCAGATTTCAAATCGCGGTGCTAAAATTAAAAAACATTTGTGAGGAGAGCTTAACTCGGTCTCAAGGAAAATTTTTGTCGAGGATGTTATACAGTAAAATGAGACCAAAATTCACCCTACGAATTAATGACATTCATATATTTGGGGCAATAAAACCAAGTTTGGTTCTAAGTCGTCTCTACTATTTGGCTCTCAGGCCACTTGGCGTTAATGCAGAATTGCCTTCTACGTTCCATACAGCAACAAGAATTACGCTACACGGCGAAGTAATCTCATTCAAAATCTTACAAAAGACCCCAAAAACGAAAAAGTTATATTGTACTCACCACGAAGCAGGAAATATTTGAGATCGAAATATTTATTATTCTTTCCTACGACCATTCAAAAGAACTTTATGCAATTGGAAGATATTACGAAAAAATTAATTCACCTTTCGCAAATCGACGATTAACACACTTGACCTTCGTACAAAATCAAGATCATCATCTAGCTTCGATTAATGTGCAGGAAATTCAGGAGAAGGTTACACTTCTGTCCCTAGAAAAGCAGGGAATTTCCATTGCTTGCGCTCAGCCCAACAGGTACGAGTCGTGGAACTGATAAATGTACAAATACGAATAAAATATGTTATTATTAACCAATGATTAAGGGGTATTTTATTCCTTCCTCTATTCCACCGATACAGAGATCGGCATAATTTTGTTTCATCATTCACATCATGTGATTAATTGGATCATCTGAACCAAGGATTACGAATTATTTCGCAGGTCGAAACTTGAAGTGAATCCCGAACTATTTTCTAATGGATTAATAATAAATCGTCAACGGTTATGAATTGATCGATGGTTGGTCAACACGAGAAATTCACCAATTAATGCGTCAATAGTTAGTAGATCCTATCTGATTATACTTTATTATTCAAAACTAAATTCATTGGATGTTTCTATTCATCCAAATGATTCATGAGGATTCCGTCAAAGCCAATTATTTGTTGAATGAGTAATTTTGGTGGAGTAATATCCAATTTTTCTCCCAATCATTAATTGGAATCCATAATTGCCATATATTCAAATCGATCGTTAATCGGATCGAGACCACCACAATTGACGTGCGGATTTTTTCAAGATTAGGCCGATAAGGATCCAATGTGCAAACGTGTTTGAATGTGTCCCCTTTTTTTTTTAATCTTTAACGCCTTCGATCCCTTATGGATATATGGGCGTGTGGTCCATACGCTGCACCGCATTCGCATGATAAGACACAGGAAACCACAGAAAACCTGTGTCGGTACAGGCGGCTACTCTATGAGTAACCTCCCGCTCATCAGACATTCCGAAAAAATTCTCGCCCTATATGGGGCATTTGAACCAGGTACCGAAGCGGCAGCGCTAAGACTGCGCGCTTAGTCCACTCGGCTATTCTGACGTCGGTCAATGTGTCCCATTGGTGAAGGATCATTGGCTCATTCCGATGAGTTACTTAAATGTAGGAATCGAATGAGCCCCTAGGGTCAGGTGAGTTGAAGGGTCACATCAAAACTGAGATTGAGATAAATGAGGGACGTCATTGAATTATTGACACTTATCACAACTATTTCCATTCCATCCTTGGACTAAATTCAGCTCAGGACTCGAGTGACTACCGGAATTATTTGACTGTATTTGGCATATAATTCACATATATGTAAGATATATATGTAAATATTATTTTTAATATTTGCCACATACTTATAAGATATATAACAGCATATATGTGGTATAAGTAATGGGTTATATATATTTTGAATATTACAGAATATATCATTTCTATATTAAATGAATAATCTGCATAAATTGCCCATATATGAGGATATATATTTTTTTATATTTCTGAACAATATGAATTATACTTGGGGTAAATAATTGGCATCTATCTCATATATAACCGAAAATATAATTCACTTAGAATTTGAGATAGAAACCCAGATATATTTGAGATATACCTTCAATACAACATTTTTGGCCGACATATATGTGGTATGATTCAGATATATGTGACATATATTTGGACATATATTTTTTTTCCGTGCGGGCTGGGTAAAATATTAAAGTTAGCGGGAAACTTATCTGGAGAAAGCTATTCCTTATATGAAAATACAGCTTTTACGGGAAATGACTTTTTTTCATAATTTGCATAATTAAGTAGGTATGGTCGTCCGAGCAATTTGAAATACGGGAACAATGCATATCACCAGGGTCGTTCCTTACACAACAATGCACATTCAGGATGACTTTTTTCAATATAGGCTAAAACATATCGCGAGTTGAACTAGAATATACTTGGCGAATGAATATGTCGACAATGGCGGGAAGGATATCAAAGAGCGGGATAATTAGGAACGTACAGAGGTAGAGAGAAATCGGTCGCGTCCAGTAATTATTAGTCACAAGTTCAATGATTGATATCACTGTTGAGTTTGCTCATCACCATGGTTGCATGCTTATGCTGTGCTGAAATACCAAATCGGGAAGTTTTGTTTGCGCCCCGCATGTTGCACACACATTTGCACACCACTAGTTGTATTAAGTAATCGAATGAAAACACTGGCATCATTAAGGTTGCAATCACCGTATTTCTATGGAGGATGGAGGGTCAAAGAGTCGAGATGAAATTGGGGCAGTATCCACATTGTTATTAACAAATTCCGTTGTTCATAACGGGCTACTGCATGAACGGATACAGTTCAGAGAAAAGTTATATAAGGAAACTAATTCGCCATGGAGAAATACACATTTTATATTGAATACTTTTTGTGCATAATTTACATAATTAAGGAGTTATGGTCATCTGAGCGGTCATTCAGGTACTGAGTGAACGAATGAATTGCCCTCGATTATTTTCATCCAAAATAGGGGGTTAAATCCTTTGGATAAAATGGGAGCAGTATATACATTGTTATTAACAAATGAATTGTTCACGACGCCCTATTGTTAACAACGCAGAAACGATGAGAGATACAGCCGAAAGTATGAAATGGAACTTGTTCGGTGAGTGGAAATGCACTTGATAACATTGGGACCTTAAGGAGAGGCAAAATTAAATTTTTAACTTCCCGATTTAGGGCAGTTATTGTAATCACCGATAATCAAGTGTCTCAGAAATCGAAAACTTCCACTTTTCTCGACGTTTCACATCATGCTGACAAATTTTAGATGAGGGTTGTGTGTGTGTGGGTGGGCGTGTATTCGTATGTGAGTGATTCCTTGACAAAGAGTTCTCGGCAAACGGCTTGGTCAGTTTTTGTTCTCCTTTCACAAAAAATTACTTCTAACTGTTGTCTAGGGCGGAAGGTAGTGCCAATGTTGAAAAACAATTCCTTCAATTGTTATTAACAATTTCAATTCGTTATACCGCTGTATCTCGAAAACGGTGATACATACAAGAAAAACTGTCGAACAAAAGTTGTTCCCCTCGTGATACTACATATATCATGTTATATTGCGTTTTCAGCTAGGCATCACATTGCCCGAGCTATCGATAGAAAATTGAAATAATCGATCAATAGTCTAATTTGCGTAATGGATTTACAACTTGACTTCATACGTGTATCGGCACACACATATTAGCGGGAAGTTTTAGATGCGACTCGTCGAGGGTCACACTCACGTGGTATTTATTTTTTTTTGTCTCCATCCCTCTCATTTGTACGCTTCGGGTAGCGGCTTTGTAAGCATTTCTTCAGGGGACGTGTCGGATACCCACGCATGCTGCTGGGGCCGACTTTCGCCATTTTAGGCCATCGTATTTCTAAATGCAGAGTAAACCTCCAGAGACCCCTGTCCTATGATGGCCGGCGCCTATGATGCAACCCACCCTCTCCCCCCCCCCCCCCTGCGACGGGCCAAGTACCCGCTCGGCCGGGCGGTCGCATTTTATGGGTACCGCCGATAGCACACACGGAACGTTCCTGCATCGGTCGGAATCCATGAGAAAATATTTTTGAAAAATATTCTCTCGCGGCCGGGCGCGAACCTAGGACTTTTCGAGTAGTAGGCAGATACTCTACTACACAACGCCGAAGTCCCGACACAGTGTGTGAGTATATGTGTCGGTGTCTGTGTATGTGTGAGCAACTAGGCAGATATGTGGCCAAATTTTCGCCCACCAGTTCTCGCGACTGAATTATACGATCGAGGTACTGAATGATTCAACCGAAGTGTCTTCACGCAACTCAGATCTGATTAGTTTTTGGAGGCAATTTGTCCAGTACATATATTGTTATTAACTTCCCGATAGGGAAGTTATGGTAACCACCCCGAAATCAAACTTTTTCGTTTTGGCCTGTAACTAGGGTTTTAAGTATACGAAAATGATCCCCACCGAATTCTGAACAAAAGTCTGTGTGTGTGTTCTTTTTCCTCCGTCCCTCTCATTTGTACGCCCCCGGTAGCGGCCGTGTACCATTCCTTCAGAGGTCCTACCGGACACCCACCTATGCGGCTGGGGCCGACTTTCGCCATTTTTAGGCCATCGTATTTCTAAACACAGGGTAAACCTCCAGAAACCCCGGTGCTACGATGGCCGGCGCCTATGATGGAACCCCCCCCCCTGCGACGGGTTAGGTTCCCGCTCGGCCGGGCGCTCTCATTTTATGGGTACCACCGATAGCACACACGGAAGTTCCTGCATCGGTCGGAATCCATGAGAAAATATTTTGAAAAAATATTCTCCGGTGGCCGGTCGCGAACCTAGGACCTTCGAAGTAGTAGGCAGATACTCTACCACTGCGCCAAAGCCCCGACTGTGTGTGTGTGTGTGTGTGTGTCTGTATGTGTGTGCGCAAACGTTTGATCCTAGGTTTCTCGCGAAGGAATGAAGCTATTGAGGTTTTCAAGGTCGCAATCGAAACATTTCCATGCAGAATCGAGGGGATTAGATTTTGGATCAAATTGATGCACTATATAGATTGTTATTAACAATTTCAATTGTTTATAACGTTCTACTGCCTAAACTATCAAAGTTAGCGAATAATTTCTGAAAGAGAAGTTATTCCTCATGCAACAGTACACATTTTATGTGGTATAACATTTGCATAATTAAGGAGGTATGGGCGGTTGAAAAATTATGTATCTAATAAGTGAAAGAATGAAGCCATGCCGGCCATTAGGGTCTGAATCGGAGTGTTCTAATGTAACTCGGAGAGGATTAGATTTGGAATGTAATTGACCGTATATATATATTGTTCTAAACAATTCCAATTGTTTATAACGCTCTATGGCGAAAATAGTATCAGCTAGCGGAATGATCACTGAATAATAGTTGTTCCGCATGCCAA
The DNA here is from genome assembly GCA_026005395.1 of Asobara japonica. Taxonomy (NCBI): domain Eukaryota; kingdom Metazoa; phylum Arthropoda; class Insecta; order Hymenoptera; family Braconidae; genus Asobara; species Asobara japonica. The sequence goes on from BQMI01000076.1 coordinate 276,770, forward strand.
AATACACATTTTATGTTGAATGACTTTTTTCCGTAATTCGGATATTTAAGGAGGTATGACCGTTTAACCAATTACGTACATCATACGAGAAGAAAGAACGTAGCTGTTCATTACTTCTCAATGAACCAATGACAAAACCAAATCATTATGTCCTTTTTTTCGAATGATACTGGTAAGTTTGTGTATAAAACTAGTGTAATGCAATTTTTCAATTGCTAGAATTGAACTCGGATTCTTGATATCGTCGTTGCGTTTGCTCATTACCATGGTTGCGTTCTCATGCTGTGCTTAAATACCAAATCGGAAAGTTTTGTTTGTACCCTGCATGGGGCACACACATTTGTACACCACTAGTTAACAATGTCAATTGCTTATAATGTTCTATTGCATCCCAGGTGGGAACCGCCATGCTTCGACAACCGGGACAAGCTTGGGACAGCCTCGGATACCAAGCCTTGGTACACCTAGCTTAGCCCTTGCTTCGACCGGTGGTGTTGCCACCCGGTTTCCAGGGCTTGTAGACCAGTCCCTGGCGAGCAGCCTTGGGCCAGTCTAGGCACAGAATTAGTAACCAGGATATTGGATTGCCAACCGTGGAACAGGCTATTTCCAAGACTCGTCTAGAGCCTTGGTAAAACTCAGATTTGTAATTTACATTGAGGCTTAACGACTAAGCTTGTCCCAGTCTACAATCAGGACTGGTATCCAAGGGCCGATTGAACCCAGCTAGGAACAAGCTGTAGCCAGGACAGGCCTGAAGTCTTGTTAATACCCTGATTGACAGGTCACATTGGGATTTAACCACTGTTGGGACAATCTACAGCCATGGCTGGTACCTCAGAGCTGGATATACCGGAGTTGGACCAGACTGAATCTAGGACTGGCCCCAAGTCTGGGTGATACCCCGATTTACAAGTTACATTGAGATTTGGTAACCAGTATTGGGCCAATCTACCACCAAGATCGCTTTAATCCGCCCTTGGATACCAGTGCTAGTTGTAGAATGGGCCGAACCTGGTCGCCATGTCGCAATAGAAATTATAAATCTGGGTTTTACCATGGTTCTAGACCAGTTCTGGAAATAGCTTGGCTCATGCTCGGCATTGCCGAGCCCTGGTTACAAGTCCTGTGCCTAGACTGGTCCAAGGCTGGTCGCTAGGGACTGGGGTACGAACCCTGGAAACAGGGTGGCAACACCATCGGTACAAGCGCGGGCCAACCTAGCGTGCCAAGGCTTGGTAATGCGGGGCTGTCCCAAGCTCGCACCATTTGTCGAACCTTGGTACTTCCTATTTGAGATCATCCCCCGCTCTCCATTATGCCTGCCACTCCATTATGGCCTGCTTCTCATTATGTCCCACATTACATTATACCCTCGTTCCCATTATGTCCCACCCCGCCCTTATTCATCTCGTTCTATCTCATTTTATCCCGTTATCCTCTTTTGCTCCACTATTCCATTTTCTTTCGCTCTCCCATTTTGACCCACTATCAATAGCTATTTGTGTCATAAGGCCGATAAACGGCGGTTTGGCGCAAACTCACACGACTCGCGAACCAACGTTATCGGCCGCATGACACAGACTAATTTTTTTCACGTATGCCTGACCTGCGGAAGGGGGGGGGGGAGCGGAGGGGCGCCGGGTAGGGGTGTGGGGGGCGGAGCACCTGGAAAAAACACAACAGCAAAAGAAAATAGAATAAAAGTAAAAAAAATACGAGAAGGCAAATTGAATACTCCAACTATTTTACTTCATCTGAGGTTTCTGGGATCCAATCGTCCATTTTTTTTGTCAATAAATTTTTTACGTTAATAAGATCACTACGATCGGATATTTCACACACACTGGCTGATCTGATGTTGTGTACGCGAGTTGGAAACTACGAGAGGGGTTAGGAATCAGTGGCACCACGCACCGACCGAACTATGCAATATTTTCCCCTCTCGGTTGTGAAGAGTGACGGTTATCGGCGCACTTCAAGTAGGGCTTTTGAGAGGCTATCGCCCGATAAGTAATGAAAAAAGGCCATGGCCCCCACATTCTCGCGATTTGACGGCCATAGACGATAATTTCACCTTATCGACCGAACAAGCGGCCCCAAATCACCACTTTTCAGGCATCAGTGAAAAAAAGTATATCATCCCATGCTATCCCGCTTTTTCATTGGTTTACTGTCTTTCACCCTCCTGCCCCATCATCTTCCCTCCTATTGATTCCCCATATAAACCCAAGAAAAATATCCTCCCGTATAAGCAGCCGCACAGCCACGATATATAAATTGCAATGTACGACGATTATAGTCCAGTGAATTTTTAAAGTCTTGTTAAAGTTCTGGCACCAAAGTATCGAACATAGAATCTCTCAAACTCCCTTTGGCTCCAAACAGGAAAGCCAAGATGAGTCCTCCTTTGGGAGACCTGAAAAAAACCACGGAAACCGTTATCAAACCGTCAATCAGTGCGAGCTCTGACCCGGCTCGCCTCAACAATTTTCCGAATACTCCTGACGGGCCTCAAGAGGCTCAAAGACGAACCGCAGTGCCTCCAATAGTCATTGAAAATGACAAACTGCAAGTCAACGCCTCCGAAAACTTCAGGATGAAGTTGAATGGAAACACCACGATCGTCCATCTGCAAACGACGGACGATTACAATAAAATTGCAAGTATCCTGAAAAGGCAAAATTACAATTTTTACACCTTCGGTCTGAAAAGTGAGCTTCCGAAGAAATTTATCATAAAAGGTCTTGCCGCAGGTTTTAGTGAGCACGAAATTGAAGCCGAAATATCCAAACGCGGCATAAAGGTATTATCAGTCTGGCAGTTTGAGAAAACAAACAAGGATGGAGACAGCAAGGAAAATAGGCCACTACCGGTGTTTGCAATAACGGTTGGGCTCGATGTAACCTTGAGCAGCTTCGCTGCTACTAAAACCATTTTCTATCATACATATAAGATAGAACTAGTGGTGTGCAAATGTGTGTGCCCAATACGAGGCACAAACAAAACTTCCCGTTTTGGTATTTCAACACAGCATAAGCATGCAACCATGGTGATGAGCAAACTCAACAGTGATATCAATAATTGAACTTGTGACTGATAATTACTGCAGCGATCGATTTAGTTTGATTTTTAAGCCGCATAAAAATATTCAACTGGAATTCGTCCGCCTAGTCACCCTCTCTACCTCTGTACATTCCTAAAAATTCCCGCTCTTTGACATCCTTCAACTCGCGATATGTTTTAACCTATATTGAAAAAAGTCATACTGAATGTGCATTTTTGTATAACGAATGACCCTGGTGATATGCATTGTTCCCGTATTTGAAATTGCTCGGACGACCATACCTCCTTAATTATGCAAATTATGGAAAAAGTCATTTCACGTAAAAGATGTATCTTTAACTTCCCGATTTTTCGGGAAGTTAGGTAATGACCCCTAACTCGAGTTTGTTTCAATTCGTAACTAGGGTTTTAAGTATACCGAAATGCTTCCCATTCAATTCCGAACAAATGTCTGTGTGTGTGTGTATGTATGTGTGTGGTCAAAATTTTGGCGAACGATTTCTCACGAACCAATGGACGGATTGAGGTCATTAAGGTTGCAATCGATGCGGTTCCACGTAGCTTAGAGGCCATTAGATTTTGGATGAAATCAGTCCAGTATATGTATTGTTATTAACAATTTCAATTGTTTATAATGTTTTATGGCATAAACCATGAGAGTTAGAGTAAAGTTTATATAAGAAAAGTTGTTCCCCACGTAAAAATACGTATTTTATGTAGAATGAGTTTTTTCGGTAATTTGCATAATTAAGGAGGTATGACCGTCTGAGCAGTTATGTCTGTAATGAGTAAACGAATGAACACAGCGCTGTCATGACAGTCTCAATCGAAACGTTTCTGGGCAAAATCGAGCGGATTACACTTTGGATGGGATTCGTGCCGTATATGCAGGGTTATTACCAATTGTAATTGTTTATACTGGTATCAGGAAACTTCCTGAGAGAGAATTATACTTTATATGAAAATAGACCTTCTATATGTAATGACTTTTTTCCATAATTTGCATATCTAAGCAGGTATGGTCGTCTGAGCAACTTAACATACGGAAACAATGCATATCACCAGGGTTGTTCCTTATACAAAAATGCACATTCAATGTGACATTTTTCAATATAGGTTAGAACATATCGCGAGTTGAACCAACGTATACTTGGCGATTGGATATGTCGACAATTGCAGGAATGATGTCAAAGAGCGTGCTAATTAAGAAAGTACAGATGTAGGAAGGGTAACTATGCGGACGAATTCCAGTTGAATATTCGCATGGGGCTTAAAAATCAAACTGAATCGATAGCGTGCAGTAATTATTAATTGCCAGTTTAATTATTGATATCACTGTTGGATTTGCTCATCACCATGGTTGCGTTCTTATGCTGTGTTGAAATACCAAACCGGGAAGTTTTGGTTGTGCCCCGCATGGGGCACACACATTTGCACATCGCTAGTCATATAAGAAATAGTTTTCTTGAGATAAGTTTCCCCACCAACTTGAATATTTTACCCAGTGGAATCGTATAAACAATTGCAATTGTTAATAACATTGCATGTACTGCACGAATGCCATCCAAAATGTAATCCGCTCCATTCTGAACGGAAAGGTTTCGATTGAGAACTTAATCACAGCGCTGGGTTCATTCGTTCACTCACTACAGACATGATTATTGAGACATACCTCCTTAATTATACAAATTTGCGGAAAAAATCATTCTACATAAGATACGCATTAGTACATGGGGAACGACTTTTCTCATATAAATTTTGCGCTAACTCTAATCGTTTATGCAATAGAATGTGATAAACCATTAAAAATGTTAATAACAATATACATACTACACCAATTTCACCCAAAATGTAATCCCCTCTAAGTTACATGAAATCGCTTCAATTCCAATATTGACGGTATCGATACCTTCATTCGTTCGTGAGAAACCTAGGATCAAAATTTCGGAAACACATATACATACAGACATACACACACACACACACACGCACACGCAGACATCGCTTCGAAATTTGTCGGGCATCATTTTGGTATACTTAAAACCCCAGTCACAGGATGAAAGGAAAAATATCGATTTCACGGTCATTACAATAACTCCTCGAATAATCGAGAAGTTAAAAATACATTAAAACCCAGCAACCAGCACTGTGCTTCCGGTGCCAAAAATCTGGACACGCCAGTCAGCACTGCAACTTAAACTTTAGATGCGTGAAATGTGCAGGCCATCACGACATTAAAGCCTGCACCAGCAACTCTGTCAAGTGTGCAGACTGTGGTCTGGCTCACACAGCGAGCTATGGAGAGTGCGCCGCGCGAACCAAATTTGTGGAGGCACAAAAAAAAAGAGTCCAACTCCACCACCACCAAGGAGAGCAGAGATGAAATTGCCCTCTACACCTCATTCGGCCACCATCCAGAATCTGGAAAGGAACATCCAGTTCCTCCAGTCTCCTGCAGTCTCTGAGTCAATTCCGACTGCTATCGCCAACCTGTCTAGGCCCACTTACGCTTCGTTCTTGCCAACGGTGGAAACCTTGAGAAGGAACGTTGCCGTACCCACTGCTGAACATAGGACCATCGCAATGGAGACACATGTTCCTGAATCATATTTAAGTAGTACTAAAAATTATATAAACACAGGGAAGCAAGTTCTTGACGAGCTAAAAACCCTTAGAATTCCCGAAATCCTCTCAGAGCTTAAACATATGATCTCTAAACTCCAGAAAGCTAACACCCCCCTTGGTAGGATCACGATCATCCCATCCTATACTCACTTGTTCTCATCCTCCTCAGATACATCTACGATTCCTCCACAAACGTAACCAATATATAAGCAATTAATATTTCTGCACTCAAGCCCAATCTGGACGAGTTATTACACACTATCCATAGTAATAACATAAAAATTTGTCTGATTTCACAGACTAAGCTAAACAGCAAAACGAGGAAAATTAACTTTCCAGGCGTCTCGCTGATCAGGGAACACAGAACGGCCAAAGCAGGTGGTGGTGTTGTGGTGGTGATCTCTTCCGCACGATCTCCTGTCACTCACAGAATACGTGGGAGTAGAGGTCCAAGTAGACAAGAGAATAATGAGGATCTACTCGATATACAATCTACCGGATGTCTCACTAGATACAAATCTATTTTTGTATAGGCGCCTACCCTCCGATAGTGCTCCAACAATTATTGTTGGAGACTTCAATGCGAAGGACATTGCTTGGACCTCTGCTAGGCCAAACGAATCAGGTAAAATTCTCTCAAATCTGTTCCTAGACACTGCGCTCATAATTCTAACACTCTTAGTACTATTCACCTTGTATTAACTAACAACATATCTATCACTAATAATTTCACCATACTTTCCGAATCCCCCTCAGATCACCTACCACTGTTTTTCTCCCTATTTGGCAAACCAACCTCACCAGAATCATCTAAAATATTAAACTACGCGAAAACCGACTGGAAAAGGTTCAAGGACATCTTAAACGATGAGATTTTTACACCAAACCCGACTTGTAACAACACTGAAGCAATAGATAAACACATAACAAATTTCACCCAAATTATTCAAACAGCCCTGGATTCCTCCACTCCCACCCGCTCATTAAAATCCACCCATACTCCTCTCCCACCCGAAATAGCTTCCTTAATAAAACTCAAATATTATATTAGGTCAAGATGGCACCGAACGCGAAATCATTACCTTAAATCCGAACTCAATCAGTTGATCAAAAAAATCAGACTTAAATTAATCGAATGGAAACAATCATCTTGGGACAACAAACTTACAAACTTAAACCTGAAAGATTACCCTCTTTGGCGCGTAGCAAAATATTTTAATAACAGCGGTAAAAGTAAAATCCCCACACTAAAGTCAAATAGCACACTCCGCACAGAACACCATGAAGAGGCTAATACATTTTGTAAACACTACGCAAATATCCACAAACTATCGGCCTCTCGAGGAAACAAATCTTTTGAACAACCAGTCACAGGTCATGTTAAAAAAACTGTCTTCAAAGCCCCTATCGAAATTCCCATTAAATTCCTCACAAATCCCTGTGAAATCGTTTCCACCATCAAAACACTAAAAAACAAATCAGCCCCGGGGGTGCATAACATTCCCAACATAGCACTAAAAAACCTCCCGATCACAGCAATAAGCCTACTAACAAAGATATATAATGCATGCCTCCTCAAACAATATTTCCCGGAACTCTGGAAAGGAGCGGTGATCATACCGATTCTCAAGCCTGGCAAGCCCCCCTCGTATCCGGTGAGCTACAGGCCGATTAGCCTTCTGCCAGTATTGGCCAAACTTTTTAAGCGAATAATTTTAGCTCGTCTGAAAAAACCTATAGAAGAGTTACAACTAATGCCTGAAAATCAATTTGGATTCCGCTCAGAACACTCGACCTGCCACCAGCTGGTCAGAATTACAAACGACATAAAATCCGCGAAAAATCGGAAAGAAGATACCGTTCTTCTTTTCCTGGACAGCGAGAAGGCCTTCTGATTCTGTTTCGCCCACAGGCCTTATTTATAAACTCGACAGCTTAAATCTACCTAAGTATTTATGTAAAATTTTACTATCATATCTTTCAAATAGATATATTCGAGTTCGAGTGGAAACTTGGCTTTCGGATAAAATTGAAATAGTCGCGGGGGTCCCACAAGGGTCTATCCTCTCCCCCGTACTATTTAACCTGTACATTGCTTATTTTTAGCAGAATTCCTAGAAATGTATCTATCGCTGGATATGCTGATGACGTCGCTCTGTACTCAGCTAGCAAATCGATAAATAAAGCTGTTAAAAGAGTCGAAAACGCAGCTGCTCTGACAATCAGTGAGCTCATGTAATGGAAAATTCGAGTGAATACTGCCAAAGCAGAAGCAATCATATTTACCAGCTCCAAGGCCAATCGTACCTTGACTATTTGTAGCGATAAAATCACTCCTGTGAACTCTGTTAAACTTAGCTTTACATATGATTCCAAACTCCTGTGGAAAAAATACATAGACGAAATTAAGCGGAAAACTACAATTGTTCTAGTAAGATTATATAATCTGCTGAAATACCCTGCGCTTAGCCAATTCCTAAAACTCACTTTATACAAAGGATTAATCAGACCTATTATCACTTATGGTTGTCTCGCCTTCCAGAATGCAGGAAAAATTCACTTGAATCATCTTCAAGTTATCCAAAATAAATGTCTGTGAATAATAGGCAGTTTTAAAAGAAGAACCACTATTTTGGAGATACACGATACGCGCGGCATGGCAACCGTAGGTGAATTCATCGATAGAATAAATGAGACACTTGAATTTAAGCTACAATCCTATCCTAATCCCCAGCTCCAAAACATCAATATTGACAAGAAAAGCAATTGGTCCCGCTGACCACCTGTTTGTCCCGCCTTCCCGTATATCCCGCTTTCCCCCTCCCCTCATGCACCCATTACTTATAAGATTTTTTAGAAGTTATTTTTCCTTATATCGAGGCATACTGTAAAAATTCACAAATATTTGTAATAATGAAAAATTAGGTTAAACTTTGATCAAATTAGATATAAAGCCAATGGGTGGTGATCTAGAGCGTAGCATTTAAGATATTACTACTGTATATAGTGTAACACTTTTCCTTGATTCTATCCCGTGAACCAAGGCGAGTTGTTACCTTCCCGCATACCACGGCTAAAAGTGGGGGCGCCAGCTACCTTTTTGCGGACCAAAAATAACGAAAACCAGAAGCAACAAAAAGGAAACTGGAGGACAGACTGATGGCAGCTGAACAGCGATCTCGCGACAAACAACACCGAATCCGGCGGGCCAGGAATCTAAACATCCAATATGGCCTCGGGGCCAATAAATCCAAAAATTCCACCCAGCATTATCGCGGATCCAAAACACCAAGGTGATAATGCTGGGACACTAAAATCTAATCAACTCATCGATGGGAATCCGTACTCGATGAGTTGAAGTACTCGGCATTATCGCGGATCCAAAACGCCAAGGTAATAATGCCGGGATAACTAAAATCTAACGTAAAATCAATTCACCGATGGGAATCCGAACATCCAACCTACACGATGAATCGAACTACCCGTGAATCAGCACCAGCTGAGATGACAGTATGGGAATGGAAGGCGGGAAGGCTCGGTTCGCTCAGTATGCTAGGTCGTCGAGAGAGGATCGGGGTCCCAAAATCGCGTTAATTACTAAAACCGCTAACCGAGAATCGCGTCGTAGTGGAGGACATGTGCCTCTACGGGGTCCTGGTGTACAGTAACCGAAAACATGGCGGCATGTTCTCAAGGTCACTCCACAGATAGCATGGGTTAGAGAGCAGAGTGCCGTGAAGCAGAGATCGTTGGAGGGTCCAGACTCCCGGGGCGCACCCTATAATCGGTATTACCGGGTGGCGAGCCGACGTGGCTCTAGACATAGAGAGCTACCACCAGAGGGCATGTCGGCATCCTCTGGCCAAACGCGAACCAACAAGATGTCGGGAGGCGACGATGACGCCTCTATAGAGAGAGAGCAAGAGAGCGGCAACCAATGACTAGGATTGGGAGTCAACCCGGAGGGTCTCGGGAGAGAGCTGACCAGTGGACTGCACTGGGAGCTTGCCTTAGCGGCTCTGCCTTGCTGAGTGCGCAGCGATAAGCCTCGCGACTCCCCACTCTTGACTGGCAGTGACGAATGTTAATAAACAATTTTCAAGTCAAGTCAAGCACAGCCCAGGAACAACTAGCATATCCAGCGAACAGTGAAGTTCAGCACTAACGAGTATGAACCGTAGGAGGATGGGTGACCGACAAGAAACACCTAGCGATCTGGATATTCCTATTTCGCAAACTAATAATCGAAACTGTTTTTTTGACTTCCCGATTATTCGGGAAGTTATTATAATGACCCTGGAATCGATATTCTTCCTTTCATCCTGTGACTGGGGTTTTAAGTACACCAAAATGATCCCCAACAAATTTTGAATCGATGTCTGTGTGTGTGTGTTTCCGCAATTTTGATCGTAGATTTCTCACGAACGAATGAAGCTATCGACACCATCAATATTGGAATCGAAGCATTTTCATGTAACTTAGAGGGGATTACATTTTGGGTGAAATTGGTGTCGTGTGTATATTGTTATTAACAATTTTAATTGTTTATCACGTTCTATTGCATAAACTATTAGAGTTAGCGCAAAATTTATAAAAGAAAAGTTGTTCCCCACATAAAAATGCGTATTTGATGTAAAATGCCTTTTTTCGCAAATTCGCATGATTAAGGAGGTATGACCGTCTCAACAATTATGTCTGTAGTGAGTGAACGAATGAACACAGCGCTGTCATGAAGGTCTACATCGAAGCATTTCCGTTCAGAATCGAGCGGATTGCATTTTGGATGTCATTCGTGGAGTATATATGCAATGTTATTAACAATTGCAATTGTTTATACGGTTCCACTGGGTAAAATATCAAAGTTAGCGGGAAACTTATCTGAAGAAAACTATTCCTTATATGAAAATACATATGTTATGTAGAATGGCTTTTTTCCATAATTTGCATAATTAAGGGGGTATGGCCGTCTCAACAATTGTGTATTTAATAAGTAAATGAATGAACCCAACTCCATCGAAACCTTTCCGTTCAAAATGGAGCGGATTACATTTTGGATGGCATTCGTGCAGTACATGCAATGTTATTAACAATTGCGATTGTTTATACGATTTCACTGGGTAAAATATTAAAATGGGGAACCTATCTCAAGAAAATTATTTCTTATATGAAAATACATCTCTTATATGAAATGACTTTTTCCCATAATTTGCATAATTACGGAGGTATGGTCGTCCGAGCGATTTGAAATACGGGAACAATGCATATCAACAGGGTCGTTCCTTATATATAAATGCGCATTCAGTGTGACTTTTCTGAATGTAGGTTAAAACATATCGCGAGTTGAACTAGAATATACTTGGCGAATGAATATGTCGGTAATTTCGGGAAGGATGTCGAAGAGCGGGATAATTAGGAACGTACAGAGGTAGAGAGGGTAACTAGACGGACGCATTCCAGTTGAATATTTTTATGCGGCTTAAAAATCCAACTCAATCGATCGCGTGCAGTAATTATTAGTCACAAGTTGAATTATTGATATCACTGTTGAGTTTGCTCATCACCATGGTTGCATGCTTATGCTGTGCTGAAATACCAAATCGGAAGGTTTCGTTTGTGCCCCTAACGGGGCACGCACATTTGCTCACCACTAGTTATTTTTTTACGATTCTACACTCAATGAGCCAATGAGATTAATATACTCATCACTCTTTTAACAAAACATTTGGGCCAGGTTAATTGAATTAATAATTTTTTTGTGTTAAACGTATATCCTGGTTCTACCTAAATGGCATAGCCACGGGCCAGGCTAAACTACGAGGCTAGTCTCAAGACTGATTGTTGCCTCAGTCCTAGCTTGTCCCATTGTTCCAAACAGGACTGCCACAGTATTGATTGCCTAGACTTGGACAGGTTAGGCTAGGCTTGGAACTAGCCTGGGCCAGTTGTTAATTCCTACCTGGGATAAACTATTAGAGTTAGCGCAAAATTTATATGATGAAAGTTGTTCCCCATATAAAAATATGTATTCTATGTAGACTAACTAAGGAGTTTTCGATAATTGGCTTAGTTAAGGAGCCATGGCCGTTTCGACAATTATGTATGTAATAAGTCAATGATGGAACCCAGCGCTGTCATGAAGGTCTTAATCGGAGCATTTTCGGGCAGAATTGAGCGGATTACATTTTGCATGGTAATCGTGCAGTATATGCAATGTTATTAACTTTCCGATAGGAAGTTATTGTAATGACCCCGAAAATGAAAAGTGTCAGATCGATGAAATTTTCACTGTTCTCGGCGTTTGGCATCATCCTGACACGTTTCCAATGAGATGTTCGTATGTGTGTATGTGTGTGCGTGTACGTATGTGAGCACAGCTTTGGCGTACGGTTTCTCGTAAACGGCTGGACCGATTGAAATTTTTTTTTTCAATAATTACGTCTCGCCGAGGCGGTGTTCTGAAAGGAGTTTTTTTTTAAGCGAAGCTTTTTTACGAACGCTCGATGGGTCACGTATAAAATTTATTCAAAAAGATGGGGAGTGAACCGAGAAAAAGTGAAATCGGTACCATCACCGTACCGTTCACTCCCCCCTCCATTAGACGGGCGATGCTTGCGCAACAAAATTCCCTGTCATTCTTTGATTTTGCTCTCTCTCTCTCTCTCTCTCTCTCTCTGTCGCTTAGCGTAGAAGCGTTATATGCGTTGCACGCCAAGAAACGTTTTCCAACGTATATATCGTGGTGTAAAATAAAAAAAAACAGAAGATTACACCCGACTTCCCAAATTAATATGTATATATATGCATATAGAGAGCGAGAGAGGAACAGAGAGATTAATCGAATCACAGTGCACTATGGAAAATTAAAATTAATTTAAAATAGGTCGCCACGTAACACGGGCCAATACGTAAAAGCTTCGCTTCTTTTCGGCCGTCCCAGGACGGCTCCAAGTTTCTTTTAATAGGCCAGGTAATTTTTTAGTCATTAATAAAAAACCACGATTTTAATGGTTTATAACGCTCTGTTACATGAACGGTAATAGTTATAGGAAAAAGTTATCAATGAAAGTTGTTCCTCATGTAAAAACAAACATTTTGTTTTGTATGATTTTTTTCGTAACACGCATAATTAATTCGATATGTTCAACGATATGATATCATGCTATAACACAGACACACATAAATATCTGGAAGTTATTGGTTCGGCCCGTAGAGGGTCAGACCCACATCCCGTTTATTCACAATTGCAATTGTTTATTCTGTTCCCTTGGATAAAATATTTCAGTTATCGTTTGTATTGCGGCCGCATCGCTATTGGCGACTCACTCCCACTCAAGTCACTCGCATAAGTCGCATCCTCATGCTCACGATGCGTCTACTCAAATATTCATAATTATCTGCTTCATGAATGAGTCAGTTTAGAATTCTGAAAGTGTTCATTATGACACCAATAGGGGTCACACTGATTAACCTGGGTATATTGGAGAAGAATAAATTTAGTATGCTGTGCTGAAATACCGAATCGGGCAGCTTTGTTTATGCCCCGAATGGGGCAGACACATGCTCACACTACTAGTTTCCTCATATTTTCCATCCCGAAACGACCGGGAAAGTACGAGAAAAATAAAATTCACTCAAAGGCCTCTCTCGCACTCACGGGTGAAGTTATACCCGAATTTAATTGTACACTCTACTCGCTCAAGGCCACCTAATTATCAATGTTGTGTAACTTTTTCTACTAACACCGATAGTCAATTGTTATGAATAAATTCAATTGTTTAGACCACTCTATCGCAAGAACGGTTGGAGATACGTAACAAACTGTGCAATGAAAGTCGTTCCACACCTAAAAGTACACATTTGATTTTTTATGCCTTTTTTTTACTAACGCGTATGGTTAACGGCGATCAACAAATTGCATATTAACTCTATCGCAAGAAAGGCTATATTTTTGAAAAATCTTTTATCATTGTAAGAATTGTAAATTGTTTTAATATTTGGAACTTTTGAAAAGTTACAAAATATGCCAATGATCATGGATAGGAATTCGTGTGGAGCTTTCTTTACCTTGGCTTGTCCCACTGTTGACCATGAAACAACTGAATGTTCATTGACATTCTATACTCACGTAGATTTTAGCCTGTACGTTTTAAACTTGTACGGACAGTTCATGGTAACAACGATCTGCAAGCACCAGTAAGAACGGATGACGGACGGGAATTCTCTGGGTATTCAGTGCGAGTGAGGTAGCTAGAAGAGAGGTGGAGCAATGGAAATTAGACACACATTTCATTTCCTGAAACGACCATAGTTTCCGTCATACATCTATTGAAAAGATATAGTGACGTGAGTAACATGTGGTGCATGGTATGTAATGAATGTATTCATGTATAGAGGATCCGATCGGGGAACTGAGCTGGGAACGGGTTTTATAGCTCTGTAAAAAAGTCGAGGAAATGCTATAGGTATATTATTACACTGACACCAGTGATTTTTCTTTTTCATTTTTTTCTGACTATCCGTCGCGTATAGATGAGAGTATATATATGATGAGTGCGTTCTCGGATACGGGAGTCGACGTGCCTGCTTTTGAGTCTTTCAGAGAATTTTTTCTGGCTCTTCAACCCCACCCACGATTTTCTATACCACATTCCCGGGGTGTCGGTTCTTGTAATACACCCGTAAGGAGCGTGGCATGGTCGATATTTACGCATTACTTTTTCGCACGTTGAACATGACATGTACCTCTTTCCATAAGACAAAAAACCCCGACCAAAGAAGTTTCCAAGTCCAGTGTATAGTTCCTCTGCATTTTCCAACATCTTTGATCCTAGAGAATTAACTACTCATAGGGATGGACGGGTCATCACGGTCCGAGCACATGTTTCATTCTATGAAAAATCGTTACATCTGCCTTGAGTTTTTGGATTTCTTTCATTTTTAACTTGCCGATCTTGAGGGAAGTTATTGTAATAGGACGGTAAATCAAAATTGGAAATTTCACCTGATCTGCATGTTTCATGATCCTTAGTACGGTTTCGGACCATTTTGAGAGAGATGTTTGGTTGTGTGCGTATGTGTGCAAAATTTTGTCGAACAATTTCTCTCAGACAAATTACTAACTTCCCAATAGTAATCACCCCGAAATCGAACTTTTCTGTTTCGTCCTGTGGCTATGTACGTGTGTCGCCGAATTTTGATCCTAAGTTTCTCACGAACGAATGCTGCCATCGACATTATTGAGGTCGGAATCGAACCGCTTCCATGTAACTTATATTAGAGCTGATTAGTTTTTGGATGAAATTGGTGCAGTATATATGGGGCATTCCACGTGAAAACGTCGGACTGGGAACCCGACGGTCTCGGATTTGCCTAAAAATGCGCATATCTGTTCCTCAGTACAAAAAAAACACACGTATTTTTTAGTTTTTTTCAACAAAAATTTTAACAACAATTATATTAACACATACAGATATCTCAAATACGCCATTCTTAATTTGCTTGAAATTTGAAACATATATTCTGTATTGATTTACGATCATTTTGAAAAGAAAGTCGCTATAGGATCGCGTCAGGGGAATTTTTTATGAATTTTTGAAGTTGAAGTCATCAGAGAGTATTATTGGTGACAATTGACCACTGATAATTTTTCAAGTTATTATGGTGGTTTCCAATAGTGTGAACAGAAAAAAGTTAAACCTGCATATAAAAGACCCCGGAAAAGATGTTAATTAAAATAACAAACGTAAGGTTTTAGTAATTTCTATAAACAAATGATCATAACTCGAATATTATCAATTCTACGAAAAAAAACATAACAGACAAAAATGTTGTACGAAAAATTCTGCGCACAAAATTTTACGATACTTTTTGCGTAAAACTGACGGTTTTCTTGATATTACCGCAGAAATGCTAATAATCAGTTCCCATTCCTCGTATTGGCGTAAAAAAATAGTGGTAATATAAAAAAACAGTCAGTTTTACGCAAAAAGAATGTTAACATTCTTGGCGCAGAATTTTCCGTACAATATTTTTGTCTTTTATGTTTTTTTTCATAGAATTGATAATATTCGAGTTATGGTCATTTCTTTATAAAAATGACTAAAACCTTACTTTTGTTTATTTAATTAACATCTTTCCCGGGATGATTTATATGCAGATATCACGTTTTTCTGTTCACATTATTGAAAACCACCATAATAACTTAAAAAATTATCAGTTGTCAATTGTCACCAATAATACTCTCTGATGGCTTCAACTTCAAAAATTCATAAAAAATTCCCCTGACGAGATCCTATAACGACTTTTTGTCAAAATGATCGTAAATCAATACAGACTATATATTTGAAATTTCAAGCAAATCAAAAATGGCGTATTTGCGATATCTCTATTTGTTTATATAATTGTTGTTAACATTTTTATTTTCAAAAAACGAAAAAATACGTGTGTTTTTTTTGTGCTGAGAAACAGATATGTACATTTTTTGGCAAATCCGAGACTATCGGGTTCCCAGTCCGACGATTTGACGTGGAATGCCCCATATATTGTTACTAGCTGTACCCTGCCATGCTTCGTTGTGGGATATTGTGACTGCACGCATAAGGAATAAGTAACAAAAAAATAATAATTTTCAAATACCTTTAATTCTGTAATACTTGTGGGTATACAATATTTTTTGTTACTCCATTCTCCGCGTAAATAAAAAGACGATCTGGTTTGCCGATGCAGGAACATGCAACATACAATTGCCGGTGTGAAAAACAAATAGTGCTGTGTGCATGTGTGTGCCCTACTCGGGACACAAACAAAACTTCCCGATTTTCTTTTTCAGCACAACCTACTAAATTTATTCTTCTCCAATATACAACGGTTAATCAGTGTGACCCCTGTTATTATGATAACGAAAACATGCCCGTTTGAGAATTCCAAACTGACTCATTTATGAAGCAAATACCCGAGTAGAAATTCAGTAAGGTAACCCTGATTTAACATCGGGTTAGGATCCAGAAGTAGTAAGCATTGCCTTACTAGTGACTAATGGATAAGGAACTGATCAGGCACTGGGAAGGCATTCCTTAATGAGTTGAGCCCTTTCGAAATCTGATCCAGCCACGATCGGTCGGGACTGACCTCAATAGTACGAGTGACTAGTGGATGCGTAACTGATCAGAAACTGGGAAGGTGTTACTTGATAAGTTCATTCCTTTCGGAACCTGATCCAGTCACATTTCCTCTTAACTTAGCTGGATAGTATTAGCAAATAGCGAATAAGCAAATGGTTTGGTATTGAAAAGGCATTGCTTAATCAGTTCAACTATGTCGAATCTTGATCCAATTCTTATCCGTTCAACCTTAACTCAATGTTCGTAGCGATGACCTAGCTATTTTGGATAGCAAGTGGATTTAGCCGTCCTAACCAGCAACTGAATGGGTCCCGGTGAAGAATTACTGATCAAGATAAACTAAGTTTTTTCACAGCAGTTTCTAAACAGGTTACTTTGAACATTTCTGATCAGGTTAAGATACGCCCTTTTGTATTCCACCCGTAGTAAGGTCTCTCAATGGTTAACTGATCCAATTATGGCTAGATATGCCTTGGCAAAAATTCAATGTCAGCTTGGACCACTTGTTGGCCCAACTTGTTCAATCAGTCAACGACCAAGTAATACTGAAGCATTACTGATCAGTATGGATTCAGCTATATTGATTTCTTCCTTATCCAATTAGGATTAGCATCATTGAAGCCTTCAACAATGGAGTGAGTATGCTGGTAAGTTGGCAATCCCAATTGGGCATAAATCTCACGATCTGAACTTGATAGGATATAGACGACGTAGAGGAATTTCGACAATGGGCTCCACAATTTAAAACTCCTCACACACACTTGCAGCACCGGATAATTGCCTAACGAGTATCCGAGGTGAGAATGATCCATCTTCACGATGGAAACAAGACTGACTCAAGATGGATCAGGATTCGAGGCTGAATAATCCAGTTTGGAACTCAGGTTTATTCGGTGGTTGAATTCGATGTTGATTCAAGACTAAACATCAATACTCGATCGAGTTTCGCTCGAGGATTGATGTAGCCTTGATCGAGGCTCGGGTATTCATTGAGCACTCCGGTATGGAACCCACCTTCACTCTGGATCGAATTTAAGGTTGATTCAAGTCTCAATCAATAAATAGTCGAATGAATATATACATGAATATAGATAAATAGTAGTTAATGCTGTATCTATGTTTCTTTTACTCAATTCTCATGAATGCATATTGTATAACCGTCAATTTCATGAAACGCATTTGAATTAACAAATTTTTACGCGAACATTATCTATGGTGCACATGGATGATGTAACAGGAGCATATATATACGTTTATATCCATTTTGTTTGATAGACAAAGTCGACATCTCACATTTTATAACAAAATTCCACAATCTGTCAAATTGAAAATATAATGGAAATTACATCCGAAAAGTTTGAAAAAAATTCAAAAATTGCATAAAATTGATTTCTTTCTCGAAATTCAAAGAAAAAGTGGTGTAAATTTTATCGTTTCGAAGGACGTATCGGTTACGCGTATGTTTTGAATGGGGAAAGGGCCACTCAGCCTCCCACGTGACTGGCACAGAGCGAACTGCCCAGAGCCTCGCTCCGGTCGATGGCGTATACTTTCTATATCTGAAATTCATGGTGCTAATTTAAGAACTCTTGTATTTTTTCACAAAACAATATCGCTTCTCGGCATTTTGGAAGGTTATTACACACTATGATATATGCTGTGATGATATCATATCTCAATTTTGGCCATTATGTGATTTTTTTACATATTATGTCATGGAACGCCACTATATCGCATTCGGAAACGAAGCCTAGGTCAAGCTCCAACCCCGAGCCTCGATCAATCTTGATCAATCGTGGATCAACCTTGATGCAATCCTCATTCCATCGTCACTTCTCACCTGGGTAGCTTACCGATAGTGAATCCGGGACTACCGATCAGATACTAATTTGGATAAGATTGTCGGAAATGATCTGAATCACATCAGTTTCCAGCATTCAATACCCGGTCCTACTAGGGTCGGGCGATTTGGAACAGTATCCGGTAGAGTCTCCTGATTAGGATTTGTTCCCAGAGCCTAATCCTCGTAGGATGGAAAATACCGTGACATACCCATTCAGTCTCTGATCGGGTAGGCTGATCCGTCACTGATTACAAATCAGATTATCAGGATCAGTACCTTATCTGAGACTGAACTAAATTTCCACTCGGGTAATTATGAATACCTGAGTAGACGCATGGGGAACATGAGGATGAGACCTATGCGTGTTACTTGAGTGAAAGTGAGAGGCCTATAAGGATGCCGCTGCAAAACAAAAACTTTAATATTTTTCCCAGTGGAACAGTATAAACAATTGCATTTGCTAATAACATTGCATATACTACACAAATGCCATCCAAATTCTGATCCGCTCGATTTTGCATGAAAACGCTTCGGTTGGGACCGTCATGACAGCGCTGGGTCCATTCGTTCACTTATTACATACATAATTGTGGAGACTGCTATACCTCCTTAATTATGGAAATTATCGAAAAAAGGCGTTCCACATAAAATACGTATTTTTATATGGCAAACAAATTTTCGTATATGAATTTGGCGCTAACCCTAATAGTTTATGCAGTAGAACTCTATAAACAATTGACATTGTTAATAACAATATAGGTACTGGACGATTTTTACTCAAAATTTAATCAGTTATAAAATATGCTTATATCTTTCAACTGTGACATTGAATAGCTGGATTACAACATTTTTAACTTCCCGATCTTAGGGAAGTTATTGGTATGGGTAGGAAAATCGAAACTGGAAATTTCACTTGATCTACACGTTTCATGACCCCCAGAAACGTTTCCAACCATTTTGAGCGAGATGTTTGTCTGTGAGTGTGGGTCTGTGCGTATGTGAGCAAAATTTTGGCGAACGATTTCTCCTAGACAAATTATGCGATTTGGGTTTTTTTATGCTTATTTTTTTTTTTTTTTTTTTTTTTTTTATCTTTAACGCCTTCGATCCCTTATGGATATATGGGCGTGTGGTCCATACGCTGCACCGCATTCGCATGATAAGACACAGGAAACCACAGAAAACCTGTGTCGGTACAGGCGGCTACTCTATGAGTAACCTCCCGCTCATCAGACATTCCGAAAAAATTCTCGCCCTATATGGGGGATTTGAACCAGGTACCGAAGCGGCAGCGCTAAGACTGCGCGCTTAGTCCACTCGGCTATTCTGACGTCGGTCTTTTTTTTTTTTTTTTTTTTTTTATGCTTATTGGATAGCTTTCCGCCTAACTCAGCCCTGATTAGATTTTGAACATAATCGACCCAGCGGTTCTATAGTCATTAACAAATGAATTGTTTATATCGCTGCATCGTGCGAACGACTAAAGATACGCAGAAAATTTGTAACGTGACTTTTCCGTATTGGGGATGGGAAATGTCTGGTTACCTTCGCCCTACTTCTCCTCGGCTAAGTCCTAACCCCGAAAACTGGGATTTGTATTGGGCGCCAGGTAAGTTTATACCGGATTTACCGAACCGGAAGTACGAAACATAACCTCCACGGTCAAGTGCTTCGAAACGGACGGGAAACATAGCCAGAGGGGAAAGGTGACGGTCCCGGGTCGCTCAGGAGGTAGGTTATGGAGAGAGGGGTGGATTACGGGTGGAATAGAGGAATCTGGGCGCAATTGCTCATAAATAAATAAACTCGATCAGCTCAATTTAACTAACTCTATTCAGACAATGGGGAATGTGCGAAGTACAATAGCGTCATAACTAACTTAACATCGCTTAAACAATTACTAACAATATCACAGTGATCAATAATAACTTTTCCATCCGTCGTTTTCTTATGTCCCTAAAAGGAAAGCCCTTAGTTAATAATTAACTAACGGGACATTAATTAGCCCCCAGCGACGAACGATAGGCGATGAATGATCCACCAACCGTCAATACCCCCATGAGGTATTGGCCGTACGAACCAATTATCATAAATAATCGGACCATTCACCACTCCATAGAGGCTAACGCCAAAATTGCTCAAACACTTCAAGATTCAAGGTCCATGAGGAACTTCGGATCATACTAACCAATTATCACAGACAATTGGATCAACCTTTATACCAGTTCAATCTAACGCCACGGTCTTCTGGAAAGACTCAACTTTGCTCTCAATCTGGAATTCGCTACCCTAAGAGCCAATTGTTATAAACAATTGGAGTTTGTCACCAAACAATCAGAGAACTTACATCTCTAATGCTCGTAGCGAAAACCCCCAATGAGGTCCAGGAGTTTTAGCTCGACTGGAAAGTCGAATCGATGACCAATTGTTATAAACAATTGGATATTTGCACTAAACCATCAGACAACTATGAAGCCCTTATGGCTTTTGGCGAAATTCCACTAGGGGTCCAGGAGTCTCAGCTCAACTGGACATTCGAACGTTGATAACCAATTGTTATAAACAATTGGAATTTTGCATTAAACAATCAGAGAATTCACATCTCTGGTGTTATTAGCGCAAATCCTCCTAGAGGTCCAGGAGTTTTAGCTCAACTGGAAAGTCGAATCGATGACCAATTGTTATAAACAATTGGATATTTGCACTAAACCATCAGACAACCATCAAGCCCTTATGGCTTTTGGCGAAATCCCACTAGGGGTCCAGGAGTCTCAGCTCAACTGGACATTCGATCTAATTAACCAATTGTTATAAACAATTGAAATTTTTCACTCAACAATCGGATTATTAATCATTAAAGAACCCGCGTCTTATATACGCAGAAAATCGAATTTCGGAATTTCTATAATTCCGAATTTCGGAATTAAAATAGTATTATTTTCTCGTCCGATTCCGAGAATTTCGGGATTATTTCAGCCACACAACGGGTATACCTATATTTTCCCATTGTGTGGAAGAAGGTAAGGTATAGGTAAGGGACAGGGGGGAAAAGCGAGACACACCGAGTGAGTGGAAACAAGTCGTGAATATCAACTAGATTTCCACGAATTCGGTAGTGTTTAGACCACGCAAAGAGTGTATATAGAACACTCCTGTGTGGAAGAAAATGCATGCTTGGCAAATTCCCCTATAATAAAGACCCGAAAAATCCAATTTTAAAATTAATTATGTCCTCAACCCTTTTCCTTCCAAAAAAAAATAATAAAGACAAAGCCGCGGGACCCGCGGAAAAATCTAGCCAATGTGATAAAACCGCACCCGTTAGGGACATTCGGAAAAGTGACCGTGAGTAACGTAAATTAACCCAATTTAACCCAAAAACACTCACCTTGATCCTTTTTGCAACTTTCCTTCCACCCTTACGAACCATTATTCCACGACGGTTAATTACTTTTTTTTTTTTTCGCACGGATAATCTCACTCACTCACACCTACTTTTCGTCACTCTTCGCGTGAGACTGGACAATGTAGTTCAATGTCTCCGCGACCTTCAAGGGCTCCCCCCCCCCCTTGAACTATTTTGATTGGCTGTCAATCCGATTTGACCAGCCAATCCGCGTAACGGAAAGGAGGGGAAATTTAATAAATGGCCCGCGCAATTCAAACTCAAATCGGGACCTTTTTAACTTGCTTAACTTTTTGAAATTTCCTAGTTATTAACCGTTTGACTAGTTCTTTTGGCGCTTCCGACGGGTCGAATCTCCGGGATTTCCTTAGGGTTAAACAAACATAACGCGAAAAATTATGAATCCGTAAACAAATTTGCAATCGGGCACTTCGCGGGACTCGGGGATTGCGCTCGGCCCCCGCGACCTTCCACCTAAGCTAAAACATAACTAATTAACCCTAACAATATCCTCTAACTTGGAGTGCTAGCGTTTCAGCTAAACCTAACCGATTCCCGCCAAATTAGCTGAGGGATTTCCCCCATGGAGTTACCGGATGACTCTATATAACGGCCCTTCCTCGCGATAACCCTATGGGTCCCACAAAAGTTAGCCTGAGGGACTCCCATCAATCAGGGGAACTAGTGGTCCTAACCCTAATCCTAATCTCTTAATTCGAAACCCCCGCCACTGTTAAGTGGAACAGTGAAGCCCGCCTTCGGCGGATGAGACCTACGGTAAGTAAGTTTCGTCTTGGGCCTTAGTCGGGACAAGAACGGACATCCCCAATTGTCCGTTACAAATTATCCGATCAAATTTGGTCGACACACACAAATGCATATTTCATGTTTTATAACTTTTTTGGCTGAAACCGATAGTTCATCGTTATTAACAAATTCCATTGTTTATTTTTAAATATTGTTTTTAAATGTTTTATTTATTTTATATATTTTTTTTATTTAAGCACAAACGTAACGTTTACATAGCTGTTTA
This sequence comes from Asobara japonica, assembly GCA_026005395.1. Taxonomy (NCBI): domain Eukaryota; kingdom Metazoa; phylum Arthropoda; class Insecta; order Hymenoptera; family Braconidae; genus Asobara; species Asobara japonica. The sequence continues at coordinate 299,863 of BQMI01000076.1, forward strand.
TACATACAAATATATAAAAAAAAAGAAAAAAAGAGAGAAAATAGAGAAGTAGTACATATAGACCAGCTATAATACATAGTCCTAAGTGGTACGTTGTGCAAGTTTATACATTTATTTTACAGTGTGTGAGAGACTTGTCGATTATTTTAATACATTTCATGTTTAGGTCCTTAAGTATAGTAATGCTGGAGTACGGGGGATAGAATTGGTTAGCAATGAGTGAATGAAACATTGAACCCCTTTGTTGACTGTATCGTGAGCAGTCCCATAGGACGTGATCGAGGTCGTCTGAAATGTGACCGCATGCACATTGGGCTGAGTCGATAATATTTTTTCTTTTAAGAGATGCAGCGAGGTGGTAGTGGTTTGAGCGGGCCCTATTGACCCAGACAATACATCTTCTTGAGAGTTTTTTGATATGGAATCGCGGTAGTCTTTTTTTAACATAGAAGTTGTCAAAGTAAGGTTCACCCTTGTCTGCACCTTCGTTTATACAATTTTCGAGTGTTGAGTGTAGAGACTCTTTTTTGAAATTTTCTCGGAAGTCCGTGAACGGAACCTTAAATATGCAGTTTGGAGGGACTTCAGTGGCCTCTCTCGCGAGACGGTCTGCCTCCTCATTACCCTCAACTCTCGTGCGTGAGGGGACCCATTGGAATTTCAGAAAATTGGTATTATTATTTCTCTGAGTGAATGTTTCAGAGTTGTTTTTTATTTCTAGAATTTGTTTGTTATCCCTCATACTGGGCGTTGGACGCGATAGAGAGTCGAGGGCGCTGAGGGAATCGGTAATTATCTGGTAGTCTCTGTGCGGAGAGTCTAGGGCAATCTTGGTAGCTTCCTATATAGCCAGACATTCGGCAGTGAACACTGAGGCTTGAGAGTTGATGCTAATGCTCCGTGATAGTTTAAGTTCAGGGGAAAAGCAAGCCGACCCACCAGAGAATCCGTCAGAAGTCTTGCTTCCATCGGTATATATTTTTATGGAGTTTTGTATTCGCTCTAGTGATATCATGCCTGGTTCTGTTGAGTGGTCTTCTTTGGCTGGAGTTGCCATGACCGTTGACCAGTTGTGTAGGTACATATTAAAATAATTCTCTGTATTTAGTTGCGGAATTAGCGCAGCAATTTCTTAAATACACTTATTGATAAGACGTCTGTTATCCCCGTAAGAAAGATCATTATTGATTATATTTCTGATGGTCAACGAAACCTGTGAGGTATTATTGGAGAGCGCTTTTATGAGAAAGTTTTTGCATAGAAAGGCTGATCTGTTCTCGATATACGGAAGTTTGCTCTCAGCCATAAGAACATTGAGAGGGGTCGACATTCTGTACCCCAAGCTGTATGTAATGGCAGAGTATTGGAGACGTTCAAGCTTTAGTTTATGCTGTTTTTGAACCGCTAAGAATATGAATGAACTGTAATCCATGATCGAACGAACAGAAGACTTGTAAATGATTAGTAGCGTTTCTGGGTCAGCCCCCCACCAAGTACCTCGTAGAAATTTAACTATGTTGAGGGATTTGAGTGAGGATTGGAGTACTTTATCAATTTGGGGTTTGAATGAAAGCTTGTGGTCGAAGATAACTCCTAGGAATCGGGCTTCGGGAGAGCATCGTATTTCATGGTTGTTGATCTTGATTCGCGTTTGACTGGGACTATTTTTCCTTCTATTGAAGTGTATCAGTTTGGTCTTTTCTGGGGATAGAGTTAGTCCTATTTTGAGTAGATTTGAGCTCAATTTATTTACACAGGTTTCAGTAGGAGCTTTGGTAGTGTTTATCGAGGGAGAGCTAGAATTGACCGCGATGTCGTTCCCAAATTGCGAGACGGTGCCGTTGTCGGGCAGGCCTGTGAGAATGGAAGAAACATAGATAGTGTATAAGAGAGGGGAGAGGACTCCTCCTTGAGGGACTCCTTTATGTATGTGTCGTGGTTGTGTGTTTTATTGGGATGTGACACGTTTCTCATAAGTTAGGAATTTAATGAATTTGATCATAGGAAGAGGACACTGTATCGCGAATAATTTGTTGAGGAGGATGACCGAGTTTACGTCATCAAAGGCGGATTTGACATCCAGAAAGGCTGGAAGGTTCTCCTGGCCTCTCACGAGATTTGATTCGACGTTGAGAAGCAGATGGGTTAAATTGTCATGACACGATCGTTCCTTGCGAAATCCACTTTGTGAATTCGGTAGGAGTTGTTTGGATTCTACCGACCATTGAAGCCTGTTCTTTACAAGTGTTTCCATAAGTTTATATAGACATGAAGTAAGGGCAATGGGCCTCATTCCTGTGCGACTTGCTTTAGGGATGAAGTGAAGGCATTGCTCTGACCATGCAGGAGGAGAAGTATCGTGGAGGTACATCTCATTGAAAATGTCGAGTAGGAGAAGTCTATATTGGAGTGATAGTTTTTTCAGAGAGAAGTAATCTAGGCCATCCATGTCCGGGGAGGCTTTGTTGTTACGGGATTTAAGGGCTAGATTAAATTCTGCGAAGGTAAACTGTGTTTCTAGAACTTCGTTACGTTCACACAGTTGGGGAGGTAGGAGGGATCTGTGGGGCACCAAGGGGGACTGATGGAATCCAAAGAGATTTGAGCTTGTTCATCACGAGGTGTGTTTTCCTGGTTGTTCAGAGGACTGGTTGACCCACCTATTCTGGAATATTTTGCAAGTGTTCCAGGTGTAGCTGGGGTGGAGACGAAGATTGACTGTTGACGCGAAGGGGTGAAATGATACTGACTTTTTTATATCGTATAATTTCATAGCATCCATAGAGGCCTTCTAGTGTTCTGCATAATCTAGTGGGTCTTTAGTTATACGCCAATTTTGATATGATTCTATGCGTTCTCTACGGACAGCCTCGCATTAAGGATCCCACCAGTGGACAGGGTTACGATGGTTAGCGTGGGGAGTTTTGGCTCTATGGGGAGTATGGGATAAATGTTTTATAGAAAAAATATACATGGTAAAACAACGTTTGCCGGGTTAGCTAGTATATATATATATATATATATATATATATATATATATATATATATTGCTAGTATATATATATATATATGATATATATATGATGCCATGAAGGTTCAACCAGTATTTAGAAGTTTTGTTACAGTCGAGAGACCAATCATGACCTCAGATGACAATAATAATTGTTGATTAATTAATTATGGTTTGTTAATCAACTTTTGTGTACTTCTATGTGATGAGGAAAACTCCATAGTGGCCTTTCTGAAGTTCCACCTATTTTTTCCAAGTTTTGTCACATTCAAAAAAGCCACCATCACCTCAGATGATAATGACAATGGTCAATTAATTCATGATTTTCTAATTAACTTTTGTGCACTTCTAGGTGGTGACACAACTCCAAAGTGGTCTTTTGAATGACCACCGATTTTTTCCAAGTTTTGTTACATTCAGAAAGGCCACCATCATCTCACATGATGATTAAACTTGCCAAATAATTATTCATCATTTTCTAATTAACTTTTATGCACTTGTAGGTGGTGACAAAACTTTCGAGAGCTCTTCTGAAGGTCCACTATTTTTTCCAAGTTTAGTGACATCCAGAAATGCTACCATCACTTCAGACAACAATTAAAATTGTTAATCAATTAATCCTGATTTCCTCTCCCCCCTTCCACGCGCATATTCCATTGAATCTATAAAAATGATCCAACGTTATCTCGGATTTGAATGTGAATATGGTATTTATTGTTTAACGCATCAAACTCAAAATTTGGCGCTGATTTTGACAGCTAACCTCTGTCGCTCGAGCGCATTTTCCGATTTCCGCCTCTCTCACTTGGCCTTACCCCCACTTCCCGTTCAGCATAGACTCCAGAACTGCAGAACTCTAGAACTCCAGAGAACCCATCAGTAAAAATTGCACTTGACCATAGTTAACACATTTTTTTAGCGTTGATAATATTTTACCATTGTGTACCATTGAATTCTCTACACTACATTGAATTCGCTAACTATGGTGAAGTTCGTTTGCCGGCTAACGACATACGAATGGATCCCGGGGTTTGCCTGACTCCAAATATCTCGGGGGAAGAATATGTTTGGTATTATTAATTTTTTATTATTATAATAATGCACTCCCAAATTCTAAAAATGATTTTCCTATGACCACTAAATTCTCCCTCATCGAAGGCATTTTTTAAAAATATTTTTCAATGATGACTTCTGCTAAAATTGTCAATTTTGCAAAATAATTTTTTAAATAATAACTAATGGGTCCTAAATTGCAATGAATGTCTTCTAAATTGCACCAGATTACCACGTAATATTTATGAAGAAAAAAGGGAGAAAAGTTTGAAAAAAGAAAAAAATTTCTTCCAAGTGCACAGTGCCGTTGGTTCTAGTTCTTTGCTCACAATTTATTTAATTTCACTCAAACGTAATTTTGTAATATAATGTTTTCACTTAAATTCACTCAACCTTAATCATAATTTTATAATATACTGTGATGTGATGTCAACAAACCCGCTCAGGTCAGTACTACCAACGTGGCACATTAAGTGTGGACGTATTACATATATATATCATTTTGAGATAATAAATCTCGACAATTGACCGTATCAAAGCACGTGTTTTCACCGAAATAGGGCACTAAAAATTTTAAAGATGGGGCCATTACAAAGCTGATAAACCTTACCTTATATGATAAAAGCCCGGTTAGTTTTGCAGGAGGTGGTCAGAATATAATTTATTTGGATTAGTATACTTTTGGAGGTGGCGGCGGGGGTATTCGCTTCCTGTATATGATACGTGTAGCGACCGGGCAGGTGGAGAGGGGCGATAGAGCGGGAGATTTGGTTTGAATTTGAATCAAAAAGTGAACTTGGCCTGATACGCTACCGCGCATCTTGATTTGAAAATTATTCTTTTTTTTGCGACTAATTCCTTATGTGTGCAATCACAATATGCCACATCGAAGCGAGGTAGGGTACCGCAAGTATATATATGTTTGCCAAACTTGTAATTTTGCACGTCATTGATTATAACCCTATATCACCTAAACGGTTGGAGCTAATGGTTCATCGTTGTTCCGCCATGACGGACTTCATAGCGGCGAAATCGATTTTTGTCTTTTGGTCATGTGACTGGTATTTTAGGACTGCCAAATAATTTTTTTGAATTTTCAAAATTGTTAACTTCCCGATAGGAGAAGTTATTGTAATCACCCCGAAATCGAACTTTGTTGTTACTCGTCCTACAGAGGTTTTAAGTATACCCAAGTACTTTCCATCAAATTCTGAGCAAAAGTCTGTGTCCATGCGTGTGTGTGTGTGTGTATGTCTGTCTGTGGACAAAATTTCGCGCTCAAGTTTCTCATAAACGGTTGACGGTATTGCAGTTGTTCAGATCGCGTTCCAAGCGTTTCCATGCCATGTAGATCTGATTTGTTTTTGGCTACAATCGGTGCAGCGTATATATTGTTTTTAACAATTTGAATTGATTATAACGCTCTACTGTACAAACTATTCAGGTGAGCCGAAAATTTATGTAAGATAAGTCGTTCCCCATATACAAATACACATTCTATGTCGAACGCCTTTTTTCTATAATTTGCATAATTAAGGACGTATAGCCGCTGGAACACTAATTCATGTAATACGTGATAAATAAAGTTAGCGCTGTTCGAAATCACTCAATCGAAGTGTTTTCACGCACAATAGAGCGGTATTCAGTGCATATGACATGCGTGCAGTGCATATATTGTTATTAACAATTGAAATTGTTTATAACTCTCTACTGCACAAACTAATCAAGTTAGCGGAAAATTTATACAAGATAAGTTATTCGCCATACAAAAATACACATTTTATGTCGAATTACTTTTTGGAGTTTACTCCGCTAGAATTGATTTATCGCCCGCGGTACGCAAAAAAGATGAGCAGTGAAATCGAGTGTTAAGTAAAAGTGAAGTCGTTACATTGTCTTCTGCGCACCGTATTTGCGCAACTAAGACTGTGATGCGCATACCTTCTGACAGGGAAGGTTAGGCTGGTTTCAATATGTGTGTTGAATATCAACAGCCAGTTTATGAAATGTCAGATATTTGGCGTTTTATTCTCATGTAGAGAACTATTCTGATATTCATTTATCTTAATACTGAGCAAGTAAATGAAGTTAGTCAAAAAAGTTAATGAAATAGTGTAATATATGGAAGAAAATAGTGCAAGTGAGGATGAAAAGAAGCAGGCGGTCCTCGGGTCCCCCCATTCGAATGTGTCAAATATGTCACGTTTTTTTTTATTTCCCGCAATTTCATTGGTGGTAAGGTTTCGAATGGTCCGATTGCACACAAAATGAAAAGTTCCTTTATTGAAAATGCTTTATCCACGCGAACGCACGCAAAAAAACGGAATATGTCATATTACCCAAAGTAATTGGTTTAATGTTGTTCAACCACTTCATAGATCTCATTAGGGCTCATATGTTGGAAAAAAAATTGCATGAATACCTATCGAGAAATGACGTAATGAAAAAACCGTAAAAATGAAAAAATTGAAATCTAGAAAATTCATGATGCGATTGAATCGCCATTCAATACGGTTCTTCGCCATGACAAAAGGAACCTCTGTTCCAAATTTCAAGTTTTTATCACAATTTTTGCGGATGCTAGAGTGCGAACAAATACAAAAAGTAAAACCAAAGTCAAAAGTTTCAAAACAGGAATATCTCATACTGCCCAAACTTATAGACTCAATGTTCTTCAACCATATCATAGATCTCGTCAAGGCACACCTTTTGAAAAAAAACAACAAAATCGGTTAAATCATTATCGAGAAATAAAATAAAGACCGTGAAGCTTACCGGCAGATTTCCCTGGAAGTGCGTCCACAGCTAGACGTACTCAATACCAATAACTGACAATTTTTTCAGATTTTATCCTTAAAAGTTAGTCCTTTTTATGTTCAATTTTGTCAGTGAAGATTTTCAAAAAAAATTGATACGTACAGGCACTATGCTCAAATTTCGTATTTTTACGTTTCAAACCATTATATATCGTTTACGAGCATAATTAGCGAAAGTGAAAATTGGTAACTGCATCCACAGAAAAACAAGTGGATGCAGTTAACAGGTAGGTTATGTACTAATTTCTGCGTCACTAATTTCTGGCTGTTTGAAACAAAGTGTGAAATAAAAAAGTTTATAATTAAAATGTACTGTGTAAGTTTCATTTCTGGCGATAAAAATGTTCAGAAATCAAATAAAATAAATCAAAAGTATTGAATAACGACGATGATATTTAGAAAATTGATAATGGTAATGCTAATAGTGAAGGAAACTAGTGGTGTGCAAATGTGTGTGGCACAAACAAAACTTCCCTATTTGGTCTTTCAGTACAGCATAAACACGCAATCATTGTGATGACCAAACTTAACAGTGATATCAATCATTGAAATTGCGATTAATAATTACTGCACAGGATCACTTTAGTTTGATTTTTAAGCCCATCAAACTAGTCAACCGGAATTCGTCCGCCTGGTTACCCCATCTACGTCCGTACTGGGGGAGGTCGTTTTGTGCCAGTGAAAGTGTCCAAATGGACACCTGTCCATGAATCGGATAATGTCACGGACTGACAACTGTCCAGGATTACCTCTGTCCATGCAGCAGTTTACCGATAAAACAGTGCCATGGGTGGTGCCATGAGAAAGTGGTGCATTGGGTAAATAATTACTGGGTAAAATATTGAAGGTATTGGCAAACTTCTCAAATAGTATATTTAGCTACAAGTGCGCAAAAAACTTTTCTGGCGACTGTGTTGCAAAACTCGCCTTCGGCTCGCGTTGCAAACTCACAGTCGCCAGAAAAGTTACTTCCCAAAGTAACTTTTCTGTCAAAAATTGGTCACTACAGTAAACATGGATCAACGCAGAATACAATACTTGCATATCATTTTTGTGTATCACTGCTGCCAGGAAATTTACGTGAGAAGTCTCGTAAATTTTTGAAACAGAGATGATCTCGAACGCTCGAGTTACCAAATCGAGAAGTCTATATTGTGTCCTCACTGAGGGCACAAATACATCCCACCCACTAGTTAAAAAATTACTATTAGGACCATCAGAATTCATTGATAGGCGAATGAGAGACAATGATTGATCATAAAAACAATTTCATTGAATAAATTTTTTTTAACGAATTTTCAAAAAATTGGCGCAAAAGATAGCTCCCCTTTTTTTAGAATTTAATGATCGAAACTTCTACTTGGGCTCATTCTAGGCGGAATCATTTGATAGAAATTGATAGACACTTGGCCGAAGTCTATCAATTCGATAAACTAACGTAAAGTAAGAAAAACCTAATGAGGATCATAACGCTGCGGCGCCGAGTCGAATCAGAGCGGCAGGGAGGGGGACGGGGTTATCTCCCATCACTGGCCACAAAGAGGATAGACTAAAGTAGGGCTAGAAGCTCAGATCTCCGGGATTGCTTGAAGCCACATCCCCCCGATTATTTTTGCGTCTTGAGAGAAGAGTGTAATTATCACATTGTATAAATGCGTGTATGTCGTGGAAAAATTATTCACTAGTAATTTAAATGCTTTCTCTCCCATCAAACCGAAAAGTCGAATTATTATTTCAGCTAGTCCCTATGGAGTTTCACTTCTGTCGCGTGTCTTCATGACACACTCTATTTTTTTGTGCCCCGTATGGGCCACACACATTTGCACCCACTAGTTTCATATAAAATTTCCGCTACATCTAATACTTTATGCAATAGAACATTATAAATAATTGAAATTGTTAATAACAATATAGAAACTGTACCAATTTCATCCAAAAACTAATCAGCTCTACGTTACATGAAGACGCTTCGATTCCGACCTCAATAATCTCGATGGCAGCATTCGTACGAGAGAAACTTAGGACCAAAATTCGGTGACACACGTACACACCCAGTCACAGAACGAAACAAAAAACTTCAATTTCAGGGTGAGTACTGTAACTTCCCGAAAATTGGGAAGTTAAAAAAAATTCAAATCGGTCCGGCTGTTCAGGAGAAAGCGTGCCACAAGAAAATCCTCCCATACGTACATACATGCGCACACACACACACAGCCATTTCATTGCAAACGTGTCAGGATGATGCCAAACGTCGATGAAAGGGAAAATCCGATCGATCAGACACTTTTCATTTTCGGGGTCATCCCAATGATTTATCCTATCCGGAAGCTAATATGTATGTTTATATGGGAAACAACTTTTCCTGTACAAATTTTGCACTAACTCTAATAGTTTATGCAGTAGAACACTGTAAACAAGTTAAATTGTTAATAATACTATATATTCTGCATTAATTTCCGCCAAAATCTATTCAGTTCCAAGTTATATGGAAACGCTTCAAACGCGACCTTCATTCGTTCATGAGAAACGGTTGCGCAAAATTTTGTACTCATACATACACACACACGCACACAATCGGAAAGTTTAGAGAAATTCATTTAGCGCTCACTACAACAACTTCCCGAAAAATTTCGGAGTTAATCCGTTTACCGCAATGTCATACAAATTAGAAATTCTCATATATGCAAAATTTGCAATCATTTTACGTAGCATTCTCAAGTGAGAACATGCTCTATTATTTTAACAACCGATTATTCCAAACATTGAAAAATACTACAAGATTATGCAGTTCATTTGAAGACGCGGACGGTGGATAAAATTGGATGCCCCGCTCGGCCTCGATGTTTTATCCCAGCTCTTGATGATGAAGATATAACACAGCGTAAGTAATTAGTTTTTATGAAAGTGGAACACAAGTTTATATAGAATTAAGGTAAGGTAATGGTAGACAGAACCGGCGTCAGCTCTTGGCAGATGGCACCCACGGGAATATACGTTTCGTTACGATATCAAGGGTTGTATACCAAAGTGGAGCGATCGTGCGACAGCAGAGTATATGTGATATGCCGGGTTTTGGCCACAAGTAAAGGGTAACTGATTCTAATCACATGGTCTCAGCGGTATACATCGTGCAAGGGTGCATGATGAATGGCTCGACTGTCGTTGAATACAGACGAGAATACCAAAAAGTCCATCTACACCCTTGCCGTTTATTCAAATAGTCTTTGGATACTTCGATATTGAAATTCCCATGATTGACTTACTGCCACGTAATATCCCTCACAAGACAGAAAATTATTCATATAAAGAAGAAAGCAGGCAAAACGCGAACTGACAGAAATCAGACTGCTAATTTATTAAAAACTAGTGGTGTGCAAATGTGTGTGCACAAATGAAACTTCCAGCTTTGGTATTTCAGTACAGCATAAACACTCAATCATTGTGATGACCAAACTCAACAGTGATATCAATAATTGACATTGCGACTAATAATCACTTTAGTTTCATTTTTAAGCCCATTAAACTATTCAACCGGAATTCGTCCGGCTGGTTACCCCATCTAGCTCTGTACTTACTTAATTATCCCGCTCTTCGACATTTTCGCAGCAATTGTCGAGATATTCACTCGCCAAGTATATTCTAGCTTAACTCGCGATATGTTCTAACCTATATTGAAAAAAGTCATATTGAATGTGCATTTTTGTATAAACAACAATCAGGGTGATATGCACCGTGCCCATCTTTCAAATTGCTCAGACGACTATACCTCCTTGATTAAGCAAATTATGGAAAAAAGTCATTATACATAAAGGCGTATTTTCATAGAAGGAATAATTCCTTTCGGAGAAGTTTCCCGATAACTTTAATATCTTCCCCGGTGGAACAGTATAAACAATAAATGGGATGTGCGTGTGACCCTCGACGGGTCGCATCTATAACTTCCCCATAGTGGGTATGTGTGCATTTGTGTGTGTATGTGACGATACACGTATGAAGTCAAGTTGTATATCAGCAACGCAAATTCAACTATTAATCGATGATTACGAGTTTTTATTGATATCTCGTAAAACATGATGCCTACCAAAAAAAGTAATTCAACATGAAATATATAGTTTCACGAGCGGAATAACTTTTGTTTAATACTTTTTCTCGTATCTGTCATCGTTCTTAAAATACAGCGTTATAAACAATCGAAATTGTTAATTAAGCGATATCTCTTAAATTAGCCTAATTATGGAAAAAAGTCACTAAACATAAAATATGAATCTTCATGCGGGCAACAACATCCGTTGGAAACTTTTTGCTCTATCTCCCACGGTTTTTGTAAGACAACGCTTTAAACAAATGAATTTGTTAATAACAATTGAAGAAATTGCGTTTTAGATTTGACACTCCTTTCCGCTCTCCGCAACGGCTAGATCTAATTTTGAAAAAACTAGTGGGGTGCAAACGTATGTGCCCCGTACGGGGCACAAACAAAACCTCCCGATTTGGTATTTCAGCACAGCATAAGAACGCAACGATGGTGATGAGCGAACCCAACAGTGATATCAATAATTGAACTGAAAACTAATGATTACTGCACGTGACCGAGATAGTTTTATTTTTAAGCCGCATAAAAATATTCAACTGGAATTCGTCCTCCTAGTTACCCTCTCTACCTCTGTACGTTCCTAATTATCCCGCTCTTTGACATCCTTCCCGCAATTGTCGACATGTTCATTCGACAAGTATATTCTACTTCAACTCGCGATATGTTTTAACCTATATTCAAAAAAGTCATACTGAATGTGCATTTTTGTATAACGAACGACTCTGGTGATATGCATTGTTCCCGTATTTGAAATTGCTCGGACGACCATACCTCCTTAATTATGCAAATTATGGAAAAAAGTCATTGCACGTAAAAGATGTATTTTCATATAAGAAATAGTTTTCTTCAGATAAATTCCCCGCTAATTTCAATATTTTACAGAGTGGAATCGTATAAACAATTGCAATTGTTAATAACATTGCATGTACTGCACGAATGCCATCCAAAATGTAATTCGCTCCATTCTGAACGGAATGCTTTCGATTGAGAACTTCATCACAGCGCTGGGTTCATTCCTTCACTTATTACATACACAATTGTTGAGACGGCCATACCCCCGTAATTATGCAAATTATGGAAAAAAGTAATTCTACATAAAATATGTATTTTCATATAAGAAATAGTTTTCTGCAGATAAGTTTCCCGATAACTATAACATTTTACCCAGTGGAACCGTATAAACAATTGGAATTGTTAATAACATTGCAGATATACTCCACGAATATCATCGAAAATGCAATCCGCGCGATTCTGAACGGAAATGCTTCGATTGAGACCTTCATGACAGCGCTGTGTTCATTTGTTCACTCACGACAGACATAATTGTTGAGACCGTCATACCTCCTTAATTATGCAAATTTTCGAAAAAAATAATTCCACATAAAATACGCATTTTTATATGGAGAACAACTTTTCTCGTATAAATTTTGTGCTAACTCTAATAGTTTATGCAATAGAACATCATAAACAATTGAAATGGTTAATAACAATATATATACTGCACCAATTTCACCCAAAATCTAATCCCCTCTAAGTTACATGAAAATTCTTCGATTGCAATATTGACGGTCTCGATAGCTTAAATCGGTCGTGAGAAACCTAGGATCAAAATTTCGGAAACACACATACCCCCCCACACACACACATAGACATCGATTCAAAATTTGTTGGGCATCATTTTGGTATACTTAAAACCCCAGTCACAGGATGAAAAGAAAAATATCGATTTCGGGGTCATTACAATAACTTCCCGAAAATCGGGAAGTTAAAGAAATCAAATCGGTCCAGCTGTTCAGGAGAAATTGTGTCACAAAAAAATGCTCACGTACGTACATACATATGCACACACACACACACACACACACACACGGGAGAAACCTAACTCCCGAAACCAAGGGTGCCAAGGGTGGGCTCCCTATAACAGCCCATGAAGCAAACATGAACAGCGATGATAAAACAATATTATCCCACGCGGACAACCCCCAAAAGGGAAATTCCGCCGTCGGTTCCTACCAGGTGAAAGCCCTGATGGCCGGCGCTGGCTCCTCGGATTGTGGGAAGAGCCAACCATCACTGGATTGTCCCCGGGTGGCCCACTTGGCCCCAAATGTTACAAGTGGATTCCAAAGTATTGGAAAATCAGCATGGGATCAGCAGGAAAACGATCTGGCAACGCTGGTGAACCTCCTCACGGATAAAAATCGGCGAACCAGCAACGAAGAGATCCGGAGTCTAGCTAGAGAGATCCAAATATCGACCAAGCGGATAAGAACCATGACGGAAACCGGAAGATCGGACTCGCGGTTGCCAGCAGCGGTATGGCTCACCCCCCCGGGTCCTAGATTGTTGCAGGTGAACCGAGGAAGCGGCCATAATGCCATGGAAAAACCGGGAACATCCCATGAAACGCCGACCAGACGAGAGAAAAGAAAGGAAAGAACTCCGCCCGATGACATCGCGGGCAAAAAGTACAAGAGTACCGAAGATGAGGCATCAGCAACACCGCCTATTCATATGGAGGAGCTGATGAGAAATGGGACCCGGTCAGATGGAAACAGGGCCAAAGAGCAAACCTCGAATGCTGCTACAGAAGACGATGGAAATGCTTGGGAGAAAGCCAAGAGACGGAGGAAAAAACCGAATCCGTCCCAAAATCTTCCAGGAGCTACGCAGAATCAACCACGGTCGAAAAAGAAAGCAGCAATCCGACCTGATGCACTAATTATTCGCTCGACGGGGAAAGGTACGTACTCGGAAATATTGGGACGAATAAAGAAGGACCAAGGTGTTTATGCGGCTAGCTCATGCGTGGAAAAAATCCGTAAAACAGCTTCCGGAGACGTTCTCTTAATCCTTGCGAGAGGAAAGAAGGATGAAGGTGTTGAGTTAGAGAAGGCATTAGCTGGAGCCCTCGAAAACGAAGTTAAGGTGTTTAATAAGGGACCTCAACAGGAACTCCAAATCAAAGACCTCGATGACGTCGCTACGAAAGAAGACATACTCGATGCCCTGAGAAAAGCTGACGGCACGGACAGTGATATTTCACTGGGTGCCATCAAGTCTCTTCGCAAGGCTTACAGAGGGACACAATCGGCCACGGTGGTACTCCCTGCCGCTACTGCAGGAAATATACTGAGTAAAGGCAGCAAAATACGAATAAGCCTGGTATATGCGCGCATCGTGGCGGTGGTAAGGCCACTAAAGTGCTTCAAGTGCTGGCACTACGAGCATCTTGCTGTTAATTGCAAGAGCCCCATTGACCGATCAGACTTGTGCTATAAATGCAGCCAACAGGGGCACAAAAGCTCTGACTGTGAAGCGTCTCCGAAATGCGTTCTATGCGTAGAACTGGAGCCCAGGAAAGACCATGCCCATGTAACTGGTAGCATCAAATGTCCAGTCTACCAGGGTGCACTCCAGAAGATCCGTACACGGCCATAGTGCGAGTGTTACAGGTGAACCTTGCTCACTGCGCAACAGCACACGATCTGCTGACGCAGACGGTTCGAGACCTGAAGATTGATGTTTCCGTCATTTCCGAACCCTACAGGAATCTACACTCCCAAAACTGGGTGACCGATACTAGCAAAAAAGCTGTCATTTGGTCCTGCGGTGGTTTACCGCTTGAAGTATATGATGGTGTCGAACAGTCTGGATTTGTTGTGGCCAAGGTGAATGGTATCTATTTCTATAGCTGCTATGCACCACCAAGCCTTTGTTATGAAGACTTCACAACATTTTTAGATAGACTCGTGATGGATGCGAAACAGCATTTCCCGGTGGCCATTGCGGGGGATTTCAATTCCTGGGCAGTTGACTGGGGTAGCAAGGAGACGAATCAGCGAGGACGTGCTTTACTAGAAGCCTTCTCGACTTTAGATGTTGTCCTATTGAACAATGGAAGTGAACCAACATTTCGCAGAGGACAAGCGAGCTCAATTATAGATCTCACCTTTGTCAGCAGTAGCCTGCTGAAAGGAAATTGTGCATGGGAGGTATGTGAGATCTATACTGCTAGTGATCATAGAGCGGTACTCTGGGAGGTGTCTGTTGACCGGAGGTCCGCGCCCACATCAGAAAGAACAAACGGAGTCGGCTGGAATGTGAGAAAATTCGACATTACCACCTTCCTTATAGCACTGAAGACTGACCTCGTAAACGGTAGCAATACCGCAGAAAGAGTAGACGGAGTCATGCGGAGAGTCACCGACGCCTGCGATGCCACTATGCCCAGGAAAGTTAGTGGAAACCGACGGCCACCGGTGTATTGGTGGAGCGATGAAATCGCGACCCTCCGCAAGGAATGTTTCGCAGCGAGAAGATCCTGGCAACGCGCAAGGAAGAAGTCCAATCCTGAAAGCCTGGAAGTGAAGTTTAAAGCCGTTAAGCGTAAACTCACCAAGGCCATAAAGCTTCGCAAACGAGTCTGTTGGAACGAGCTTTTGGAGGAAGTGGATAAGGATCCTTGGGGCAGACCGTACAAGGTGGTTATGGCGCGACTTAAGAGTCAACCGATGCCATCACCGACCTGCCCTGAGCTCCTGGAGAGGATTGTGGCTGTCTTATTTCCTCAACAAACGAATATTATTGGAACGTATGTGAAGAATGGTATCAACGACGAAATTCCACCGATTACAGTGATTCCACTGATGAACTATTGCAGGCCTGTAGTAGAGTGGGCAACAACAAGGCCCCTGGTCTCGATGGTGTGCCAAACATAGCACTGAAGGCCGCCATTAATGCAGCACCTGGAATCTTTCTCGATATGTACAATGCTTGCATTCAGGAAGGTATCTTCCCCAGCAGATGGAAGCAACAGAGACTGGTACTGCTTCCTAAGGGAAAGAAGCCTCCGGACGAACCGTCATCATATCGTCCACTCTGTATGCTGGATACTGCGGGCAAGATCCTGGAGCGCATTATACATCAGAGAATTGAGGCAGTGGTGGAACCCCTATTGGCCGAAGCCCAATACGGCTTCAGACGACGACGATCTGCGTTGGATACTATAGACCTGGTGGTGAAAACAGCGAAGAGAGCGATTGAGGGCGGACGATGGAAAGGAGGTACGAAACAATACTGTTTGGTTGTTACTCTGGACGTCAAGAACGCTTTCAACTCGGTACGGTGGGATTCCATTTTGGCGGCATTATCGAAGCTATCTGTACCGGCATATCTCCAAAAGATGGTAGGTAACTACTTCACCGACAGAGTTCTCAAGTATGACACAGAAGTAGGCCCCAAAACATATAAGGTGACTGGGGGTGTACCTCAAGGCTCAGTGTTGCGGCCCCTTCTGTGGAATATCGTGTACGACGAATTGCTGAAACTGGCACTGCCGACGGGGGCAAAGCTCGTGGCGTTTGCAGATGACGTGGCTATAACCATCGTGGAAAAACATCTATTCACGCTTCAGCTCATTTTCGATAATGTTTTCAACAAGATACGGAAATGGATGGACTCGATTGGTCTACAACTTGCAGAGCATAAGACTGAGGCACTACTCATCACGAGTCGAAAGAAATTGGAGACAATCACGCTGCAAGTCGGCGAGCACAAAATAACTTCCCAGCCCTATATACGGTACTTAGGAATTATGATTGATGCCCGGCTCAGTTTTAGACAACAAGCCCAACATGCAAGCAGTAAGGCGGGTGCAGTGAGGACTGCCCTTGCAGGACTCATGCCGAATATTGGAGGGCCAAAACAGAGGAGAAGCCTCTTGTTATCATCAGTTGTCACATCGGTATTAACATATGGTATCCCCATATGGACAGATGCCCTACGAAGTCAAGCAGCACGACGGCAAGTTGTTCCAGTCTACAGGCTGAGTGTCCTGAGGGTGGCTGGCGCATACCGGACAGTATCCAACGAAGCAGTGGGCGTCATTGCTGGGATGATACCTATCGAAGTTCTAGCGGGGGAGCGTAGGCGACTCTACACACGCAAAACGTCAACTAAGCTGAGCCCAGTAGAACTGAGGAGAGAAGAACGTAACCACAGCATCCAGCGATGGCAGCTGCAGTGGGACGCCTCGAGCAAAGGCCGGTGGACTCACCGACTTATTCCGAAGCTAGATGTTTGGCTTGACCGATCACATGGACAAGTCAATTACTACCTAACCCAGATGCTCTCAGGACACGGGTGCTTTCGGGAATATCTTCACAAATTTAAGCATGAGGATTCTCCGGATTGCCCAAAGTGTCCGAGAATGAAGGAAAACGCGGAACATGTTCTCTTTACGTGTCCGCGTTTCGACGTCCAACGAGCTGTATGGGAAAATAGCGCAGGCAAACCTATCACCGGTGGAAATCTTGTGGAAGTTATGCTGTCATCAGAGGCGGCATGGAACGCGACGAGCGACTTCGCAATGGAGGTTTTGCAGGAGCTGCGCCGCGAGGAGCAGTTGCGGAAAAATCCAGAGTAAACGGAGGATCTTCTTACCGTTAACGAGCGGAAAGGATTCGCTACTGAGGAAGCCAAGGCTATCGTCCCCTACACAACGAAGTATTGCTCAGCAGATGTTCCGTCGTGTTCTGGGGACCAACCGAACTGTATTGTATGTGACAAGGGGTATTGTCCTTTGCACGTTATGTTTTATTTGTTAATTCTGTAAGTTTGTTTAATAAAGGAAAAAGTAAGAAAAAGAGGAAGGAAAGAGAAAGAAGGAAGTGTGAGGAAGGAGGTTGACTTCCTTCTTTCTCTTTTTCTTTCAAAAAAAAAAAAAAAAAAAAAAAAAAAAAAAACACACACACACACACACATTTCGTTGAAAACGGGTCAGTATGATGCCAAACGTCGAGAAAAGTAAAAATTTCATCGATCTGTCATTTTTCATTTTCGGGGTCATTACAATAACTTTCCCTATCGGGAAGTTAATAACATAGTGCATATACCGCACGAATCCCAACCAAAGTGTAATCGGCTCGACTTTGCATGAAAACGCTTCGACTGTGACCGTGATTGCGCTGAGTTCATTCGTTCACTCATTACATACATAATTGTTGAGACGGTCATATCTCCTTAATGATGCAAAACATCGAAAAAAGTCATTCTACGTAAAACGTGTTTTATATGGGGAAAAAGGTTTTTTATATAAATTTTCCGCCATCTCTTATAGTTTATACAACAGAGCATTATGAAGAGCTGAAATTGTTAATAACAATATATATAAAAAATCTAGAAAATCTAATTAGTTCTAAGTTATATGGAAAGGCTTCGACCGCGACTTTGAAAACCTCCATAACTTCATTCGTTCATGAAAAATCGTTGTGCAAAATTTTGTACACATACATACATACATACATACACACATACATACACACACACAGGGGAGAAACCTAACTCCCGAAACCAAGGGTGCCAACTGTGGGCTCCCGATAATAGCCTATGAAGCAAACATGAACAGTGATCATAACACAGTCGTAACTCACGTGGACAACCCCCAAAAGGCAAATTCCGCCGTCGATCCCGATCAGCTGAGAGCCCTGATGGCTGGCGCTGGCTTCTCGGATTGTGGGAAGAGTCAACCATCACTTGATCGTTTCCGGGTGGCCCACTTAGCCCCAAATGCTACAAGTGGATTCCAAACTACGATGAAGACTACATGGGATCACCAGGAAAATAATCTGCCAACGCTGGTGAATTTTCATACGGATAAAAATCGAAAAGCTATTAACGAAGAGCTGCGAAATCTTGCTAAAGAAAAAAAAATCCAAACGTGCTCAAAGCGGATAAGAACTATGACGGAAACAGGGGGATGCAAAATACCCCTACTGGAAGCGGCATCGCTCCCCCCCCCCCCCCCCCCCGCCAGGTCCTACATTACCACAGGTCAATTTAGGGAGTCGCCATAATGCCATGGAAAAACCCGAAGCATCCCAACAAACGCCCATGAGACGGGATAAAAGAAAAGAGAGATCGCCGCCTGATAAAACAGTGGGCAAAACGATCAAAAGTGCTCTAACAACCTCCCCCATGAATGTGGAGGAGCTGGTGAGGAATGACACGCCCGTATGCGGAAGCGGTGCTATGGACGAAGCGTCGAATTCCGTAACGGAGAATGATGAAAGTCTTTGGGAGAAAGGCAAGAGACGAAGGAAAACACGTAATTTGCCCCAAAACGCCCCAGGAATTATGCACAGTAATTTTCAGTTAAAGAAGAAAACAACTACCCGACCGGATGCGCTGATTATTCGACCGACCGCTAAAGATATGTACTCTGAAATTTTAGACCGAATAAAGAAAGATGAGAGCATTTATGCAGCTAGCGCATGCGTAGATGAAATCCGTACAGCAGCCTCAGGAGATGCTCTATTAATCCTTGCCAAAGGAAAGAAGGAACAAGCTACTGAGCTGGAGAAGGCCCTGGTTGGAGCCCTCAAAAACGACGCAACAGTCCTCAACAAGAACTGGAAATTAAGGATCTCGATGACGTCGCGACCAAAGAGGACATTCTGGACGCCTTGAGACCGGCTGATGACGCGGACAGTCACATGGCATTGAGCGCCATCATGTCTCTTCGCAAGTCATACAGAGGGGACTCCACAAACGTTTTTTCAATGGAGGTTCTGACGGAGTTGCGCCGCGAGGAATAGCTACGGAAAAATCCAGGGTAAACGGAGGATGTTCTTGCCGTAGAAAACCGGAAAGGATTCTCTCTTTCCGATTTTCTACCGGCTCTTAGGCTCTACCTAAGAAGCCGCGGCTATTCTCCCCTACACAACAAAGTATTGCTCCGCAGATGTTCCGTCGTGGTCTGGGGACACCCGAACTGTATTGTATGTGCTAAAGGGTATTGTCCCTTGTACTTCACATGTTTGTTTGTTAATGTTTGTAAGATTGTTTAATAAAGGAAACAGTACGAGAAACCGGAAGGAAAGAGAAAGAAGGAAGCGTGAGGAAGGCGATTGGCTTCCTTCTTTCTCCTTTTTTTCAATAATAAAAGAAACACACACACACAGACGCCAACTTAGAATTTGAGGGGGATCATTTTGGTATACTTAAAACCCTAGTTAGATAATCAAACAACAAATTTGGATTTTTGGTGCATTACAATAACTTCCCGAATAATCGGGAAGTTAAAAATTGTAACACATAATGAACCTAATCTCAAATATTTCTACATCATTGCCAAATTACCTAACTTGGGTTAATTACATCAATAGTTGTTCCTATATGCTAGCTATATGACCTGTAACGCGGCTAAAGTTCACCATAGGGGTATCTTTAGGTGTTAGCTCGCTCCTTTTCCCCGATAACACCAGAAGACAAAAAGATATCAATTTTAGGGCGCCAGTTGCTTTTATATTCCGTCGGAAGCAACAAACTGAAAAACTTATCACGGGACCTATTTAAACTCGCAAACGTAACTAAAACTAACTTAAAATTAACCTAAAAACTAACCCCGGGAAATTTGAGGCTTTGCCCACGCTGGTCAGAGGTAGGTTGTGGAGAGGGCGGTAGGGTCGGGTGGAAAATGGTTCATTGGGGCTCTGATCAGCATGAAAGAAAACTACAAAACCATTATTCAATGCTGAAATGTATAATGTTATATTTTGACTTCATTGATTACATAAAAAAAATTGAAGTACGAAAATTTCAACCAGGACAGGAGGCTTAATTGGTCCGGGAACGCAAGGCGAAGTACGCAGAGAGGTCTACCGGAAATATGCTAATAATACATTTTACAGTTAATCACAAAATCCACTTGCATCAACCCTTTCTTAAACCAAGAACTCAACCGGTTTCGTCGATAACAAGACAGATTATAGTATAATTGTACTATAATTTTGGGTGGAGAAACTCCCATAGAATATTCTAAA
Source organism: Asobara japonica (assembly GCA_026005395.1). Classification (NCBI taxonomy): domain Eukaryota; kingdom Metazoa; phylum Arthropoda; class Insecta; order Hymenoptera; family Braconidae; genus Asobara; species Asobara japonica. The sequence continues at coordinate 320,659 of BQMI01000076.1, forward strand.
ACGTTACGACAGTTATGGCGTTGTTTAAGCTCTATCGCACCGAGCGGATTTGGGGTTATTGGTCAGAAAATCTAGGATAACATATTGCAAAACATCCTTGTAATTTTTGTAGAAAATCCTCAAAAAAAATGTTAGAGTACATTAGGATAATTTGGCGTTGTTCAAGCTCTATCGCATAGTGCAGATTTTCATAATTATAGGCTATTATTTGGGATTCAATAAGGTGAGAAAATTGTAATTTTTACTCTACAAATTTAATAGGAGGCAAATAATTTGCATAACGTCGAAGCGTAATACTCACTAGCATATCTTATCGTTAACCTAAACTGTTGGCACGTGGCACTACTTTTCGGGCGGGATTTTTTCCTCAAATCTTCACGGGGCTTTCTTTTTAATCTAAACTAACTGGAGTTTTTGGGGATGTGCGTCCTATCTGGCAGCCTGGAACAGAGTAATTTCTCCTCGTGTCTAGTCGGAAGCGGAGTGTCCGCCATTGATGCGCGCTCGTCGGTAATGACTGGGGCGCGGTATACGGGTGAGTATCGCAGTATTTTTAAATTCAAATTTTACCAAATTTAAAAGTAATTGTTAAAGTTAACTCAAACAAAGAACGGAAAGGTAAACTCAATGAAACAGCGAGGTATAGTTTCACAATTCGGGTAACAAATTAGCTCTGTTTTTCTCCCCGCGGCGGTATCCTCGAGATTTCGGGTCCAACTTAAACGGAACTGAATCTCGGAAATACTAAACCATATTTATTGTTTTTCTTCAATTTGCGACCTTTAGCAAGCCACGTGATAGCCATGGCCGTAATGGGTCACGTGGCCTTCCACCCCAAAACCGAAACGTAAACCGTCTTTCCCAAAATCTCCTTTTTTTCGTTTTTTGCATGAGTGGCAGTATCTCAATTGCTTCTACCCTATCCGCGGAGTGTTCCTAGCCAGAAAATTCGAAAATCACCGTGCAGCTCGGTAATATTTTGGCCTTTAACACGATAACTTTATGGGCCCTATAGAACCAATTTGTCTGAGGTCAGAAGGGCTGTCTGTAAGGCGTGAGACGCAAACTCTACAACTTCTAATAACCCTAAACGTATAACCCAATCTAACCTAGCTACCCAACCTCAACTTGACTCTAAATTTAATGACCCGACCTGTCTCATTTTCATTTCTTTTCTTCCCTCTCCGCGCACTTACGCTCCAATTCATAGAGGGCCTTCGGATTCCGCGGTGAGCGGAGGGATTCCTCCAGAATTCCTTGCACCTCCAACCCTTGACAGCGACTACTCGGAGTCTGCATCGCTCGGGGTTGTTCTCGTCGGCATGAAGCCTCTCATTCCTTGGCGTATGGGGTTCCTCGTCCAATGATCTCAATAATCGAACCCACGACCTGAGATGAGTCTGAAGCGCCATAATTAGGGAGCCGGGCACTTTGAGACGGGTGCATCCGTAATACTCATTAATCGTAACTCATTCAAACAATCGGCACTACGGTGCAGTCATAATCTACAAGGCAACAACAAAATTTGCGGCATAAGTCCATGCAATTAATCATACTCATAGTACATATCTTAGTACTTGGATGATCAGACAACAAAGAGTGCAATAGAATAGTAACGTCAACCATTAGAACTCCATAAAGCACTACAGGCAATATTGTATCTCTCACGTTATTTATTTCTATTGGCAAAGCAGTTAGAAGCGAGAGGCCTAAAGCAGGTGATAGTCAGACACATAAGCAAAGGTGGTTAGCGCTGTAAGCAACGTATAGGGCTTAACGCAGTAATGCAAGGTATAGGCGGACTGTGAAGATTCCGCAATAACTCCATTGGGATTCTGAGGCCCTGAATTAGATTTTTGGAAGGCTCTCCGGAGCAGTTTGGGTTCTGAGACCCTACTTATCTTTCAGGCCGCGAAGTGGTTTCGAGCCTTCTTCATGATGAAGCGAGTAATTGTGGCGGGATGGACTAGGGCGAGGTCCTCTAACCATTCTGCGGCAGTTTTGTCCCCGAGGAGACTGAAAGAGATGTGGGGATCCCTGCTGATACGGCCCGTAGCAGAATCTCCAACAGTTTCGGGACGCGTTCTCAGGCGTTTGGCCGTTGATTCGGCATATACTTGTCCTCAAGTAACTCCAGGCATGGCTTGCTTGGGAGTCTTGGCATCGGATGCATGTGATGGGACGGGTGGATAAATAGTGACGGTTCTTTTAGGAACCGTACCGGTACTGGCACTGGTGTGCAGGGTGTTCGACTGGGGTTTGGATGGCTCGGTGGCAGTTAGGTAGGGATGAACGGGGAGTCTTGGCCTATTGGCACGAGATTCTGTCAGGCTTCTGGCCTCCGCAATGCGATACCTGCTGAGAGTGGTAGCATTTGGGGCAGTTTTGGGGTTTTGGGTTTCGGGCTGGCCTGGGAGGTTTCGCCTTACAATTTCCCTAGCAGTCTTGTGGCGTAGGATGTCCAGGACACAGGTGAAGAGGTGGCAGCGCCATTTCCCACGCACACCACAGTAGTCGTGTTTCACGATACTCAGGCACTCCGGGTATCCGTGGCCATAGCCATGGCACTGATGGCATCGAACCCCTCTCTGAGTTCTGTTGGGATTCTTGGGGACGTCGGGAGCACTTGGGAGAAGAGGTTCGGTGGGATTATTGGGAGTCGTGTTGGGACGTGAACCTACGTGGGATTGGTGGGGTGGATGGCCAACTGGCAGTGATGTTTTCCCTGAGCTTAGGGGCTGGGTGGCCGTGGAGGCAGTTACTGGGGTCTTGACCAGACCTTTCTCCGGTTCCGATGGTAGGTCGGTAGGTTCTTCCTGGCCTTTTGAGTCCAGTGCGGCAGTCTCCAGTTATTCATCTTCGGAGGCCTCGATTTCCAAGACGTCTTGTTGGTTGGCTGAGACTTCACAGGTGATCGGTGGTCCAGTATTCGGATGGGTGGATGGGAGTTCGGGGAATGGTTGGTTTGGTAAAATTTGCTCTTGGGGGCTAGGTGCGGTAGGATTGGAAGGCGTAAGAGGTGGGGTTATGATGGCCATGTTGGCAGTAGAGGGGTTGGGACTAAGGATTGGGGGGTCGAGGTTTAGATCCTGCAGAGTGAGGGGGAGCTTGTCTGAGGGGGTTTCAGGGCTGAGGGTTGGAGGTTGGGGGTCTGAATCCTCCGTTACCGAGGTAGGATTGGCCGTAGATGGTGGAATGGTAGGGGTTTGACGCTCCATACGGGCGGTCTCTTCGGCGATACAGCAATCATACCAGCTCCCCTTCAGGGTTCCTTTCTCCGCGAGGCATTCTGGGAGGGGGATAGGAGGCATCTGGGCAAAAGGTTTTGGAGGCTCTTGGTTGAGCAATGAAGTGGCGAAGACACGAAGAATTCGCATAAAGGCTGGGTCAGCATCATGTATACGCCATAGTTCGTGTACGTACGAGGACAAGGGAGCCCACTACATGTGTCCTGCATGACGAACGTTCTCCGTCTGTGTGATAACGTCTCTGGTTCGTGGGGGCTCCTGGTCAGGGGCTTCTATGGGAGCATCCATTGGTGCCTCTGGCGGCGAGATTGCCTCTCCCGTGGCCTTCTCCATGGTAACCTATAATTGAAATCGCGGCGGAGAGTTTCGTCCAGAGAACAGGAAGGTTATGGCGAAGCATTTCGCAAAAGCAAAACAAATTTTCCATGCAAGGTGATTTCATGCGAACGACTATACAATCCTCATCTCAAGGCCTCAAATCATGACTATGGTCGGAGATTTTTAAGGGTCTAATGGTGGTAGATAAGGTTTCAAATCGTGTACAGAGACTTGACCGTGATCTTTACCTGCAAAGTTAGTCAGACGGTAACGCGTCTTCGAGAGTTTCTCGGAGATTACGTAAGGGCCTCCAAAAAGTGGCACAAGGGCAGCGGAAAAACGTTTAGCTGCATTGGATAAGGGGTGCGACCGACGCACGACGAGGTCGCCCTTGTAAAGTTCATGATCGCGACGACGCAAATTTTATTGGTGCGATTGTTGAGCCTGAGCTTCTTTCAACGCTTGAACTAGCGTTTTACGAAATATTTCTAACCTTCTCATTCGATCTACCCACTCGTCGAGTATTTGTGACTCAATCTCAACATCGCCCTCAATGTCTCTACGGAGAGAAATAGCCGATAACGGCTCACGACCAAAGTTGGCAAAGGCAGGTGTGCACTGCAGAGCATTATCAAAGGCGGTATTAAACGCAAATCAGAATTCGTGTAAATGCAGGTCCCACATTCTATGGTCACTATCGACAAAGGCTCTCAACATCATTTTTAAAACACGATTAACCCGTTCGACGGGATTCGCCTGTGGGTGATAAGGCAGCGACGTTTGGTGTCGCATACCCATAAAGGCAGCTAAGGCACGGATGTCCTTATTGATAAATTCAGTCCCGTTATCGGTAAATAGAACCTTAGGGGTTCCCCAACGGGAAATGATAACATTCTCGATATGTTCTCGAATGACTTTGCCGGTGGCACGACGCAGAGGGATGACTTCAATCCACTTCGTAAATAAGTCTTGAAGGACAAGAATATAGCAATGGCCAGATTTGCTAGCAGTTATTGGCCCCATTATATCCGCGGCAACGGTGGTCCATGGTTCTTCGATAGTTCGATTCCCCATGAGTCCTCTAGGCAAGGCATTTTCTACGTTGCATAATTGGCATTGTCTGCAATGATTCACAAAACTTATTACGCCCTTCAACAAATTGGGCCAGTAATAAGATTGTGACAGGCGTCGATAAGTCATATCGGCTCCTAGGTGGCCTGCTTGGGGCAATTCATGGCATTCAGCAATGGCTGTGGACCGTAGCTCTCTGGGGAGAACTAGCTTCCAAGCATCTAGATCTTCCATTTCTACCGAGTCAAACTCGGAAGGGCGGTGGATATATAATTGTCCATTCGCAATTTTCTAGTCGGGAAAAATTTCTGGCACTTTCTGCACGCCACTTACGGTACTGGCATCAGTTTGCAGGGTGAAAGGAAGTTCGAAATTGAGACACGTCAGGGTTGGCGAAATCGTCAAACATTCTTTTAAAGCGTTAACAGCATCAATTTGAACCTCAGTTAATTCCCAAGATTATTGTTTCTTAGTTAGGCGAGTAAGAGGCTCGGGGGGAGTCGCAAATTGCGGTAGAAACCGTGTAACGAGATTTTCTCGTTACTGGTTTAAATCCTGTAAAAATATAATGCTACTTCGAATTTGGTATCGAATTTAGTATGTAGATCGGGGGACCTCTAGTGGCAGCTGAAAAAGGCTGTGGCCGAGACATTCAAACCAATGATAGTCATAACATTGTGCTTGTCAGGGTGAGGCAGCACTGTCTCATGTCTGGAGGCCGTGGGTAGACTATCGATCAATAGGGACAAGCTCTGTTTTGTGGGAAATAAAGGCCAATCGCGCAGGCTTCCCAACACAACAGTTCCGAAAGAACAAGGTTGGAGTAGCTGAGTGACCAAGGTAGGCTAGATGCAACTGCTAGCGCCCTCGTGATCCCGTCGGGTAGATTGGCTGTGGTGGGGGTTTTTCCCCACTGTGGGACAAGAAGCCCAGACTAGAGGGAAATGGGCTCAGAGATTGCCGAATTACTCGAGAACGGACTCGCGAGCTGAGAAGTCGCCAAGCTCAGCAACCGAGAATGTTGAATAGGGCAGGGGACTGAGAAGTCCCGCCTCAGGAGATGTCGTAGGGACGCTAGCACATCTCATAACGTAACGTGGGTACCTCGGCACAGGTGACGACGGTTGCCTGTCGTGGATACACTGGGATTGCACTACCCAAGATGGAGTTCAGTTGGCCTGGTCACGATATGCTTGACTGTAATGCCGAGGGTGGGAACTCGCTGTGGATCGCCGTAACTGGTCGTCGGGAGTGTGAGTGATCAGGAGTGGGTAACAGTGTTCCACGCTGGTAGATCAGTCTCTCGACGTCCCAGGCTTCGAGAAGTCCGGAAACTGACGCAGGAAGACCCAGACCAACTCCCTTGGGTTTTGAGCAATCCCCTGGGAGAGATGCTCCAGAAGTAAGAATAGAAATATTCCCTCTCGGTGAACATGCTGAAACATGGCGTGAAATGGTGACAAGACCGGGGTTGCATAATTACTCCTGTAATTGGTGGACCTCGCCCCTCTACCGTACCTAGCTGATGCTAGCTCGGCATGTCGGTGAGCCCAACCGAAAGTCCTCTGGATGACGAAATCTCCCCAGAGGCCGGTTACCGTTGAACTTTCCGTAAAAGTTCAGCTGGCGCCCAACTCATTCGGAAGAGTGTGACGTTCCAAAAGTACTGGATATTTCCTTAGTAGCAACCCAGGAAAAATCCTTTACAACCGTCTATAGAACGACGCCATTCCCAAAAATCGGCGTAACTGCTTCACCGTTTTCGGGGCTGGGTAATTGAGAACCGGCTCAATCTTTTCCGGATCTGCTTGCAATCCTGCACTATTGACCCAAAACCCTAGGTACTTGACTTGGGAGCAGCAGAAATGACTTTTCTCCCTATTAATCGTTAAACCTGCGGAGTTTATTTTGTCTAAGACCTCTTTCAGGTATCGTAAATGTTCATCAAACGCGCGTGAAACGATGATGATGTCGTCAAGATAGACGAATATGTTAGGATAGAGTCCTTGACTGAGAAGCCGGTCTAGGAGGCGCCAAAAGGTAGCTGGCGCATTGGTAAGGCCGTATGGCATTCGCTGGAAGTGGAATAGACCTCTTCCAGGGGCGATAAACGCAGTGATTTTCGGGCTCTCAGGTTCCAGAGGAATCTGAAAGTAGGCTTGACTCAAATCGAGAGTAGTTATATAGTGCGCCTGGCGCAATTCGTCAAGAATGCCCGTCATGTTCGGGATAGGATAGGCATCTTTTTTCGTAATCTCATTGATTTTCCGAAAATCGATGCAAAAACGGTATTTCCCATTGCGTTTACGAACCATAACTATCGGACTCGACCAGTCGCTTTTCGATGGTACGATGATACCATTTTCGAGCATCGAGTCGACTTCCTTCCACAGGATCGTCCGGATGGCTGGACTCACAGAATAGAGTTTCTGCCTCATAAGTCCGTTATCCCCGACGTCGATACTGTGTGACATAAGGGAAGTTACCCCTGGTTTCTCTGGAGTTGGTGGGAGATGTTTCTCCAGAAATTCCGTTAACCCTTATTCCTGCGCTTTTTCCAGGACACGTAGGCCGTTGCACACGACGATGCTTAGGGCAGAGAGCAATAGCACGAACTCATGACTTTTCTCCCGTTTTCCCCGGTAATGCCACGATTGTCCGAAAAAGTCGATGACGATCTTGGCACCGACTAGGAAATCCATTCCTACGATAAAGTCCTCCGACACAGTCGGTATTAGTAACACATCTATACGTGTAGATTGGCCGGCCAGTTCGGCATGGCATGTCGACATGTGTCGAATTCGTTCTATTTGGCTTCCAGCAAGTATAATTCGCCTCTCTGGCACTTCATAGGCGGTAATGCCGGCCTTCTGGAATAATTCTAATTCAGCGGCTCCCGCGAAACTCCGGGTAGGTCCCAAGTCTATTAAGGCTCTTACGCGATATCCATCAATTATGATGTCTACGCGAAAAGCAAGAGGCTTTTGTTCGGTGGAACTATTAAGCATATTAGGCGTCTCCGCAGGATTTTCTGGAACGGTTAATTCCAGAGGACTCGATTCTACCCGATCAAGATTAATCCGGGTTATGTCAGCAGGGCTGCAATTTAGGGATCCCGTTTGGGGTTGAGGTTTCTCGAGAGACGGACTAACCGGGGCGGTACGCCTCAATTCCCGTATCCCCCGTTGCAGCTAGGGCAAGTCCTAACGGAAACTCCGGAACGTCTGCAGCGGTAGCAGAATAGTCTTGTGGCCTGTGGGCAGTCTCGATGGCGATGGCCTTGTTCATTACAGTTCCAACACTCTATCTCCGTGGAGGGTCGTGGTGCTGGGGTTGTAGGGTTTGGCGCACTCAGCGCATGGGCAGTCAGGTTAGCTGGTTGCACTGGGGTACTCATTGGAGTGCGTGGCGACTGAGCAGGGCGTGGCTGTGCGATGTTACCACGAGGGCGTGGAATCCGGGGTTTTAAGGCTCCTTGCTAGGCAAGTGGTGTGGCGGAACTGAGTGCTCGTAATCGTGGTGGTATGACATTCCGCGAGCGAGGCCGAGATGGAGGTGTCGAGGCGGCTGCATCTAGGGTTAACTCCTCGGAATACTCCTCTAGGGTTTCTTGAGGCTGGTCGTTCCCAGATTCCTCCTCGTCCTCAAACTTTACGGTGTTGACAGTCGAGAAGTTGGCTCCTCGAAGGTTCGCACGAGCAGGGGTACGAGGTACACGGTAGGCCAAACTTGGGCAAACCGATTCCTCGGGCTTGGGTGGAGGTCGGTGATCGGCACTGCCCAGATATATTCTCTCAATCCTCAAGATACCCATCTCCAAGTCATCCATCAGCAATCCATCCCTCAGGGGGAAGTTGATTCGATACATGGGCAGCAGATTGCCGTGCCTTAATTTAACCTGTTCCCAGTCCCTCATGGCAGGGCTCAACCGAGCGAAATAGCCCGTAGGCAGGCGAAGTAGTTCCTCGCAGACTCACTCTCAGCTTGAGTTCGTCGACTGACTTCGTCTCTAAGGGCCATCTGGTAGTCCGGGTCGGCGAAGTGATTGCGAAAGGCTCCTCGAGCATGAGTGCCAGGACTGGAATTCTCGGACGTGTCCACGATACCAAATAAGAGCGGGACCATCCAGCACAAAAGGGAGCGCATCCGTAGCAGTTTGAAAGGCATAAGCATTAATTGGCAGTATAGGTGCAGGTGACTTGGCCCTTGACAGGGCATTCTGGAACGCATGAGCATTCATGGGCACCGTAGGTGCAGCATTTTGGCATTTTGGTAGTTTAAAATCGGACTCACCGGTCCTTCGGTCGGTGATAGCGGCGTATGTGGGTAGATCCGATTCGTCCCACTGGGGTCCATCTCGGGCATGACACTACTGGGGTCATACTCGTGGCCAACAGGTACTTTCCTAGGGCGGCCCCGTGGTCGCGTGGGTGCGACGAATACGTTCGTATCCTCTGGTTGCAAATAGGTCCTCGATGCGGGTCTCTCGAAGGGATCCAGTTCCACTGGAGTGTTCGATGGTAATGGGATCGTGAACGAACTCGGCGATAGTGCAGCTTCATCAACTACGGGTGATACTCGAATCCTTGGTAATTCATTCCCAGGAGCCGCAGTGGTCAGATTGGCAGATGGTGTAACGACATCTGCATTTCTACTAGTCCTAGTTCCTGTGGTTCGGTGACTTTGGGCCGAAGTGTCGGCAACGGCATTTGGGGCGGGTGCAAGCGCATGTTGGTCGTGGAGATCGGGATCACACACTTCCCCTGGAGTTGGGTCCATTTGTAGTGGATGGCGATTTTATCGCAATTTAGTTCAGCCGGAGAGTCGGCAACCAGGAAACACGGAAGAGGGGGAAAAAATGTATATAGGGTGAATGAAAGAGAATATAAAGGAAGGAGAAGAGGAAAAAAAAGGAAGGTGAAGGAAAGTATATACGGCAAAATTTTGCAAGGGAAGATTTTTAGTAGAATAGCGACAAAACGATCAACTATCGTACTCGGGCAGGTATGGAGAGAGTTACAAGCTTCAACTCCGGTTGCAAATTCGGGCTCAAAAAAAAATCGAGTCGTCTCGTCACGAGGTGGTTGCAGCTCGGCCTGATAGTACGGGGAGAATGAGTGTCCTCGCTGTAAATTTTACAAAATTCGCCACTCAGGTGAGGGCACGTGACCGTTTTGGTGAGTAGTGGGGTTCAGTTCCCCCACCAGTATCTGCTAGTGACGTCACAAGACGTATAGGCTCAGTGAGTATATGGCATGGCGGCTGGGTCCACCCCCACTGCGCAAAGGTGCAGTTGGCTCCTTGGCACAAAAGTGTCTCTAAAGAACATTTTTGGAAACGGAATATTTGATATTTCCTTCAATTTATTTCAGATTTGATTTGTGACTTTATTTCGTTTACATTTTTATTTGGTGAAGCGATATTCTCGAAATACAAAAATTTTCCAAAATGAAAATATTAATCCCCAGATAACTGGGGATTAACTTCAAATTCTCCAAGAGGAAGAAAAATATTCAAATTTCAAACTTTTGGCACCCCAGTGCAAAACTTTGTTGGATTTTTAAGCGATAAATCATAACGCTATATTTGCCTTCAAACGACAAAAAAAACATAAGATGGGGAACTTGTTCCCATAGGCGAAAACGCAAACTTTGTCTCATTACTGAGAAAAAAAAGGCTCACAACCGGGCAAAATCTGCGAAGCATCGAATGAACCGGCCCCACGTTGGGCGCCACTGTAACGCGGCTAAAGTTTACCATAGGGGTATCTTTAGGTGTTAGCTCGCCCCTTTTCTCCGATAACGCCAGAAGACAAAAGGATATCAATTTTAGGGTGCCAGTGGCTTTTATATTCCGTCGGAAGCAACACACCGAAAAACTTATCACGCGTTGACCGATTTAAACTCGCAAACGTAACTAAAACTAACTTAAAATGAACCTAAAAACTAATCCAGGGAAGTTTGGGGCTTTGCCCACGCTGCTCAGGGGTAGGTTGTGGAGAAGGGGGAAGGTTCGGGTGGAAAATGGTTCATTGGGGCTCTGATCAGCATGAAAGAAAACTACAAAACCATTATTTCATGCTGAAATGTATAATGTTATATTTTGCCTTCATTGCTTACATAAAAAAAATTGAAGTACGAAAATTTTAACCAGGACAGGAAGCCTAATGGGTCCGGGAACGCCAGGCGAAGTACGCAAAGAGGTCTACCAGAAATATGCTAATAATACATTTTATGGTTAATCACAAAATCCACTTGCATCAACCCTTTCTTAAACCAAGAACTCAACTAACCGGTTTCGTCGATAACAAGACTAGTCAACACTCAAAGCTATACATAAAAGGTGGTTCCCTATCCTTTACCTCAAAATTAACCTAACTTATCGTCTCAAAAACGCTTAACGCTACTTTGGCGTAAAATGCTACTGCACAGAGCAAATTTTCGCGTTATTTGGCGGAAAACGCATACTAAATATTGCACAATAGCACTATGATTTTTTGGCAGAAAATCGCAATAGCATGATCTAACACCTTACTATAATTTTGGCCTTATTTAAGCACTACGGCACACAGCAGGTTTTGGGGGTATGGGTCGGAGAATCCATGGCAATTTCTAGTAAAATTTTTTGATAATTTTTGGTGGAAAATACTCGATAAAATAGTGTACAACATCATGACAATTTTGGCGTTATTTAAGCTCTACCGCACAGAGCAGATTCTGCGGTTAGTTGTCGGAAAACCCAGAATCAATTACGGGTGAATATCATTGAAATTTTTATGGACAACTCCCAATAAGATATGGGACCACGTCATGACAATTTTGGTGTTATTTAAGCTAAACCGCACAGAGCAGGTTTTGAGGTTAACGGTCGGGAAATACATGGTAAAATATTATACAATTGTACTGTAATTTTAGGTGGAGAAACTCCCATAGAATATTCTAAAACATTACGACCGTTATGGCGTTATTTAAGCTCTGTCGCAACAGAGCGGATTTTGGGGTTAGTGGTCAGAAAATCTAAGGTAACATATTGCAAAATGTCCTTGTAATTTTTGTAGAAAATGCTCAAAAAAAATGTTACAGTACATTAGGATAATTTGGTGTTGTTTAAGCTCTATCGCACAGAGCAGATTTTCATAATTATAAGCAATTATTTGGGACTCAATGAGGTGAGAAAATTGTAATTTTCACTCTACAAATTTAATAGGAGGCAAATAATTTGCATGACGCCGAAGCGTAAGTGATAGCCATGGCCGTTATGGGTCACGTGGCCTTCCACCCCAAAACCGAAACGTAAATCGTCTTTCCCAAAATCTCCTTTTTTTGTTTTTTGCATGAGTGGCAGTATCTCAACTGCTCCTAACCTATCCGCGGAGTGTTCCTAGCCGAGAAATTTAAAAATCGCCGTGCAGCTCGGTAATATTTTGGCCTTTAACAGGATAACTTTATGGGCCCTATCGAACTAATTTGTCCGAGGCCAGAAGGGCTGTCTGTAAGGCGTGAAACGCAAACTCTACTACTTCCAATAACCCTAAACGTATAACCCAATCTTACCTAGCTACCCAACCTCAACTTGACTCTAAATTTAATGACTCGACTTGTCTCATTTTCATTTCTGTTCTTCCCTCTCCGCGCTCTTACGCTGCACTTCATAGAGGGCCTTCGGATTCCGCGGTGAGCGGAGGGATTCCTCCAGAATTCCTTACAGACCGTCCCATCCATTTCTCAGAAAGACTTCACCATAGTTAGCGGGGGGTTGGAAGATGATTACCACAATCATATTGGTATCGCGTCCTTTTTCAATGGTGAACAATAGTACTTTATTAATACAATTTTGGTATGCGAAGTTTTTGCAAAAACAAATTATGAACGAGTGGTGTGCAAATGTGTGTGCCCCATACGGGGCACAAACAAAACTTCCCGATTGAGCATTTCAGTACAGCGTAAACACGCAATCATTGTCATGACCAAACTCAACAGTGATATCAATAATTGAAATTGTGACTAATAATTACTGTACACGATCACTTAATTATCCCTTAATTATACAAAGTATGGAAAAAAGTCATTACACATGAAAGCAATATTTTCGTATATGGAATGATTCTCTTCTGAGAAGTTTCCCGATGACTTTAATATTTTCGCCGCTGGAATAGTATAAACAATTACAATTGTAATCCGCTCAATTTGGCATGGAAACGCTTAGATTGGGACCGTCATGACTGCGCTGGGTTCATTAGTTCACTCATTGCATACATAATCGATGAGACGGGCCAACAATGATGAAAATATCGAAAAAACTCATTGTATATAAAATCCGTATTTTTAATGGGGAACCACTTTTCTTATATCAATTGTACGCTATCTCTAATAGTGTATGCAACAGAACACTATGAACAATTGAAATTGTTAATAACAATATATATACTGTACCAATTTCATCCAAAATCTAGTCAGTTCTAAGTCCCAGGTAGGAATTGACAACTGGCCCAGGTTAGTTTCAAGCCTGGCAAGGCCTGGCCAAGGCTGGGTAAACTAGCTTATACCAGGCCTGGAATGAAACATGGGGTCAGGCTACGATTGAGGGATCCCTCAGTCTTGAGACTAGCCTGGCCTACGGCTGGCATTTAGCTAGAACCAGGATATACGCTCAACATTAAAAATAATTTATTCAATTATATTCGTAATTGAACCTCAAATTGAACGTTAATGATACGATTATATTCGTATATAATCAATTTGTTTCCTTAGGCCAGTGAGTGTTTGATGGTGCGATTTTTTGTTAGAAGTCTCGAATGTCCGCGAGACTTTTATACACTGTCGCGAGCCCGTCATTTTTGGAGTGAAATGGAGGGGAAGGGGGGCAACTCGCAATTGAGAAGCGTCGTCAGTCCTACTTGAAGTTTGCATCTGAACTCGGCTCATTTATGTCAACCGACTGACACAAGCTTATGTGCACCATAAAAAGTCAGTGAGTCTGCAATTTATCAATTTTTAACCCGATCCCTCGTTTTTTCGAGAAGTATTCTTCATTTTTCAACTAACATTATCAAACTTGAGGCACATTTTTCATGTTTTTCTGTTTGCTATTTTTTACACGAAAATTTAGTTAATATTTCGGGCTCTTTAGTCCTCAAATTTGCGCTTTCATCATTTTGTTTTCTGACCTGTGAACTTTTGATTGCTATTTTTTCGCTGTACCGTTAACCCACAAATTTAACTAAGGCTTCCCGCGTTTTAAACTCAACATTCAGTGTGGAATTCAATTTGTTTTCTTTGACCAATGAGTGATTGATCGTGTGATTTTTTCTTAGAATTCTCGATCGCTCGCGAGAGTTTTATACACTGACGCGAGCCTGGCATTTTTGGACCGAAATGGAGGGGAAGGGGGGCAACTCGCAGTTGAGAAGCGTCGTCAGTCGTGCCAGAGGTTTGCATCTCAAATCGTCTCATCTATGTCAACTGATTGACACAAGCAGTTGTTCGCGATAAAAGGTCAGTGAGTCTGCAATTTCTTAATTTTTAACCCGATCCCTCGTTTTCTGAGAAGTATTCTTTATTTTTCAACTAACATTATCAAACTTTAGGTACAATTTACATGTTTTTCAGTTTGCTATTGTTTACAAGAAAATTCAGTTAAGATTACGGGCCCTTTAGTCTTCATATTTGGGCTTTCATCATTTTTTTTCTGACCGGTGAATTTTTGATTGCTATTTTTTCGCTGGACTGTTAACGTACAAATTTAACTAAGGCTTCCCGCTTTTTACTCACAAGATTCAGTGTGGAATCTAATTCGTTTTCTTTGCCCAGTGAGTATTGGATCGTCCGGCATGTTTGGAGCGAAACGGCGCCGTGAAGGGGCGGCGGGGTGGGGGAAGGACGGCGACTCATAATTGAGAAGCGGCGTTAGTCCTGCTTGAGGTTTGCATCTGAACTCGGCTCTTTTATGTCAACGGACTGACACAAGCTTTGTTCACCATAAAAGGTCAGTAAGTCTGCAATTTATCAATTTTTGAACAATATTCTGTATCTTTCAACTTACATTATCAAACTTTAGGTAGAATTTACATGTTTTTTGTTTGCTATTGTTTACGCGAAAATTTGCGCTTTGATAATTTCTTTTTCTGACCGGTGGATTTTTGATTGCTATCTTTTCGCTGTACTTTTAACGCTCAAATTTAATTAAGGCTGCCCGCTTTTTACATTCACGATTCCGTGTGGAATCGAATTTGTTTCCTTAGGCCAGTGAGTGTTTGATGGTGTCATTTTTTGTTAGAATTCTTGAATGTTCGCGAGAATTGTATACAGTCGTTCACTAAAGTACGTAAACTCGTTGAAGGTGGCCGCAAAATCGATTTGCAAATGTGTGTTCAACTCTACAGAAACTTTATATTTCACAGCGTAAAGTAGTTTCGTCATTACCAATATCTATAATGTATCTTCGGAGTAAATTGGAGGAACGATTTGGAATCGTGGATGCTTTTTGCTATAGTTTAATAAATGTCAATCAGTGATGACAGACACGTGTGTTATTTAAATTGAAATCCAAAAGTTGAAATTGAGAATTGATATTTGAACTTGAAATTGTAATTTAGATACAAAATTGAAATAAATGATTGAAATTGAAACTTAGAACGGAAAATTGACATCAAAAGTTGTGAAAAAAAATTGGAACGATTCACAATTAGAGATTTCGTAATGTGAAAACTAAAAAATTTGAAAAATTAACAATTTCTAAAAAGTTCAATATTCAAAATTTGTAAGTTACAAAATATCAATTTCAAGAAAAAAAAAATTCCAAAACTTTAAATGTCATGAATTTGAATTTGAAATTGGGATTTAATAATGGAATAGGAAATTGAAATAAACAGTCGTAAACAAATATTAAATTTTCGACAATTTAAAAATTTGTAGTTCAAAGTGCAAAATGTTACATCTGACATTTGCAAACCTCTAAACTACAAAAATTTCAACTGGAAATTGAACATCAAAATTTGAACAGAAAGCTGAAACTTGAAACGGAGGATTGACACTGACATTGAAGATTGAAATGTAGAATTAAAATTGAAATTTGTAAATAAAAATTAAAAATTTCATTTTTTTCATTTGCGGAAGTTTAAAATTTGACCAATTTCTGACTGAAAATTTTAAAATGTAAATTGCAAAACTATTGAAAGATTTCTTCCCAAAAATTGTAAACGTTGAAAATTTCAAATTCTTCATTTTCACTTTGTGAACACAACAAATTCCGATCATTTCGAATTTAGGTCATCGAACATCGAGCCACCTTCGTCGCACACTGAAAAAATGACAAGTAGTTTGAAATTTGAAATTCCTAAAATTTGAAATTTTTGAAGTTTAAAAGTGTTGAAGTTTTACACTTTGGAAATTTTTAATGCAAAATTATGAATTCAAAATCTTTGAAATTTGATATTCTTTTAATTTGAATTTTTTCAAATTTGAAATTCTTGAAGTTTGAAATTTATGAAATTTGAAATTTATGAAATTCGAAATTTATGAAATTTGAAATTTATGAAATTTGAAATTTATGAAATTTGAAATTTATGAAATTTGAAATTTATGAAATTTGAAATTTATGAAATTTGAAATTTATGAAATTTGAAATTTATGAAATTTGAAATTTATGAAATTTGAAATTTATGAAATTTGAAATTTATGAAATTTGAAATTTATGAAATTTGAAATTTATGAAATTTGAAATTTATGCAATTTGAAATTTATGAAATTTATGAAATTTGAAATTTATGAAATTTGAAATTTATGAAATTTGAAATTTATGTAATTTGAAAATTTATGAAATTTGAAATTTATGAAATTTGAAATTTATGAAATTTGAAATTTATGAAACTTGAAATTGATGAAACTTGAAATTTATGAAATTTGAAATTTATGAAATTTGAAATTTATGAAATTTGAAATTTATGAAATTTGAAATTTATGAAATTTGAAATTTATGTAATTTGAAAATTTATGAAATTTGAAATTTATGAAATTTGAAATTTATGAAATTTGAAATTTATGAAATTTGAAATTTATGAAATTTGAAATTTATGAAATTTGAAATTTACGAAATTTGGAATTTATGAAATTTGAAATTTACGAAATTTGAAATTTATGAAATTTGAAATTTATGAAATTTGAAATTCATGAAATTTGAAATTTATGAAATTTGAAATTTATGAAATTTGTAATTTATGAAATTTGAAATTTAAAATTTTTAAAATTTAAATTTTTTGAAATTTGCCATTTTTGAATTGCTGAATTGTGGACAGTTGAAATTTTTGGAATTTTGAATTGTCAAAAGTGGAAATTTTGGGAATTTGAAATTTTCGAAATTTTGATATTTTGAAATTTGAAACTTGAAATTCGAAGTTTCTGAAATTTGAACATTTCATATTTAACATTTTTTAAAGTTTCATTCCTTTTCATGTAAGCTTTTTCAAATTTTAAATTAACAATTTGAAATTTTGAAAATTTGAATTTGTTCAAGTTTTAAATTTCTGAAAATTAAAATTTTGGAAATTTTATATTCTCAAAATTTCAACTTTTCGAAGTTTTTAATGTTTTAAATTTGAATTTTCTGAAGTTTCAAATCTCTAAAATTTGAAATTTTCGAAATTTGGAATTTTTGAAAATTTGACACTTTTGAAATTAAAAAAATTTGAAATTTGAATTTATGGAAGTTCTAAATTTTGGATCCTTACAGTTGGGTGGATGAAAATTGGCACCGATCGAGCGACTGTCGATGGATCTTGCATGGTGGCTTGGTGCCTCATCTAGGGTGGTAAGCATTTCGATTAATCCAAAAACGGCCCCAATTGATGTACTTGTGAGGTGAACATAATACTGGGCCCGATGGGTGTCCGATAAAATGCAGCTTATAATTTCCTTATCGGAGTTGCACAAGATAGTGCCAACCTGCATCAGAACTTTGTTTAGCCTTTTAGGCAGATTGGAATTCCATTGGTAATCTGTAAATAAATAAATAAATAAATAAGACAATAAATAAATGAATGAATGAATGCATAGTCTAATGAATAGAAGAGTATTCACATTGTGAGTATGGAAAGGAATTGGCAGACATAAGGAGATAAAGACAGACAGACAGACGAAACCCAAATCCCTCCACCCCCTCCCCCCCCTCACTCCGCAATTTCCAAAATAAAGAAGTACACAAAAAAACACTCAAAAATGATGCACACTTAAAAAAACCTACACAAATTCAGGAATGAAGAAAGGCTAACAGTACTACAAAATTGGAAAAGTACGAAAATTGCACAAAATTCTGAAAAAAACCGGGGTTCCTGGAAACGCCGAGTCCTATCCCAATGGCCACGCTGCCTCCACCTCTATTTAAAAGATGCCATCAGAGAATTTCTAAATTTGAAAAATGTGGAAGAAATTGCAAAAACGGAAAAGTTCAAAAACTATTTTTATTATCGTGAATCCAAATTTTCCGTTAGAAAAATAAATAAATAAATCCATAAATAAATAAATGAATGTTTAAATGAACGAAACAACCAGTAAATAAATGAATCAATAAAGAGATAAATGTCACTAAATAAATAAATGAATGTTTGCTAATAAATGTAAAAATTATTGTCGGATTTTTATCAGGCTTGCCTTCAGGCTTCAGCGCCGAACTCGCCCGAACCAGCCGTTCTGCGCCTCCGCAGATAGAAACCCGAAGGCAATTCTTATAAAAATCCGACTATACTCATTTTTGGGGCGTCGCAATAAGCAGCAGTAGCAAGCGAGCGGCGATGTGAGGCGTCCTGCGTTTGGCGGACAAGTGATCAAGGCTCAATAATCGAGCATCACTAACGCACTTTGAGCGCCTTTTATCAGGTAAAAATGGCGGAAATCCGCATTTTCGGTCCGGTACCGGCTTTTGCGAAAAAAAGCCGGAAAATTCTCTTTTTTTTTTTTTTTTTTTTTTATTTTTTTTTTATTATCTTTAACGCCTTCGATCCCTTATGGATATATGGGCGTGTGGTCCATACGCTGCACCGCATTCGCATGATAAGACACAGGAAACCACAGAAAACCTGTGTCGGTACAGGCGGCTACTCTATGAGTAACCTCCCGCTCATCAGACATTCCGAAAAAATTCTCGCCCTATATGAGGGATTTGAACCAGGTACCGAAGCGGCAGCGCTAAGACTGCGCGCTTAGTCCACTCGGCTATTCTGACGTCGGTGTCTCTGAAATTATTGCCGAAATTGTATCGACATTTTTTATAAAGCGGGATGAAATATATCAGTGTTCAGTACAATTTTTCTATTATCAACAATAATTTCATAGATGTTGTGCGAAAATCAATCGCCCAATCTCCGCGCAGATCTCACCCCCCCCCCCCCCCGCCTCAGTCCTCCTTCCCGAGTCGCCCCTCCACGCCCTCCCCTCTCGCTCCGATCGAGCAGTTTTCAAGAAAATGCACAAAATGCTCCATTCCAATTTGGAGTAACGAATTTCGGTAATGAAAACGTGAAATTTTACGTTAGATTTTTCTATTGAGGGAACATCTCAATTCCATACAATTTTATGGAGTTTCTTCAATTTCCAAAGCTTGTTAAATCATTAAAATTTTGGCAGTTTTCTTGATTTCTTGGGTACTTGAAAATTCGGCATTTTCAAAATTGTTGAATTACAGGAATTTCGACAGAAATAGTTGTAAAATTTTTTCGATTTTTGATATTATGGAGTTCGAGAAATCATTGAAATTTTTGCGTATTGAAACTTTCAGAATTGGCACATTTTTAAAATTCTTAAAATTTTTAAAATTGTTAGGATATTCGAATTTTTAAAAATTTTCAAATGTCTAAGATTATTCAAGTTCTGTTAATTTTTAACATTGTCGAAATTTTCAGATATTGCCAAGTTTTGTAGATTAGTTCATTTTTGAAATGTTTTCAATTTACAAAATTTTGGAAATTTTTGAAAGTTTTGAAATTCAAATTGACGATTGAAATGAGAAATTCAAACGGAAAATTGAAATTCTACATTGACATTGAAAATTTGAATGGAAATTCTACATTAAAATTGGAAACTCACATTGAAATAGTAATTTGAAATTGAAAATTGAAATTAACTGAAATTGAAAATTGCTTTCGAGAAAAACTTGAAATATTTTCCACCCATTTGAGAATTTTATAAATTTTGAAAATTTTGAAATCTGAGCATTCTTGAAAATTCAGGAAATTTTTAAAAGTTATGAAAATTTTAACAATCTCGAAAATGCTTGAAATTTTGTAAACCCAAATTTTTGTTAATTCAATCAATATCGAGCATTGAAATTAGTGGTATTCAATACAGACGAGAGTACAGTTACTTCATCAATCAAAAAAGAAAAATCGAAAATCCTATCCCAACGTCGGATATCTCGAAACCTGAATTCACCTAAATGAGCCCTAAGTTCTAAGTTCTAACCTAAGCATTTGTGTTGCAATTATGGGCACTCAAGTATGTGTTACAATCATGTTTTATTCATACAAGTATCGATTGAACAATGACTTCAATAACAGATTCTTATCACAGAATTGATGAAAAACCTCGGTGAAGTTTTAAAAATGCTCAAATTTGAGTAAAATGGGCTGTAAAGCTTTCAACATCTGTATAGAATTGGTAAAATGAGGTACCAGCATTTTGCAAGGCTACGTTCTGGGCGAGTAGCTCTGAACACAGAGCCGACGGAGCAATTATCATAGGAACTTTTTTGTAGAGCGTATTCTTGACTCGATGGCTGGAAAATTGGAGCACTTTATCAATTTTCAGTTTTCAACTATTTATTACCTTTTTTCACCCATCCCACGTATGGAAAGTCATTGCTCCTGATCTCATTCCTGTTTTTCTGAGGTACTCAATGAATATCCAACCTTTGAGACTTATCTTAGCTCAATCTCACTGATCGATCACTCATTTGATAATGAAGACTTGAAAGATTAGAAACACCAACGAAATAAACTGCTAATTATTCAGCAAATTTAACAATTCATATTTTTCTAATAAATATTATACATGTAGATTACTGTATAAAATCTCAGTCAAATGCACGTACATATTCAAATTCTCAAATCCAACCTCTCAAATTTGAATTTTCCGTCCAGATTAGATTGTATGTGCTACAACAATGGGATGAAAGGACTACTCTAATTATAAAAATTTTAGAAATTTTTGAACTCTGAACAACTTAAAAATTGCAGGAATGTTTCAAATTTACAAAATTTTGAAACAATTAGTAAAAGTTTGATAATTTCAAAAATATTGGATAATTTAATAATTTTCGAAAATTAACAAAAAATTTGAAAAGTGTCAACCTCTGACAATTTTGTACAGTGTTCACATCTTCGAACTTCTTGGAACTTGATTTTTTTGAAATATCTAAAAGTTTTGCAATTTTTTCGATTTTTGTCATTCTTGCAAGTTGTACATTTTCTGATATTTGTTAAAGCTATAAAATTTTTTTGAATGTCAACATTTTTAAAAATTGTAGAACTTCATCCGATTTTTTAAAGTTCGGAATTTGTGTTGAAAGTTTAGAATTGGTTTCTGAAAACCTTTCAAATTTTTCAGTGTTAAAACTTCCAAAATTCTGATATTTTTTAATTTTGCTTGAAACTTCTGTAATTGATCAAAATTTTGAAATTCTTGACATCTTCGGGAAAAAACAAATTTTTAAGTATTAATTACACTTTTTTCGATTTTTAACATCGTCGAAATTTTTGAAGTTTCTGAGATTGTTTAAATCCTTGGATTTTGTTCACTTTACGAAACTTTTGGCATTTTTTTTAGCCTTTGAATTTATGAAATTTTCGGAATCGTTGAAATTTTCAACAGTTTAAAATTGCTTGGAACTTTCAAAATTTTGGAAATTTAGAGATTTTTAGAAAAGTACAAAATTTTTGAATATTTCGAAATTTTTACAATTTAGTAAATCATCAAAAAAAATCGAAGGGACAGAATCGTATACGAGTACGTTTATATGCGACTAAACCGGGAAAACGTACACGATTCTCAATTGGACGATAACAAAAGATGAAACCATTTGGTGTCGAGGAAGAGAATTAGTAACGCATGGGTGCCCCTTGAATATTAAGTACCTCTTGCAAACGGCACGCCATACTGTTCACAAGATTTCTGCAAAGTTCAGGACGATCTGTTAGTGTATTCCATGACTGTTGAACACATCCCATGAGTGCTTCTACATTCCTTCCGACATCCACGTGATTCCATTGCTGCTGCATCATTAAGGTCCGGTGATAACGAAGGCCAAGGGAGACAGTGTAGACAATCCTGCTCATTGACCCAATTTCGGAGAATATGACCACGGTGTGGTCCGGCATTGTCCTGCACTAAGTGGATGACTCCATTAGGAAGCTGCGCTTGCGCATGTGGATACATGATCTCCCGCAAGAGGGTCAAATAAGTCTGAGAGTTCATGCGCTCATGCACCCATACCAAATCTCCCACCCCATGGGCTGTCATAGATCCCCAGACGGAAATGGTTCGCCGGGCTTGATGATTACGCAACAATAAATTCCCGGGGTTGTAGCGCTCACCTGGCTTACGCCACAAAGTAACCCGACCCGTTTCATCGCTGGTAAAAAATTTTTCATCTACAAAAACTGTTTGATCCCACTCCTGATTCCACCCAAGATGTTCTTGAGCGAACGCCATTCGTGCAACTCGATGGGGCTCTAGCATGAATGGTGCCTTCGCTGGATTGCGACAATGATAATTTGTACCATGTAAGACTTTCCTTACCGTTCGATTCGACACCGGTAACTGCAAGCGTCGCCTGATAGCGAACGCACTAGTAAAACCTGATTGCTGCACGGCATCGACAATCGATTCCCTTATGTCAGGGGTGATTATAGTAGGGCGACCCGAACGTGGCCCTGTATCAACATTCCCATCCTCCTCCGCCGCATATCGCGCAATGTATTTTGCGACCGTAGCTTTCTGAAGACAGAAGGAACAAAAAAATGACCATAGGCTATGGAAAATTGATGAACCAAATAAATATGTCCGAATAGGTTCATCCCAAAAAGTTTGAGAATACCCAACAAAATACATGAGCAGTTCCACCAATTATGTGTATTAAATTGGGCCTCCAAATTTTTCAAGCATTTTCTATTTGTTCATATAAAAGTGCATGGAAAAACATAAAAAATGAACACCTAATAAACCCTCTAGCTTAATAATTCGTGAAGATATTCGAGTTTCATTTTTTTTTCAACTTCGGAATTTCGTGATTTTTATTAAAAAATCTAAAAAGTTGTGTAGAAAATAAACAAAAATACACTTCTTGTAGGAATCGCTCTCAGTTCTTCCGAGAAAATATGAGTTTTTAGTTTCCGAGTTATATTACCAGATCAAAATCGAAAATAAAGCTTCAGATGTAGCTATATGATCAAGAATATTTTTTTTTTCGTTTAGTAAGTTAATGAACCCTTCTACGGCAAAGGATTATCATTTTTAGGTGCTCCAATGAATGCAGTCTTATAAACTTGGTATTGGTTTTTTCTATGTTTTTTTTTAATTAATTGTTCCAAATATCACAAAACCTATACTAAGTAGAGCATTCAACATACAGATCTTTCATGTAGACCCAAACAAGATCTGCTGATAAGGTTCTCATCTTAATGGAGCTATATCTGCTATATTTCAAAATATTCGACAAAAACGGATAGATACCGAATTAATTCTACTCTATTTTATTAATTTACTGGTGATTACATGAATTTGTACAAAATTAAAAACTGCAAATTGAAATTCATAATTTGAAATTAAAAATTAAAAATTCCAATTTCAAATTGAAAATTCAGGATTCGAAATTCAAAATTCAACATTCAAAATTCAAAATTCAAAGTTCGAAATTGTAAATGAAAAATTCAGAATGCAAAATTAAAAATTTGGATTGAAATTCGAAATTTAAGATTCAAAATTTCAAAGTGGAATTCAAAATTGGAAGTTACAATAAAAAGTGCAATATATCTGAATGCGTGGCGCAGCCCATAATATAAAATTATAATCAATTTATGAAATTGAAAAACAATGTCGGAGGAAAAATTGTAAAGATGACACTTAATAAAAATTGATTCAATCTGGAGTTCATGTCACTCAATTATCGTCTGTGTTATTTTCAAGACATTGAAAAATGTCAAGATTTGGAAGATTTAATGAATTCCCAACATTTTGAAAATTCTGAGAAACTTCCAAACCATTAAAATTGGGTAAATGAAAACGTTTTCGATTTCTCAACTATACAGTAATTAAAATTTCATAGAAATAATTATAGAAAAATTTTTTTTTAATTCCAAAATTTTTTAAAGTTTGAGGAAAATTATGAAAACTGTCCACTACATTTTAATTAGGAGGAACAACCGAAATCATTTTTCCAAGCGTAGAACTTCAAGTAATTCTTTTATGCTATGAAAATGCTTTTATGCTATTAAATCCTGGAAGAAATTCAAGAGCATTCCGAAGCTTTAAAAATGGACAATTCCTGGTCTTGTCCAATCTTAAGATTTCAATAATGACAGGAATTTAACAAAAAATAACGGCCTATAATATACAAAAATATACAGTGTTATATCCGGACCCAATTCTTCCCTATTTTTAACATGTATACCTGCTGATAGACTATAATCTTGCCTAATCAAAATTCAAGCATGTAATTTAGAAATAATATTTAAAGTCAGGAAAAGAATTGGTCAACTTAGTTCACCGCTTCAGCAGCGATTTTTGCTTAACAAAAATTCGCAACGCAACAAAATTGCTCATAGTTCCAAAGGTCGAGGAATTTGAAACTCAGCAATTTTGGCGCCGAATGAAACCCAAAAACGCCCCACCTCGAATTCATGATTTCCTTGGGACATTTAAGCCCCAATCGGCCCCACAAAATCAGACTCTAATCACCAACCGAACGAGAACCACGGTTGCTCAAAATCGGGACTTGTACCATTTTGATTTATTCTGCGGAGAATTTAACATTCCCAGAGTGGAACGATCTTTTAGTTCGGGCCGTAGTAAAACTTATCAGTCGGATAAATTTTGACGAAAATCGGAAAATCCCTTCTGAAGTAGGGACGCGAATTAAATTGGGCAAACTATAGTCTTAAATCGATATAACCTCCGGGCCGCAATAAAAGAAAACGATTTTTGAGTGAAGTCGGTTTTTAGTTTCTCATAATAAACATTGTGAAAGTGTGAAAATGGAAGAAGATAAATATCAGCGCCGTCTACAAAACGTCGTAGAGATATACCAATCGAGGAATCTGTACATAAATTGACCTTGGCTAACGAAATCTGACCGTTATTTGTAATCAGCTGTAAAACCAAGCAATGAGAAAATACACACGAAAAATAAGGTAATCTAGGTCTAATCTGAGTATTTCTATCTTACTATCATTCATTCCCTATTTCCAAATCTGAGTCATAACTCCTAGATTCCTTTCGAGAATTCCCCATAAATTCCTCTAAGTTATTAAATAGAGGATGATATCGCATGAAATCCACGATTAGAAAATATCGAAGATTGATAACGAGACTTGGCTCTTTATTCTTTAATCTGAATAAAGGCAAGTCTCGAGAATAATAATAAAATAATTGTAAATAAAATAATATTAAAAGCAACATTAATTTTGTGACGGAATCGGCGCGGAAATTCCGTCGACTAACCCCAACCGCCTTTTTCGAAAGGCGGAAGTACAGTTCCCTACGTGACCCCGCTGGTCAGTAGGAAGCTGCCACCTATCGAGCGGATTGGGCTCGTCCGGTGATTTCGTAACCATTATCCCAGGTTTCGCAATCATAGTGTCTCGATCGCAATATCGATAAACTATTTCGAGTTACGGATCAATAGATTTTGTCGTAGATTTACGCGATTTCGATCGGAATGTCGGTAACTTATTTCGGCCGTTTCGCGATACTTTTGTTATAAAATTATGACGTCTCGATCGCGAAGTCGATAACTATCGGTCGTGATTGACCGGAACTCCGATAGATTAATGAAGCTTTAGATTTTGTCAGGAGTTAGGACCTGTATGACTCTCTCGACCAAGAGTCGACGAATTATTGGGTTAGAGGTCAATAAGTTTTTTTTGAAAGTAAGTGATTTTGGTTAGACTAACCGTCTCGACCGAGAGGTCGATGAACTATCGCTTTATGTGCAGCTTCGAGTCGTTTTTGTGTCTCTTTTGACTTTTATGGGATAATTTTCGGGGTAAAATTGAGGCAGGTTTCGACCACGATGTCGGTAAACTAGTTAGTTTTAGGTTCGATCGGACTTTGAATTCGATTTGTTTCTTTCGGGTTGGAATATCCCTCCCGGTTAGTATTCTCTCTCTCCGAAGGAGTTATAATTTCTAGTGTTAGGGGAGAACTCCAGCCAAGTTCTTAGGAGATTTGTAGTTCTCGTTATGTTTGTTGCGGAATAAAAATAGTGCCATTCTCCCATATTGATTGCGTACGTTTTTGAGCCTTGTTACAGGCCTAAAAATCCTGAACCCGGCCCTCTCTACCGTAACCCACATCCTGAGCAGCGTGGGACATGCCGCTCCTCCTTCCCTATCCCTCATCATTCCCTGACCACCTTCTTCCCGTTTCTGTTCGTGGCGATAAGATATAGGTTGAGTTTATGTTAAGTTCACGTTAAGTTCAGTTTAGTTGCGTTAGAAGCTCTCGGTTTGTCCATTTCCCGCAGAAATGGACTGGCGCCCAATTCGATTTGGACAGGGGAGAAGCCGGGATTATGGGGAAGAGAGGCCGAAGGTGCGGGCATTTCCGTCCCCCCCGGAAATGTCACGTCACAATTTAAAGAAAGATTTTGGATATAACAACAGTTTCAAAAAATTACAAAAATTGCAAAAAATTTAAGTTTAAAAAATATGGAAGATTTCCAAAATCCTAAAAACGCTGAATAATTTGAAACAATGGACAGCTTGACTTTGTGGGAGCGTTTTCACTAAATTCTCGTAAAGATGAACAAGCTACATATTTTTTCCGGACCAGAAGAATGTTCAAAGGAATGAAAAAGAACTTGTTCAAAGGAACTTGAAAACTTTTAGGATTTAAAATAATTATGAAATTGAAAAAAATTAAAATGTAGAAATTATAAAAGTCCCAACGATATTACATATTTGAAAAAATAACAAATTTTAAGGATTATTACAAATTCAAGAATCTCTGAAATTTTCAAACGTTTTGATAGTTGTAAACGTATTACCATTTCCAGACATAAAAAATTCAAGGATATTGAACAAATTTACAAATTATGGCTATCTGTGAACATTAAAAAAAAAATGAAAATGTCGAGTTCACAAACTTAAAAACTTATATAGATATACAATTTTGAGGTACATGATAGGATAGAATGGAAATCTGTTTATAACGAAATATTCTCATTGAACTTACGCTTACACCAAGTCTTCGGGAAATCACAGCTTTGCATGTCCCGGCTCTAAACATGCCCACGAGTTGACCTTTTATGTCCAACGACAAATCTTTTGACCCAAGTTTAGCCATGTTTAATAGCAGATCTGTGTGTCTCGGAATCAACGACCGAACTAACCGATCATAAAAGTCATCAATAAAACAAATTACTGTCTAGAATTCGCCATATGCATTTTTGCCATTCTCGGAACCATTCTTTCATATGTTAGTAGAATATAGCAATCCCCAGTGTTGTAAATTTCCAACAATATTATAAAGCATTGCACAATCTTTAAAATGTACCATATTTCACAATCTTTCAAATATTTCAGATCCTTCCCCATTTGGAAAATTTTTTAAACTTGAAATTCATGAGTCATTTCAGTTTTGGAAAAAACATTTATAAAATTTTTGACGCTTGTCATTTCTGGAATTGTTGAAATTTCGGCAGCTTTCTAATTTTTTTTTGGAAACTTCGAAGGTCTAAATTTTTAAAATTTTTCAATCTCCGGCGATTGAAGAGGAATAAATTGCTTAATTTTTTTGAATTTTAAAATTTGGGTATTTGTGAATTGTTTAAAAGTTTCGAGTGTCAAAACTTTCGAAATTCTGAAATTGTCACATTTTTTGGCATTTTTTAAATTAAGGGTGAAGAGTGCCATCGAAAATTGAAATTGAAAATGGAAAATGAGAATTTCCATCGACTGGTAATTCGAAGCTGAAATTCAAATAGAAATGAAAAATTGCCAATTGAAACTGAAAATCGGAATTGAAAATTGAAATTCAAAATGGAAATTGAAAATTGATATTGAAAATTGAAACTGAAAATTGAAATTGAAAATTGGAGTTGAAACTGGAAATGGGTATTTAAATTGATAGTGAAAACTGAAATTCAAAATTGAAATTGAAAATGGACCATTGAAAGGGAAAATGGAACTTGAAAATTAAAACGAAGACTAAAATTAGAATTTTCGAAATTTTTCCAGTTTTTCATTCTTCGAGGAAAGTTCGTTGCAGACACTTTCCATTTTATTTTTTTGTGGCAATTTAGATTTTAGAAGTTTATAAGATTTTAGATTTTAGAAAATTTGACATACTTACCTTTTCATTTTGTTCTATATTTGAGAAAGTGGATATTCCAGAAAGTTTTTAAGTGATATCTGTGCACTAATGAATTTACTTATGTCAATTTATTGAAGGAAAGAAGCAAGATTGTTAATTTTACATTAAATGGTTGGTGTTTTTTTTCAGATTTACTGAACGGATGAACTATGCGTTCATTTCTTCTTGGAGTTTGTCCGAGAGTTGTAGAACTTTATCGCACAGGTCAGCGAGCTCCTTGCTACGGATTTTCAGGAGCTCTGCCCCAGATTTCGCCTGCATGACACGATTGAAGTACAAGTCCATTTCTACTTCGGTTTTAAGGACGAATCCCGCCACCTCGGAAAATTGTCCTGGAACAATAAAAAACAATTACATTAGAACGATTATAGGACCGTTTAAATAGTGCATCGTGCGTTTTTGGGCCATTGTTGACCCCTCCCTGTGAGTATATTACGTCACAAAATGTGAATCTCCCCCCCCCCCAATTTCAAAAATTTCAAACCTCAAAAATTTCAACTTTTCAATTTCAACAATTTTAAATTTTAACGATTTTCAATTTCAAAAATTTCAAATTCCAAAAATCTCACAACCTCCAAATTTCAGAAATCTAAAAAATCTTAGATTTGACACTGTTGCGGGCAGAGTTTCTGAGAACATGAGAATAAGTATTTTCCGGATGAACACCGGGTTTGTTGTCAATCTTGCACCAACGTTCATCCGGAAAATAAATTTCACATTTCAAAAACTTCAAATTTCCAAAATTTTAAATTTCTGCAATTTCAAATTTCAAAACTGTCAGATTTCGGAAATTTTCCAATTTCAAAAATTTGAAATTTTATAGATTGAAATTTCAACATTCGAAGATTTTTCGGTGTCCAATGTTGAGTCCACAAATATAAAAAAAATCAAGAATTTGAAATATCGACAATGTGATTCAACGAAGTCAAAACTATCTAAAATTTCAAAGTGAATGAACTTTCTGCTGAATTCAAGTATGAATCTTTAGGATTCGATACTTTATCGATGTAACGGGAATTCTGACAATTTCCCGTTTGAGGAAAGCTGTTGTAAATTCCATTACTTTCACATTCTAATTAAAAATGAAAACCGTGTGACCCTGTCCACCACCCCCCTCCCCCCTGGTTGATGTAACATTTATATGTAATAGAAATACTGTAACAATATTATATGACGAAAATGGAATTGCAAATGCGCTCAGATGAAGTATTTCTTTTGAAGTGAAACTTCTTATGGGAGGGTTTTGAAATCTCGATCGGCAACCTTTTTGGTGACGCTCGCTCTAACGTAGTAAGTAAGAGTGAGAGGCCTCCGGGAATCGAGCGAGAGTGAGACGGACTACCTTACGTCTCGTCTATCGGGCGAGAGTGAGAGGCCTTCGTGTATCGTGCGAGAATGAGACGGAAGACTTTCTGTCTTTCATGTCATTCTCTGCGTTCAGGCGGCGTCGCGATCGCGGAAAACAGCTGTTGGTTTCTAACACAGTGATCATAAGTAACGTATTTTGTTTTTGTGCGTGTCTTCATTACTTAAATCGAGAGTTTTGTGCAAATATGCCGAAGTCGGGTGCAGAAAGGACAAAAACGTGGCGGGAGAAAAAACGGGCGAGTGAAGGAATTGATCAGAATAGAAAACGGAAAAAAAGTAGAACTGAAATTGAACGAGATAGCAGGGAACGGAGGCAAACACGTGCTAACCTCTTACATGACAGTGTGGACGATAGTGTAAATAATCCAGAGAATGAACTATTAGCAACGACTTCGACTCATCCTCCTCCTGATTGTGATGTACATAGTGGTGATCGATTACAATATTCAGACTTTAATGAGTTTAAAACTGCACATAAGAACTTTCACCGTGATTTTATAAATAATCCATTCGGTTTTACGTGTTGTGTATGTGATAGATTATGGTTTAAAAATGACTTGAAGACTCATCCGTTGAAAATGAAATTCGTATTCAACAAAAATTTCCAGAATTCAGAAGTAATAATGAGCTGGCATGCATCAGCTGTCGCCAGGCTTTGAGGAGAGACAAAATTCCAACATTGTCGAAATTGAATGGCTTTGTATACCCCCCGATCCCTGCACATCTTCCGAAGTTAGATTTTAGAACATCATGACACCCAATATGGACCTGAACTTGAAACAACTAGAATTGCTTTCAATTGGGTTGTCATCTGTTGGAGAAATGTGTGCAGCTGAATGTCGCACAGAAAGCGGACAGCGGATTATGCTTATAGCACTCTATATTTCACCAAATCAGAAGATTGAAAATAATAGAGTTTATTCACCTTCACTTGCTGCCGTATACTCCAGTGGGGGCTGCAGAAGTTGGAGTAGAGCTGGACAAAGTACCTATGATTCTAGGTGGAGATTTTAATGTTAATTTTGCTTCAGAGGATTCCAAGCCATTAATTCAGTTCTTGCAACAGAAATTGTGATTGGAAATGAACAATTCACCAATTGAATCGAGTACACGCCATGGTACCACGATCGATGCAGTTTTCTCACGTTACATCGAAAATTTGGAGTCAAGAGTCTTCATTACCTATTTTAGTTATCACAAACCTCTCATTTCGTTCATGAAGAGTCTACCAGAGAATGAAGGTGAAGCTGATTGAGATTTAATTCATCATATTCATACTAATATTATTGTATCTTGAAAAAAGTATAATTATTATGATGAATAAATGAATATTTACTATCAAGAAGTGTTTGGCACGTGATTAAAATGATTCCTCTCCCTCTAAACATTGAAAATTAAATAATCCTTGCCGATCCAATCATTCAGTTTCACTTCTATCGCGTGTCTTCATGACACACCATTTTTTTGTTATCAAGATAAGTTTTGGGTATGAGGAGGGGGAGGATTGCTGACGTATATTGACAGTTGTACACAACCGTGGCCCGTGATAACGGTCCCTTATATAGTCGGGACAATCAGAGTCTGCTCTTCGGGTATCGAGCACAACATTCAAGGCGTATACGCACAAGTGTATTTATCGTGAATACATACCCGAGGACCAAACTGTGGTTATCACGACTATAGGCCTGTAGCGCAGTAACGGTGGCGACAATTGCGCGGCGAATATTGTAAATGTGAAGATGCAATAACTAGCCTCAACTGAATAGCTGTGGACAAATTTCAAAAGTTTTTAGAATTGCAGTTGTCTAACATGTTGAAAATGTGACACATAGAACAAACAAATCGCAAATAAAAAAAAATGTGAGGAATGTTGATAACTACTTCTCTACAGATAATTGAAAATTGAAATTTCACATTGGAATTGAAGGTTGAAATTGGAAATGAATATTGAAATTGAAAAATGAAAGTGACAATTGGAATTGAAAAATGAAACTGAAAATCGAATCTGAAAATTAAAAATGAAAATTGAATTTGAAAATAGAAAGCGGAAACTGAGATTGAAAACGGAAATTTAAAATTGAAATGATGCTTAAGTCAGAATGCCCGAGGCCTACACATACATGTTTGAGCACACACTAAAAGACCACTTATTAGATGTTCGGATTAAGAAAAACCAAATCACGGCCATTCTCAATCTAAGCACAGATTCTATTTACCATTTGGACAATCAATAGCGTCACACCCATGACAGTTCGAACAATGACCACCTTCTGGATCTGTAAAAATAAGGAAAAAGTGCATGGGTCAGTAAATGAGGCACGTAAAGAAATATATATAGATTGATAGATAGCTAGCTAGCTAGATAGATAGATAGACAGATAGATACACCGATAGATAGATAGATAGATAACCAGATGTATCGATAGACAGATGGATGGAGAGAGCGATAGACACTCTCGCAGACAGACACACAGACAAACTTTGAAAACTCGAGTCAAAATTTTGTAAATTAGAAAATTTTTGCAGTAACTAATTTTGAATTTTTCAAATAAAAATATATTAATATTCAAAACTTTGGAAATTTGCACTTTTCAAAATTTTTGAAATTCTTGAGATCAAAAATTTTTCAGATCCAAGATTGTTCGAATTTGTGAAGTTTCAGCAACTACTTTTTTCTGTTTTTTCTAAGACTATTTTTTTTTTAATTTGCAAGTCTTGAGCGAGCAAACAAGCAAACAGACAGACAGAGAGAAAGGTAGATCTTTTAGATTATTTTTGATATATTTTAAATTAATTACTTGTGGGATTTGTAATTAATGTTTGTCAAATATAAATTCCGAAATTTTTGCAAGAATATGACTTATTAAAAATTCGTTGGAAATTAAATATTGGAAATTGAAAATTACAATTGAAAATTGGAAATTGGAAATTGGAAATTGTAATTCAAAATTGAAAATTAAAATTTTAAAGTGAAAAGTGAAATTAAAAATTGAACTTGAAATCTGAATTTGAAATTGTAACGAAAGTTGAAAACTCAAATCCAAAATTGGAATCTGAATTGTAATTGAAAACGATATTGAGTATTGAAATCAAAAATTAAAATTGCAAATTGTAGTTGAGAATTAAAATTGAGCATTGAAATTGACATAAAAAATTAAAATTGAGGATTGGAACTGAAAATTGAAAATACTAGTTCAAATTCCAATTCAAGCTTGGAAGAATTTCGTCTCGTTTAAATATATGTGAGGTGTGGAGTGCTGCATACTTTCCACTATTCTGTCGCTCCTGGAGTCGAACAGTTCGCTGAAAGCTGTCGAAATCTTGGAAGTGGAGCGGAAGGGGGTATGGTTTTTCCGTAATATCTGTACATTCATTGCTAGTGATAGTGAATTAATCGTGAAAAAATCAGAACGAACATACTAATGTGCAGTATTCCGTTTTATAGAAAATGCTCCTATAATCTTTCTTTGTTCTGCAGAAATTTTCCAGATAATTGTACGATTAAACGAACTTACCTTAAGTGAAGTTCTATCGTAATTATATGTAGCGCCTCCTCCGAAAGATCACCATGTAGTACCCGCCTTTATGTCGAATTACCACAAACTTCAAATATATAAAAAAAAAAATAATGTTCCATAACCGATACTCACTTGTTTATGAGCGGTTTATTCTTCATTTTGTTTAAAGTTCTGTCGTTTGGAAGATCTAGGGAATTAACTAATTATTAGTTATTAGGGTTGAACGTATAAACTGGAATACAATTGAAGTTAGGGCGGGATTGATCTTTCGGAGGAGGCGCTAGATATAATTACAATAGGACTTCACTTAAGGTAAGTTCGTTTAATCGTACAATTATATTGTGCGCCTCCTCCTTCAGATCACCATGTAGATGTTTAAATAAAGAAACGACAGAATCCCTAATTTGTGAAAGAACAATTTAAATCAACTTTATTTTTTCCCAAGGGGGTGCTCTCTGGGGGAAAAAACAGCTTTTGCAAAATCCAATTTGTCAGATATCAGTTCTCGATTCTAAAAGCGGGCGAAGGTTTGCGATTTCATGGACCAACCTGCAGTATCCTTGATGATGTCAATACTTATACCAACTCTTTTTGCCGCTGATGTAGCTGCATGACGAGTACTGTGGGCTGAGAAAATGGCCGTATGGATTCCACTCTTCGTTAATATTTCTTTGATCCAGCGGCTGAGGGTATCTTTTGAAACTGTTTTATGCTCTTTCCGGTCCGAAATGAATAAGGTTGACGGTTGATCGGTACGAAAATCACTTGTGCCTTGTAGGTACGTCTGTAAGGCAGACGCGACACATACTGTTGGGTTATCTCTGAAAAATGGGGTCTTCAAATTTGGTTGCATCATTCCTTTTTTTGATGATTTAATTAGTGCGGGTATTTTTATCTCGAGCGCATCCTCTGTGAGCGTAATATTCGAAATGTTAATGGAGAAAAGAGTTTGAATCCGATGTCCAGTGGCCAGCGCCATTAAGGTTGCCAATTTTTGAGCTAGTTGCTTGAGAGTAATGTCTTCATTCCGTGTCCATTTAGATAAGAAATCAAGAACCATCTGGAGTTCCCATGTTACTTGATACTTCGGCATGGCTGGTCGTAATCGAGAAACTCCTTTACAGAACCGTTTCACCTGCTCATTCTGACCAATTTCTTTGTCAATTATCAATGATAAAGCGGATCGGATTGAATTGATTGTGCCATATGCGGCTCCTTTATCATATTCCCTTGATAAAAACCGTAATACCTCCGGAATCTCGGCTGAAAAGACTGGTATGCGTGATAGGTAACAAGATGTCCACCATTTTTTTAGGGAGCTTTCATATTGCTTGAGAGTTGAAGTCGATATTGAAGAAAGCGATATTTTTATTGCTTCTGGGGCTAATCCTTTAGTTAAGAATGCCTGCTCGATACAATGCCTGCCACCAGGGAAAGCTGGGACCACAGGGGATGTGGATCTTTGTTGGAGGATGTAAGAAGATCCATGTCCGGTTTAAATATGATTGGTGTACTCTTAAACATCTTAAACATCAGACGACAAAATGCCGAAAATATCATCCACTTTAAAATTAACAAGATAAGAATAAACAGCAACTTAACAGCCCAGATATGAGCACAATGACGGCAGGTTTATCCCCTTACCCAACAGCAAAATCCGGCGTTAAATAGACCATCAATATATCATCTAATTTATCGACAAAACATCCGCAAAAAAAAGACGATGACACGTCGTTGAGGTTATCCGCAAAATGACGACAGCTGTATGACCATATCCGTCACCAAAATCGGGCGTAAAATATATCATCCAATTTAGCAGCAAAACTTCCGCAAAAAATATACGATAACATGTTGTTGTGGTATCAGAAAAATTTCGCCAGAAAGGAACGGGTAATTAAGGCCCGGCTTGACTTTTACCCGCACCACCCCCCACGACCCCGATTTTCGACCAAGGAACCCGGTTATACCGAATTGCACTGCCGGTAGTAAGGAAAACGGCAGAAAATGATAATGATTCAGGGGCATATTATGGTTTCCCTTTTCGGGGCGCTACATTCCCACCCCCCCCCCCTGTCCAGAAACTCAATGAACATTTCAAAGTGAAAAATTTGATAATTGAAAACTTCGAAATGGAAAATTTGAAGACTAGACTATTTAAAAATGAACAAATTGAAAAAATCATATTTGAAAATTTGTGAATCCAGAACTTCAAAACTGCAAACTTTTAAAATCGGAACTGCGAACATTAAAAAATGGGCCATTGAAAAATTGACAATTGATAATCGACAAATTGACAATTGACATATTGACAAATTGACAATTGTCACATTGACAATTCACAATTGGAAAATTGACAATTAGAAAATTGATAATCGACAAATTGACAATTGACATATTGACAAATTGACAATTGTCACATTGACAATTCACAATTGGAAAATTGACAATTAGAAAATTGACAATTGACCAATTGACAATTGAAAATCTTCCAATTTGTCAATTGTCTATTGTCAATGTGTCCATTGTCAATTGCTCAATTGTCTATTGTCAATGTGTCCATTGTCAATTTCTCAATTGTCTATTGTCAATGTGTCCATTGTCAATTTGTCAATTGTCAATTTGTCAATTGTCAATTTGTCAATTGTCAATTTGTCAATTGTCAATTGTCAATTTGTCAATTGTCAATTTGTCAATTGTCAATTGTCAATTTGTCAATTGTCAATTTGTCAATTGTCAATTGTCAATTTGTCAATTTGTCAAGTGTCAATTTGTCAAGTGTCAATTTGTCAATTGTCAATTTGTCAATTGTCAATTTGTCAATTTGTCAATTGTCAATTTGTCAATTGTCAATTGTCAATTTGTCAATTGTCAATTTGTCAATTGTCAATTTGTCAATTGTCAATTTGTCAATTGTCAATTTGTCAATTGTCAATTTGTCAATTGTCAATTTGTCAATTGTCAATTTGTCAATTGTCAATTTGTCAATTGTCAATTTGTCAATTGTCAATTTGTCAATTGTCAATTTGTCAATTGTCAATTGTCAATTTGTCAATTGTCAATTTGTCAATTGTCAATTGTCAATTTGTCAATTGTCAATTTGTCAATTGTCAATTTGTCAATTGTCAATTGTCAATTTGTCAATTTGTCAAGTGTCAATTTGTCAAGTGTCAATTTGTCAATTGTCAATTTGTCAATTTGTCAATTGTCAATTTGTCAATTTGTCAATTTGTCAATTGTCCATTGTCAATTTGTCAATTTGTCAATTTGTCAATTGTCAATTGTCAATTGTCAATTGTCAAATTGTCAATTTGTCAATTGTCAATTTGTCAATTGTCAATTTGTCAATTGTCAATTTGTCAATTGTCAATTTGTCAATTGTCAATTTGTCAATTGTCAATTTGTCAATTGTCAATTTGTCAATTGTCAATTTGTCAATTGTCAATTTGTCAATTGTCAATTTGTCAATTGTCAATTTGTCAATTGTCAATTTGTCAATTGTCAATTTGTCAATTGTCAATTTGTCAATTGTCAATTTGTCAATTGTCAATTTGTCAATTGTCAATTTGTCAATTGTCAATTTGTCAATTGTCAATTTGTCAATTGTCAATTTGTCAATTGTCAATTTGTCAATTGTCAATTTGTCAATTGTCAATTTGTCAATTGTCAATTTGTCAATTGTCAATTTGTCAATTGTCAATTTGTCAATTGTCAATTTGTCAATTGTCAATTTGTCAATTTGTCAATTGTCAATTGGTCAATTGTCAATTGGTCAATTGACAATTTTCAATTTGTCAATTGTCAATTTGTCAATTCGTCAATTGTCAATTTGTCAATTGTCAATTTGTCAATTGTCAATTTTTCAATTGTCAATTGTCAATTTGTCAATTGTCAATTGTCAATTTGTCAATTGTCAATTTGTCAATTGTCAATTTGTCAATTGTCAATTTGTCAATTGTCAATTTGTCAATTGTCAATTTGTCAATTGTCAATTTGTCAATTGTCAATTTGTCAATTGTCAATTTGTCAATTGTCAATTTGTCAATTGTCAATTTGTCAATTGTCAATTTGTCAATTGTCAATTTGTCAATTGTCAATTTGTCAATTGTCAATTGTCAATTTGTCAATTGTCAATTTGTCAATTGTCAATTTGTCAATTGTCAATTTGTCAATTGTCAATTTGTCAATTGTCAATTTGTCAATTGTCAATTTGTCAATTGTCAATTTGTCAATTGTCAATTTGTCAATTGTCAATTTGTCAATTGTCAATTTGTCAATTGTCAATTTGTCAATTGTCAATTTGTCAATTGTCAATTTGTCAATTGTCAATTGTCAATTGTCAATTGTCAATTTGTCAATTGTCAATTTGTCAATTGTCAATTTGTCAATTGTCAATTGTCAATTGTCAATTGTCAATTTGTCAATTGTCAATTTGTCAATTGTCAATTTGTCAATTGTCAATTTGTCAATTGTCAATTTGTCAATTGTCAATTTGTCAATTGTCAATTTGTCAATTGTCAATTTGTCAATTGTCAATTTGTCAATTGTCAATTTGTCAATTGTCAATTTGTCAATTGTCAATTTGTCAATTGTCAATTTGTCAATTGTCAATTTGTCAATTGTCAATTTGTCAATTGTCAATTTGTCAATTGTCAATTTGTCAATTGTCAATTTGTCAATTGTCAATTTGTCAATTGTCAATTTGTCAATTGTCAATTTGTCAATTGTCAATTTGTCAATTGTCAATTTGTCAATTGTCAATTTGTCAATTGTCAATTTGTCAATTGTCAATTTGTCAATTGTCAATTTGTCAATTGTCAATTTGTCAATTGTCAATTTGTCAATTGTCAATTTGTCAATTGTCAATTTGTCAATTGTCAATTGTCAATTTGTCAATTGTCAATTTGTCAATTGTCAATTTGTCAATTGTCAATTTGTCAATTGTCAATTTGTCAATTGTCAATTTGTCAATTGTCAATTTGTCAATTGTCAATTTGTCAATTGTCAATTTGTCAATTGTCAATTGTCAATTGTCAATTTGTCAATTGTCAATTTGTCAATTGTCAATTGTCAATTGTCAATTTGTCAATTGTCAATTTGTCAATTGTCAATTTGTCAATTGTCAATTTGTCAATTGTCAATTTGTCAATTGTCAATTTGTCAATTTGTCAATTGTCAATTTGTCAATTGTCAATTTGTCAATTGTCAATTTGTCAATTGTCAATTTGTCAATTGTCAATTTGTCAATTGTCAATTTGTCAATTGTCAATTTGTCAATTGTCAATTTGTCAATTGTCAATTTGTCAATTGTCAATTTGTCAATTGTCAATTTGTCAATTGTCAATTTGTCAATTGTCAATTTGTCAATTGTCAATTTGTCAATTGTCAATTGTCAATTTGTCAATTGTCAATTTGTCAATTGTCAATTTGTCAATTGTCAATTTGTCAATTGTCAATTTGTCAATTGTCAATTTGTCAATTGTCAATTTGTCAATTGTCAATTTGTCAATTGTCAATTTGTCAATTTGTCAATTGTCAATTTGTCAATTGTCAATTTGTCAATTGTCAATTTGTCAATTGTCAATTTGTCAATTGTCAATTTGTCAATTGTCAATTTGTCAATTGTCAATTTGTCAATTGTCAATTTGGCAATTGTCAATTTGTCAATTGTCAATTTGTCAATTGTCAATTTGTCAATTGTCAATTTGTCAATTGTCAATTTGTCAATTGTCAATTTGTCAATTGTCAATTTGTCAATTGTCAATTTGTCAATTGTCAATTTGTCAATTGTCAATTTGTCAATTGTCAATTTGTCAATTGTCAATTTGTCAATTGTCAATTTGTCAATTGTCAATTTGTCAATTGTCAATTTGTCAATTGTCAATTGTCAATTGTCAATTCGTCAATTGTCAATTTGTCAATTGTCGATTGTCAATTTGTCAATTGTCAATTTGTCAATTGTCAATTTGTCAATTGTCAATTTGTCAATTGTCAATTTGTCAATTGTCAATTTTTTAATTATCAATTTTTCAATTGCCAACTTGTCAATTGTCAATTTTTCAATTATCAATTTTTCAATTGCCAACTTGTCAATTGTCAATTGTCAATTTGTCAATTGTGAATTTGTCAATTGTCAATTTGTCAATTGTCAATTTGTCAATTGTCAATTTGTCAATTGTCAATTTGTCAATTCTCAATTTGTCAATTGTCAATTGTCAATTTGTCAATTGTCAATTTGTCAATTGTCAATTTGTCATTTGTCATTTATCAATTGTCAATTTGTCAATTGTCAATTTGTCAATTGTCAATTTGTCAATTGTCAATTTGTCAATTGTCAATTTGTCAATTGTCAATTGTCAATTTGTCAATTGTCAATTTGTCAATTGTCAATTTGTCAATTGTCAATTTGTCAATTGTCAATTTGTCAATTGTCAATTTGTCAATTGTCAATTTGTCAATTGTCAATTTGTCAATTGTCAATTGTCAATTGTCAATTGTCAATTTGTCAATTGTCAATTTGTCAATTGTCAATTTGTCAATTGTCAATTTGTCAATTGTCAATTTGTCAATTGTCAATTTGTCAATTGTCAATTTGTCAATTGTCAATTTGTCAATTGTCAATTGTCAATTTGTCAATTGTCAATTTGTCAATTGTCAATTTGTCAATTGTCAATTTGTCAATTGTCAATTTGTCAATTGTCAATTTGTCAATTGTCAATTTGTCAATTGTCAATTTGTCAATTGTCAATTTGTCAATTGTCAATTTGTCAATTGTCAATTTGTCAATTGTCAATTTGTCAATTGTCAATTTGTCAATTGTCAATTTGTCAATTGTCAATTTGTCAATTGTCAATTTGTCAATTGTCAATTTGTCAATTGTCAATTTGTCAATTGTCAATTTGTCAATTGTCAATTGTCAATTTGTCAATTGTCAATTTGTCAATTGTCAATTGTCAATTTGTCAATTGTCAATTTGTCAATTGTCAATTTGTCAATTGTCAATTTGTCAATTGTCAATTTGTCAATTGTCAATTTGTCAATTGTCAATTTGTCAATTGTCAATTTGTCAATTGTCAATTTGTCAATTGTCAATTTGTCAATTGTCAATTGTCAATTTGTCAATTGTCAATTCGTCAATTGTCAATTTGTCAATTGTCAATTTGTCAATTGTCAATTGTCAATTTGTCAATTGTCAATTTTTCAATTATCAATTTTTCAATTGCCAACTTGTCAATTGTCAATTTTTCAATTATCAATTTTTCAATTGCCAACTTGTCAATTGTCAATTGTCAATTTGTCAATTGTCAATTTGTCAATTGTCAATTTGTCAATTGTCAATTTGTCAATTGTCAATTTGTCAATTGTCAATTTGTCAATTGTCAATTTGTCAATTGTCAATTTGTCAATTGTCAATTTGTCAATTGTCAATTGTCAATTTGTCAATTGTCAATTGTCAATTTGTCAATTGTCAATTTGTCAATTGTCAATTGTCATTTGTCAATTGTCAATTTGTCAATTGTCAATTTGTCAATTGTCAATTTGTCAATTGTCAATTTGTCAATTGTCAATTTGTCAATTGTCAATTTGTCAATTGTCAATTTGTCAATTGTCAATTTGTCAATTGTCAATTTGTCAATTGTCAATTTGTCAATTGTCAATTTGTCAATTGTCAATTTGTCAATTGTCAATTTGTCAATTGTCAATTTGTCAATTGTCAATTTGTCAATTGTCAATTTGTCAATTGTCAATTTGTCAATTGTCAATTTGTCAATTGTCAATTTGTCAATTGTCAATTTGTCAATTGTCAATTTGTCAATTGTCAATTTGTCAATTGTCAATTTGTCAATTGTCAATTTGTCAATTGTCAATTTGTCAATTGTCAATTTGTCAATTGTCAATTTGTCAATTGTCAATTTGTCAATTGTCTTGTCAATTGTCAATTTGTCAATTGTCAATTTGTCAATTTGTCAATTATCAATTTGTCAATTGTCAATTTGTCAATTTGTCAATTGTCAATTTGCCAATTGTCAATTTGTCAATTGTCAATTTATCAATTTGTCAATTGTCAATTTGTCAATTTGTCAAGTGTCAATTTTTCAATTGTCAATTGTCAATTTGTCAATTGTCAATTTGTCAATTGTCAATTTGTCAATTGTCAATTTGTCAATTGTCAATTTGTCAATTTGTCAATTGTCAATTGTCAATTTGTCAATTGTCAATTGTCAATTTGTCAATTGTCAATTTGTCAATTGTCAATTTGTCAATTTGTCAATTGTCAATTTGTCAATTGTCAATTTGTCAATTGTCAATTTGTCAATTGTCAATTTGTCAATTGTCAATTTGTCAATTGTCAATTTGTCAATTGTCAATTTGTCAATTGTCAATTGTCAATTTGTCAATTGTCAATTTGTCAATTGTCAATTTGTCAATTGTCAATTTGTCAATTGTCAATTTGTCAATTGTCAATTTGTCAATTGTCAATTTGTCAATTGTCAATTTGTCAATTGCCAATTTGTCAATTGTCAATTTGCCAATTGTCAATTGTCAATTTGTGTGGATACTAGCAAGCGCAGTCCGGTAGCATTGAAACTCACGCGGGACCATTTGCACAGCGGTGGGGTGGCGGCGCTTGAGGAGATAGTGAGTGCTGGGGTCATGACGATAGTGACTATAGGCATCCATCAACCTGTGGGACGTGGATTGGTGGGGGAGTCGACTCATTGAATACATGTAATGAGATTAACAATTGCAATTGTTGACACTGTTTCACTGGGTAAAATATTGAAGTTATCGGGACACTTGTCCTGAGAAAATTATTCCTTATATGAACACACATTTTATGTAAAAGGGTTTTTTCCAGAATTTTCATAAATAAGGATTTATGACGGATTTAACCCTCAAGCAAACGCACCCCTATTGGCGTCTCACTCCCCCCGAAGTATCACGCATAAGTCTCGTCCTCATGCTCAGCACGCGTCTAACAAACAATCATAATTATCTACTTCATAAATGAGTCGATTTATGATTCTCACATATGCAAGTTTTGGTTGTGCGGCTAACAGGGGTCACACTGATGAACCCTGGGATATTGGAGAAGATTAAACTTAGTACGCTGTGCCGCAATACCAAATCGGGACATTTTGTTTGCGGCCTGAATAGGGGACACATGTTCAACCACTAGTTTATAATAACTTTTTTTCCATAATTGCCAGAAGCCAGAAGGTTTGTGACG
The DNA here is from genome assembly GCA_026005395.1 of Asobara japonica. Taxonomy (NCBI): domain Eukaryota; kingdom Metazoa; phylum Arthropoda; class Insecta; order Hymenoptera; family Braconidae; genus Asobara; species Asobara japonica. The sequence continues at coordinate 362,987 of BQMI01000076.1, forward strand.
GGTTTAAGCCGCGAACGGTCGCACCCGTATTGGTGTCTCACTTCCCCTCCAATAACGCACAAGTCTCCTCCTCACGCTCACTATGCGCCTCCTCAGATAAACATAATTATCTGCTTGAGAAAAGGCCAAGGTTCAAATTCTCAAATCTGTTGTGGTTGTTAACCTCGCGGTTCCCAGTGATTAATCCACACTAGTTTCTTCTCTCAACCCAGTCCTTAAAAATTTAATTTACGTCTGGGAAAATCCCAGAATGTAAAGCGAAATTACAAATGGGGAAATTTTATTTATGTCCCCAACGGAGGCACATACACTTTCATCCCACTAGTTATAATTCTCCAATTCTTTTAAACTTTTCAAAATTTGTGAAAATTAAATATCTGTGTTTTTTTCTCAAAGTTGCAAATGTTTATCACACTCTATAGTGAATTTGGTGAACACGATTCTGATTATATAAATATCATAATATTCGAAAATAATAAATACCATTGAAAATACTAACTGTTAGGAGTTTTTTCCATATTTTCAAACGTTCACGACTTTTTAACATTTCATCGCTTCCAAGAGATAATTTCTAGAAACTACGCGATACAATATTAGTTACTCCGCTGATTTGGCAACATGTCATACATCAAAGAAATTGTCATATTTCAATTTTATCGCATTTTAGTAATTTATTTTATCAATTTGTATAACATGACAACCTATGCTACACTAGTGGTGGTTCAGAGTCGATACAAGTCCTATTTTCTTTATCCTTTCCATTTCTAATACATTATACTTTTCGCTAAAAGTTTCGTGGGTATCTCGGTCGAGGCAGCAATAGTTAGATGTTGCCTGGGGTCAACGATTTATTTATTTTATCGGGTTAACACGGAAGAGGATTTTAACCCTCGAGTCGTCGCGTCATGATATGAGCGCCGTCAATTTTCGTATTTTCCTGAAAAATACATGAATGAAAGGACGAATAACGACATGGGAATTCAATGATGCCTCAAACAATATTCACTCTTTTCAGAGAACTCGGTTTCTAATTTTTACAGTCACCGCATTTTTTTTTTTACACTTTTTGAATGGAGTGCGGTCGCGACAAAACTGCGCTGCGCTCTTCATGCGACCAGTTCCGTTACAAAATTGTTCCGTGCGACGTTGCCACGTCTCGCGCTGTTTTTCGTTTGGAATTTAAAAATTCCAAAGTAAAACAATTCTTTTAATCGTTCATGCCTCCAATTATTAGTGAATTATTATGATGAGTTTCAAGTCATTCAACTTTGCGTGTATTTGCATTTTGCGGGCGTTGAGTTGGATGCTACAATGCCCGCCTACAATATTGACAACAACTTAAGAATATACGGACTGCGCTGCGCTTAACATGCGACTAGATACGTTCGGTGGAGCCCTGCGACCACTTGACAGTTGAGAATAGTTGGGGAAAACATCCAGCGGCGACTTTACTCCATACAGGACTCGGCGGAGATTCTGACGTGAAGTTGAGACTATCGTAGACGAAGGTATTATGCTGGTCGTAGGCCGGTAACTGAGGGTCGTTCAGGATGCTAAGAGTGCACTTATATCCAACGCGCCTTGTCGTTGTGCATACCCTTCAAAGGTTGTATAGTATGCATCGTCTTAATATACATTGCACGTTCAAGACTAGATTTTGCCAGTTTCATCCACAACCATTACACGAGACTCGTATTATGTGCGATGGTGCATCATAACAGTGATTATGAATGTGTCATCTGATGGTTGAACCGACGGGAGTTCAGAGATGGTAGGGGCAGGCCAGTACGGCATACGGTAAGATTTTGCAGTGACTTCATTCAACTCGATGCATCTTAACAATGGATTCAAGCGAGAACATTTGAAACTCCCTACCTCAGTCGAGTCAAGTCCAGTATGAAACCAGGGTTGAACAGTCTCAAATTTGTTGATAATTAAATAATAAGTATTGTCCCGACCATTATCATCCGTTATAATATTACGTACTATACAGATCGAAGAGTCGGCCAGGATACAGCAGTTATCGTGTGTGTTGATGCCAAGGGTAAAGCTCGAAGTTTTCAGTAACTTCCACTGCAGAATGGTCTGACGTTCTATCGGCGTTGCCAAAGCCATTGGTCCATTGTGATGTTTTTGAGAGACTGTGATGGACGAATTTCTTTGACTCTTCCGGAATTGGCTATTCGCCTTCGAAGACTCAATAACCCTCCTATAAATTTGTTGGAGTGGGGTATGAGGTTTTCTGCACCACTTTCGGAACACTCTCATATTATTCTCGTAAGGGAAGGCTGAGTAAGAGTCCAATGAACCAAAATTCTGAACGTCATCAACAAGATATGGCTGGTTACGGACGTTATAACACATGAATCTCTCCCCGTAAATCTGGGTGGAACTCTTCGTCCATTCTTCCAGAGCGATCCGTGCATAATTTTTATGAAATGAAGACGGTTGTGGAGCCACCAAACATCTCAATGCCGTATGATGTAATAAGTAATGCTCGTAGATTTCTTTCTTATAGATTCCATAATAAACAACGTGACCGGTGTACAAAATCAATTGGCGGAATTCTGTAGCCTTCATACGTGAATAATCCATTATATTCGCGGGGAGCCTCGAAAATTCTCGTGGACAGAACTTTTTAATTATGATTAGTCTTGCATTGATAGTGTTTATCTGAAGAGCGGATAACTTAACATGTTTGGATAGGTCTGGGGCACCTTAAACCGTTGCCCAAGTTTGTCTTTTAACAGTACCTAATAACACAAGATGCATGTAATCAAATGGAATCTGTTGAACCAGATCTATTGGTAATCGTTCTAGTGCACTCGGCCCGTGGTGATGGCCTTCATCAACTTGATTCCTATAATCTTCGTCCGTTCTTGGTAATCCGTGTTCGTTATATTTTCAACTACTATTGTGACCAGTAGGATATAAATGATTCAAGATCATGGCTCTAGCTGGAGCGTGCGCTATACAACATCTTAACACTAGTCGAATTGTACAATTTTTATACTTAATCCCGCCATTGGTCAAAATAGCGTTGGTTTCATCGACAAAGGCTTCCATGAATGCATGCACGTCTGCAGGTTTGGTTGCACCTTTGTAGATACCAACGACTATTGCTGGACTGCAGGGAATGTTAACCAATCTAATTTGGATCGGCCAAAGTACTATAAATCCATGTTTATCCAAGTTTGCACCATCAGTACTGAAATCCATTTCTAGAAATTCAGGCATATGTGAAATACCAGACTGTTCGAGGAAGTCGACTATCCTTTTCTCCACTCCCAAGTGCAAATATTCTGCGGGTTCCACTTTCTTCAACGGAATCTTTTCCTGTGGAGTACCAACTAACGTGCGATGATCGGCAGGCAAAGATTTAAAACACTCATGTTGTCTGAGAAGCTGTAGGATGGCTGTACCTTGGGATTGGCGTAATTCAAGGTGAACAAAAAGATCACTAAGTTTTTCTCTAAAAGATGGCTCATCGTTCTCGGATTCAGTATCGGATGCACTCGAAGACTCTGAACTGCAGTTTTCATCGAATAAATCGGGGAAATTGTCCATCAAATCATCTGACCAGGAAGAACGTCGGCTAAATGTAGACAATGATGACTCGTCATCCGCCTCCATTGGATACCGATCCATATTTAAGGATGGACACTGAGAAGGAAGTATGTATGAGGTTAGAAGTTGGCCATCATTGGTCATAATCAATAGAATTCGGTCCAAAAATGTGAAAATTCCACATTTTGCATTATACCGTCATCGGACATATTCGGATATATCTTAACAGAAAACGACATATGGTTTTTAACAAAATTGGCCGTAATTGATCATAATTTGCAGGATTTTGTCGAAAAAAATAAAAAGTCGACATTGTCGGTTATTTTATCGTGTTAACATAAGATGACAGATTTAATGAGAAAATGACACAACCAATTTGCCGGGATTAGTCATAAACGGTAACAATCTGTACGATTCTGTCAAAAAATGGGACATTCTATGTCATTTCATGGAGTTAACATGATATGATATATTTTAGCAAAAAATGACAAAAAGTATTCGACAAAATTTAACACATTGAGTCATAATCACTGATAATTGGACATTATTTGTGCGATTTCCCATTTTATGTAATTATTTGTTATTTTCTTTCATTCTTTGGGATTTAACGTCGATTGCATTTCCACGAGAGTCAGCGAGGCCATTTTGATTTATATTAAGAACGATGTTTTGGCGGTAAGGATTTGGACGAGTTTGTAGTTTTATCTTAAATCTATTATGTATCTATTGCCACACATGACAAAACCAGCACCAGGCGGGGATCGGGGAAGGGCGAGCCAGGCCGAAAGTCAATTCGCCATTTCAGATATCATTGTAGACTAGTCTCAAAATGATTCGGAATTAGTACATTTCGATACAAGTGTGGAAACAGCTTTTCTGGCGTCTGTGAGTTTGCAAGACGAGCCGCAGCCGAGTTGAACAATTTTTTTGATACAATGCGCGTGGTCTCGGAATTTGATGGGAAACATTTTGGCATACTGATAACCCTAGTTACGGATCGAGATAAACAAAATCGATTTCGGGGTGATTACAATAACTTCCCTATCGGGAAGCTAAAAAATTCGTTCATGCTTTGCGGTTATGTACCACTCGAGGGAATTTTTTGAATTGCAACATTCATTACCAAATGAACTTAGGAATTATCTATTGGAAAAATTAAGCAAATACAAAAGACGCAAAACTCGTGAAATGTCCTAAGTCAATGTTGAAGTAGGTAAACCGGGCAAAGTAGTCACCTAAAACTGTGCAAAATTGATGCGAAAGAAAAATAAAATTGTGGAAGAACAGCTTCAGGGCCCACGGAGTTGGCGCGTTTTATGAAGGAGATTTGAAAGAAAATAAGAGCGATTCGTCATACGGTTTATACTCGTCTTTGTATCTTACTTGGTCGTTTCTATCCAACTATTTGATTAGTTTAAACAGGTGTACTCAGTTCACAATGACAACTTCCGTTCAATGGATTGTTTCTTTTCTACTAGTTAATTGCGCCTCTTAAGGGTTCTGTACTGGCCCGATTATAGAGAACCAGATAACATGGTGATTCTTCTTCCGTGCTCATTCCGTCAAAGGTCAACAAGTCGATTCTGATTTGAAATAATCGACTCAGGATCGGCTAAGTACCGGATCGATTGCCGGTCGATTAGTATTTTTCCCCCCAAACTAACCCACGATACTACGGCTAATACCAAGTCAATTGTCCAAAAAAAAAAAGTAAAACAAGAAAAACTTTTTTTTTTTTGGTAAAAAAGACATTAAGACCAGTCGACCGGCAACCGACTCAGTATTTAGTCAATCATGGGTTGGTCATTCCAGAAATCTGGATCGATCTTTACTCGAAACGTAATCGACATAGTGCACAATTTGAGTTCACAATCGACCGAGGCTCAAATGGCAATCGACCGGTCTGCCAAGGAAAATGGAAAAAAAAGCTCCCGACAAGACAAATGTGATGTTTAAAGATGTATACAATAATACATGTATACACGCATACAACACAACATGGGACAGGTAAACCTAGGAAAAATACTATGAAATGCAAACTTGAATATGAGATGAACACTGCGTCAAGTCCGTTGGTCTTGCCGCCGTTTTTCTATCATTTTGTTTTTAATTTCAATCACTTTAGCACCGTTCTTTTCAATATTATGTTCACTATACCCACTTCAACATTAAATCAGGGTGTTTCTCGAGATTGACGTTTTTCATAGTTGCTTAGTCGTTTTCCAATAGATAATGTTAAGTAATATACGTCGGGATTGGAAACATATGCTCAAGTGGTAGAGGAAGCGTGAACTTGACCCATTATTCAAAATTATTTTTCGATTGAACTTCAATTGAGTTGCATAAACAAATTTTATGCGCTTACGACATCATTTTCATTGTATTCTGCATTGTCAGCTACGATATTTGCTTCCTGTCAACCATAAAAATTTTTATTCCGAAACATTGTCTCAGCGGACAAGAAAGTTAGAACACAAGAAATGGCCAAATGGTACATCAAAGCTATTCCAACATCAAAATTTTCGACTTGTGAGAGATGGTATATACACTGAGACAAATGCACGAAAAACCCTCTTGGTTCACCACCAGGATTTGACCGGTAGTCCGCGCGAAACCCGCCAACCTCAGACGATATCCCTACAATTTACCAATAGCAATCATCTTGAAGTCCCCAATATGACCCCTAAACACCGGTGCGAGTTTTGTAGGTTTATAGAAACCGTCGTAGGGGATCCAAGATTATGTGTGATTTAAATGTTTCGCATGACGGGGACATAGAAATTAGCGTATAAATGAGTTTTGGAAATTATTAAGTAGTTAATTAACTTTCCGATTTGCCGGGGAGTTATTGTAATAACCCCTAAATCGATTTTTTTTCTTTTCGCTTTGGAAGTGGTGTTGTAGGTGTATCAGAATGTTTCCAAAATTTCGTCGAATTCTGGGCAAGTGTGTGTGTGTGTTTGTATGCCCGGAATCGGAATTGTTCGTTAACGATTTCTCACGAACGGCTCGAACGATCTCGGTCATTGAGGTCTTGTTCTAAGTGTCTCCATGTAACTTAGATCGGATAAGTTTTCGGTTTTAATTGATCTGGAATTTTTTTTGTTATTAGCATTTGATTTGTTCACAGCGCACTATTGCAAAACCGGTAAGCGATACGGCAAAAAGTAATAAGCAGCACTGGCTCCGTAGGTGAAAACGCATATTCCATTTTTGTTCACTTTTTTCCATAGTTGCAATAATTAAGGAGGTAAGGCGGGTTTAACCGGCGAGCGGTCGCACCCCTATTGGCGTCTCACTCCCACTTCAATGACGCGCATAATTATCGTCCTCACGCGGATTATGTGCCTAGTCAAATGTTCACTATAAATAGGATAGGTTAAAATTATTAAATCTGCAAGTTTTCGTTGCGAATCTCACGGATCACACCGATTTGCGGACCCCACTAGTATTTTTTTGGAAACCAGTCTTGAAACATGTAATTGGCGTGTCGGGAAATGTAGGAATGGCAAACAGAAATTACACATCGGGAAGTTTTTTTGTGTTCCCAACGGTGGGACGCCCACTTTTATCTCACTAGTGTCATAGGTCATTGAGCGGGTCGGTAGGTATATGTACGTCTCTATGAATTTTACTATGTGTGCGTGTGTGGGTGTGTATGTGTACGTTTGTTTCAATTCTTGTGCCCCGGGTAGTTGTTGCCTGAGCACTCCTTCAGGGGGTGTACCGGACATCCACACTCAGAGAAAAATGTGGAATTCATAACTATAAAATGTAGTGAAATAAGACCTCGCAATTTTTTTTAGTTACCATGACTGTTGAGATAGAGTGAAGAAGATTTGGCTACTTTTACCATCAAACCATACGCTTGTCAATTAAACTCACAATGGTTACCTCAACTACATTCACACAGTGATCAGTTTTGTTGAGCTTCTCGTTCAGCGAGTTTTAACTAACTGTCTAGCTAACAGGAATAGAGAGAAATAGTCATGAAACTATATACTTATTGGTCATGATAATAATCCCACAGACTCGTGTTTTATGATGACTTAGTAATGTACTTATAGTAATGATGTGAGTAGAATTTACATCACTCCAGGCGAAGTCTTATTTTAGGTATCATAAGTGAACAGTGCGTGATCGGTACGTCCTAATAAAATGAGTACTGCGTCCAGTATGCATTCGTGTTATGGTTACTACTGAAATACGGTGATGCTTCATCCTATACATTGTAATGCAGTTTCAGAAACGAAAGATGAACCAAAATCATATTTGTTACCAACCACATATACCATGCGACCTCAGCCCTATGTAATCAGTTATCTTTAGAGGTAAAATTTTTCTCAATGCACCCATGGGGCTCGGGGCGACGCTCGCCATTTCTAAGCCATCCTACTTCTAAACCCAGGGTAAAGCTCCAAAAACCCAAGTGCTGCGATGGCGGGCACCTAGGATGCCCCCCCATCCCCCCGTAACGGGTTAGGTTTTCCGAACGGCCGTTCCCGCCCTGCTGTGCAGTCTCGTTTTATGGGTACCGCCAACAGCACACACGGAACGTTCCTGCTGAGAGCAGGCAAACGCGCGAGCGAAAAATCTCCAGAATGACAGCCTGAATAACATTTTTGCGCAGTGACTTTTACTTTTCCAAGTTGGAAACCGGACTAATACCAATTACCGAACGAGGAAAAGTACAAGGCGATACGAAAAATATTCTCCGGCGGCCGGGCGCGAAACTAGGAGCTTTGAAGTAGCAGGGAGATACTCTACCCATTACGCCAAAGATTGTATAATTTACTAATATCACCAGTTTTCAGCCTAACATTGAAATTCGCGTGATATCAAAGGTTGATTAGACCACTTATCGCATTTGCTTGTCCTGCCTGGCACAATGCAGCTGAAGCAACTCCAAGTTATCCCAAATATTTTTTTGCGAATAATAGGCAATTACAGAATGAGAACTTTGATTTTGAATATGCGCAACAGGTTGGGTGTAACAACCATAGGTGAATGTATTGATAAGATCAATGATAGTTTTAGAATTGGGACTACAAACTGACACAAATCCTTATCTCTAAGTCATCAATATTGAAATGCACAGAGAATAATTTACTGTAACAGAGTCAAGTTCCTCTGAACGGTGTTGGACGCTTAGTATAAGAGTTGTGGGTGTGTGTGGTCTGTAAACAGTTGTTTATGCTACAGTAAATATCACCTGACACCATAGAGAAGAAACACATGACACTTGAGGTTTTTATTGTCGAAGCTTATTCTTAGCTATAGGGAAGCTTTAAGAAAGGACCACTGCAATAAAAGCTCAACTCCACCTCAAATTCAATTTCTAACTAATGGTGTGTAAATGTGTGTGACCCATATACGGGGCACAAACAAAACTTCCCAATGTGGTATTCCCGATTTGATCTTATTATCCCGCTCTTTGACATTCTTCCTGCACTTGTCGATATATTCATTCACCAAGTATATTCTAGTGCAACTCGCGACATGTTCTCACCTACATTGAAAAATGTGATACTGAATGTGCATTTTTGTATAAGGCACAACCCTGGTGATATGCATTGTTCCCGTATGTCAAATTGCTCAGACGACCCATACCTCCTCAATTATGCAAATAATGGAAGAAAGTAATTCTACATAAAATGTGTGTTTTCATAAGGAATAATTTTTATGAGGGAAGATTCCCGCTAACTTTAATATTTTACGCACTCGAACAGTTTAAACAATTACATTTGTTGATAACATCGCATATACTGCACAAATATCATCCAACGTGTAATGCGTTCGGTTGTACACGGAAAGGCCTTGAATTGGGACCATCATGACAGCGCTGTGTTCATTCGTTGGCTTATTACAGACATAATCGTTGAGACGACTATACCTCCTTAATTATGCAAATAATGGAAAAAAGTCATTCTACATAAAAAGTGTGTGTTCATATGAGGAATAGTTTTGTTGAGATCAGTTTCCCACTAACTTTAATATTTTACCCAATACAACCGTATAAACAATTGCATATATACTCCACGAATGCCATCCAAAATGTAATCCTCTCGATTCTGAACGGAAATGCTTCGAATGAGACCTTTATGACAGCGTTGTGTTCCTTCGTTCACTCATTACAGACGTGGTTGTTGAGACGGTCATACCTCCTTACTTATGCAAATTGTCGAAAAAAGTCATTCTACATAAAATACGTATTTTTATATGGGGAACAACTTTTCTCATATAAATTTTGCACTAACTCTAATAGTTTAGGCAGTAGAACATTATAAACAATTAAAATTGTTTATAACAATATATATACTCGATCAATTTTATTCAAAATCTAATCACTTCTAAGTTGCATGAAGACGCTTCGATTGTGACCTGAATAACTTTGATCGTGATATTCGTTCGTGAGAAATCCAGGATCAACATTTGTACACATACGTACATACACACACACAGGCGGACATTTAGTTTTAAATAGTCTAGAATGGTTAGAAATACCATGAACCGTGGAGAAATTATGAAAAACCGATTTTTTATTTTCGGGGGCAAAACAATAGCTTCCCCTACCAGGACGTTAATAATCTGCAATAATCAATATTGATAGAAAATCAAATTGGTTTCGCTGACCAAACAGTTATCCCGCGTCTCCCTATATCCCGATTCCCCCTCTCCACATTTACCCATTAATTATAAGGATATTCAGAAGGAATCTTTCCTTATGCTCTTTCCAACATTCCTACATACTACCCCTACAACTCAAACACTGTTATTACCTTCTGTTAACTGCGATATATTTATCAGAAAAAACTTCCGTACTCGTTCCGAATTTCCTTCTATTATATTTTATAGCGTATGGCTGAACGTAAATGAAGAGAACAGTAGATAATTTATAAATTCTTTGGACTGATAATGTGTACTGAGACGAAGATCTTTACACGGTTGATACTTGCCCAAAACTGAGCTAAACTTACATTGTAGAGGTATCTATAAGCGACAGTATTAGCCCCTTGGCCTGCTATGCCATAAAGGAAAAAGTGCGAAGGGATGCCCTTCTATTTACCTGAAAGTCATTGAAGGAAGGGTCTCTCTACCTGAACAAAATTTATTAACTTCCCGATAGGAAATAAATCCTGCTAATGCGCGACGCTTGGAAAGGCTTCGCGTCGGCCTCGAAGAATCCCACGACCGATTGAAATAGATGGGTAACAACATATAACGTTAGATAATCGGGTATTCGATATTCTAAGCGGGGTCAAGTAAATGAGCGCCAGTAGACTATTGTTTGGTGGGAGCTCAGGTACCCAGGTGCGAAGTCTATGATCGGTCGGTGGTCACCCACAGCCTTGTGGGGTCCTCTCCAGCCCTTGGGGGTCTCATTATCTATTGTTGCCAATTCATTGGTCCCTCAGTAAGGCCCGAAAATACTGGCTTCCCTCTAGTGCTTCCCAAATTTGAAAAGTTTACCGCACTCGATAGAAGCGCTAAACTTCTTCAAAATTCAGCTCGGAATTGTACATGAGTCTTATCTGTGTTTTGGTAATGTTCCACGTACTCGCCGCGGCGTTTAGCCTTTCTACTGTGGATATTTTGAAAACAAGTGATGATAGTAAAAAATTTTATGAACAAAAAGTGATCACAGTTAAAGAAGGCGTATTTTCAATCGTTAAACCTTTTCTGGAAACATTTCTTGAAAAACTCACGGAAGCGCCCCTCCGTCGCACGCGACCACTGGCGCGCCGTTCGTCTCCTTCTCCCCCGCGATATCTCCTTATCTAAAATATATTAATAACTTATCTATAATATATAGCATAGTAAGTTGTTAGAGAAAAAATGAGACTGTTTCCATAAGCAACATTTTTTATTACAACTTTTTTTCCTATCTCTAACCGTTTTTGCACAAATGGCCATTTAGACAATTAAATTGTTATAAACGAATATACCTGACCTGATTTTGCAAAGCCGGTTATCTTATTCGTTATCGGCGCCAAATTTTAAATATGCACAATGAACAGTCTCTTTATTTTAAGACATTACGTTTAGTGAATTCAGGTAGTCAACACGTGACGATAATCATTTACTTTTTTTTTTTTTTTTAACCATGTTTTTATTCAACGTACATCCTTATCTACATATTTACAGTATTTACATTTCTAAAAACTAGTCTAAAAAAAATATAATGTTTTATTGTTTACTATGATATAAACTTTGGTCAAATAGTTTGACTCTCGAGTTTAAACTATCTCTCTGGTTTTAACTTTTGGAACCTGCTAGCGAGTTATATTTTAGTTTATTTGGCTAATTCTTGATATATGTTTATTATAGTGCTCAAAAAAAGAAAAATAGTTCAATTTTGCCTGTTAGTGTGAAAAAAAGCACTTAAATTGGTGGCAGGCTTAAATTGTAGTTTAATGTATCGTGTTAATTTATTTTCGTTCTAACTTATACTTAATTGCTAACATAAGCTTAAACAATTGAGTTATCAAAATTTGCTTCTTATGATGCCTTTTAGATCCTTTGGAGCTGCGTGTATGATCAACAGTTTTGGGTTATCCTTCTAACTTCGGTATTTTTTTTTTTTTTTTTTTTTTTGTTATTATGTTTGTAAAGTGACCAATCATCAGATGTTTTATGGAGGGCGTAAATTGTTTCTTCTACTGTAGTTGTTGCTATTGTTTTTGTTGAAATCTTCTATAATTTCTTGGCGGGATTTAAGGTTTTTGATGAATTTATCGTTTTCCTCGAGCCACCAATATTTTTTGTTGACTCGAGAAAAATCACATAAATCAACTTTTGGAATACTCCTGGAGTAAATGAATTCTTTGTTCTCCCAATCATCGATTGGTATGATCTTATTTTTTTTATGTCTCTTTATGTGGTATAGTATTGGTTTATTAAGGTCATCTTGAAAGAGGCCGATTTTGTCATATGTGGTGAAATATTGGGGCTTTATGTCACCACATCTGGCTCTGCCGATTGCCTCCCTGTCTGGGAACTCGGTTAGGGATTTAATCGTATTATTATTGATTTTTTTCAGTTGATTGTAATAATCTCTGGCTAATCTTATGATGAAATTATCTATTCTGGGGATTTCCGCTTTGTTATATAGGATCTCGTTACTAACCTGTCGATGATAATTCGAGTGAGCCGATCTGTACATGAAGAGGCACGTTCTGAGGCATTTCCTCTCAAAAATTCTCAATGTTTCCATTTGATGGGCGCCCATATTCCACAGTACCGGCGAACCATATGTGAGCAAGGGCCGTATGAGCAGTAAGTAGCATATGACCCTTGCTCTCCTGTTCACGTACGCATTGTGGAACAGGTATCCGAGGGATTTAAACCGTTTCGTGGCGTTTTTTATCTGTAAGTTGTTGTGCTCTGTACATCTTACCAAATAGTCAATGTTGACTCCCAGATATTTGACGACGTTTTTGTGCGGGATTGTTATTTTTCCATGTGACTCTGAGTTTTTTATTTTGATTTCGAACTGTTTTATGCTCTGAATTCTTTTTTTGGTGGAGATTTTAGCTAGAACGTTTCTGAAAAGTATTGCTTCACTTTTTTCTGGGTTAACCCTAAGGTTCCAGTTAGCGTACATCTGATTTGCTTTGTTAACTATTAAGTTGAGTTTTTCAGAAATTTCGATTCCGTCTTTACCTGCGACATAAATTATTCGGTCGTCGGCGTATGCTATCGAGTATGTACCATTATCTTGATTTAATGCGAAGGCGTCAATCATAAATGACGTGAAGATAGAGAACAAGCAGGGCGAGTTTATTGTTCCTTGTTGGAGACCTTCGGTAATGGTGAATGTAGAACTTAGTTCGTTTTTATGATTAATTACTTTGAATTTTTTCTCGTGAGTCATATTCCAGATGGCTCTGATCAGAGGGATCGGGAAATTTGATTTAATCAAGCGATATGTCAGTCCGTTTAACCAAATCGAGTCAAATGCTTTTTCTAAGTCGAGAAGGACTGCCCCGACCATTTCATTTTTAAATCTGTGCTCGTTAATATCTGAAATGAGTTTGTTCACTGCATGGAGTGTGGAGTGTTTATGCCTAAAGCCATATTGATTATCTGGTATTATTTTCAGCTTAGTTGCGTAAGCTAAGATGGAATTGTTAATTATTGCTTCGAGAATTTTGCTTAAGGAGGGAGTCATGCTTATTGGACGATAACTGGCGGGGACTGTTAGGGTTTTGCCTTTTTTTAAGATTGGGATGACTATAGCAATTTTCCATTGGGAGGGGAAATAGTAGTTGTTAAGAGAATTGTTTATAATGATTGTTAGATCGCTTATCATTGAATCTGGAAGATGTTTTAAGACTATGGGGGGGATTCTGTCGATTCCACTGGAGATCTTATTTGGGAGGTATTTCAGTGTTTTTTTTACTGTTATAAAATTGGTGAAATAGTCTGGTATTGGGGTGTTTTGATTATTGGCGTTAATGGCTAAGTAGTCTTGATTGAATGTTACGAGTGATTCTTGGTTATTTGTGATTGCAGTTAGTTGCGTTTTGAATTCATTAATTTTGTTATCAATGAGTTCTTTAAGTCGTGTGTTATCGTTTATGTATCGGGGTGAGTTGATTCTTTCATAATGAGCACCAATAATGTTCAGAATTTGTTGATTTTCAGTTATGATATATTCGTGATTTTTCAATGGAATATCGGTTGGGTTGTAATTGGCTTGAGTGATTAGTGAATTGTTGGTGTCAGGGATTCTAAGTTCTTTAATGGGTTCTTTTTTTCTTGGTCGAAATATGTTATTGATCGTAGGCATGAATTGTTGAGAGTTTCTATAATCAATTTTTTCAAATAAGTTGCGCCAATGCTTTTCTATAGCCTTATTGAATTCACTATCTAGTTTTTTTTTGCATGCTTTGATCAAATTTTCCACCTGTTGGGTGTGTGTGTTTCGCTTTTTAGGGTCTTTTTTTAAACAATTGTTGAATATGTTTAATAATTTTCTTTTATCTTTGTGGAGTTGGTTTATTGTTCTGTTATTGTATTGGGAATTGTTACCTTTGGGGTTTTGTTGGGGGATCTGAGAGTTTATTGATTTTGTGATGAATTTTGTTACTTTTGCAATATACTCATCTATTTCAGAATTGGTTAAGTTTCTGTTATTAGGGATGTTAATGCTATAGTGTTCATGTAAGTAAGTCGTGAAGGTTTCCCAGTTAGTCTTTTTGTAATTGATGAAGTGATTGTTATTCATGTTATTAATTTCTATTGAGGTGTGTAGGTCTAATTTGACATGGACTATTAGCGCCTTATGATCACTATCGTATATGCTTGTCTCGATTTTTTCATTGATCAGGTTAGTAACTTCTATTCTATTGTCGATCAGCGTCAGATCGAGGTAAGATTGTGCGCTAATGTACGTACAGTCGTTTGGGGGGATGATGTTAAGTTTTAATTTTTGATCGTTGACGAGTTCCCATCCACGGAGGTGTCGGCCTCTATCATTGTTCGTACGGTCTCCGTATTCAGTATGTCTGGCCTTAAGATCTCCTAAAATAACATAATAATTATTAGCATTGTTCAACTTCAGTTCCTTGAACAAGACTTCGATCTCATCCAGGAATATTTGTTTTCTTTTTTCCGCATTCGTTGCGTAGACGCAAACTATAAAAATTGATTTGTTGTTTTTGGAAATTATTTTAATAATCGTGTATTCTAACGCTAAGTTATTTTGAGAGTTGGGGTAGTTGATTTTAGTGTAGTTAATTCCTTTTTTTATCAATATTGCTGTACCCCCAGAAAACGTTGAATTAGGTCTATCTGTTCTTTCTAAATTGTAGTTATCGAATCTTACTTTATGGTTACTATTAAGTTTGGTTTCTCCGATCAAAGCGATATCTATTTTATTTTTTTCAATGAAAGAGTCCAGAAAAAATCTGCGCTGTTGTTGAACGATTGAGTTAACATTAATCGCGGTAATCTTAAGGTCGTTTAGACTTTCAATATTTATTCTCTTGTTATCGGGATTGTGACTAAGGTTGTTGGGCGCCATCTATGTTTAGGTGCTTAAGAATGAATTCGATATTTTGAGAGTTTAGTTGAACTTGTCTGTTCCTGGTACTGGTGTTCTTTAATATAGATAGCATCATTTGTTTCAAATCTTGGGCCCAACGGGGGGCGTTTTCAGGTTCATGATCATTTGGTAAGTTTGTGGTTTGGTTTGAATGATTGTCGCTATTTTGATTAGTATTAATGTTACTTGGCGTGTTTTGAATATTTGGGTATATGAGCGGGTTCAGGGTACTGGCGAAGGAGACGCTAGGAGTAACCCTTCTACTTATCCTCTGAACTCTCCCATCTACTCTCTCTTGGTTTAATAAAGATTTTTCTTTGGATGCTGCGAGTGCTTGTTTATAATAAGGGCAGCCCTTATAATTAGCAGGATGACCAAATTGTTTACAATTTGCACATTTAAGTGAATTCTTGTCTGCGTTTTGACTAATTTTGCATTCGCCCGGATTGTGGTTTTCGCTGCATTTAACGCAGCGAAACTCTAATGCGCAATTGCCACTGGAGTGGCCTAGCCTTTGGCACTTCTTGCATTGGAACAAGGTGGTTTTCCTGAGTGATTGCCATTGTATTTTTTGATACAGTAGGAATTTAATTTTTGTTAAATCGGTAGTGATTGAGTTTGCGGTTACTTGTACTAAGTGTACATAATTGTTGCTGTTTTTTGAGAATTGAGTTTTGGTAATTTTGATAAACTGTACATTATTTAAGGATAATTTTTGGAGCTCAATTAATATTTCATCGGTGCTGAAATCACCGTACAGGCCTTTCATGACTAAGGTTTTTGGTTTCGTGGATTTTGGCGTATACGTGTAAAATTCAATTTTCTCATCCGTTAATATTGTTTTGATTTTGTCGAAGGTGATTAAATCGTTGGGGAAAATGGAAACATTATCCGGTTCTTTTGATTGCTTCAAAATAAACTTATCTTGTAATGTATTTGGGGCCTTGGTGAGAAGGTCAGCTAGCTGTTTGATGGTGTTTGCGCACGTGTGGATTGGCGGGGGTCGTTGACTCCTGCTACTCAGCTGGGTGCGCTCTTGGGTCTCGATCCGGTCTTCTGGTATTTCTGAATCGGCCTTGCTCTCTCTATCTTCTTCGTCCATTGGAAGGCCGTCGAATGAATTATTGGTCTCTGTCTTGCTGCGTGTGGGCCGCTTGTTTTGGAGTGAGTGTAACGGGGGGGAACGTTTCCGTTTCGATGGAGTCTCCCAACCGTTATCGTTCTGAGGATTTGGCGCCAATTTCTCGGGAACTTTCTGTGGATTCCGGGAAATATTCTGCGAGTTCGTGGAACTTGTGGATATCTGCGATGATGTGTCGCTCAGTGAAGGATTTCGTGGGCCTCTGACCTTATTTAATGTATATGCTTTGGCTTCTTTAAGTTGTTTTTGTATTTGTCTCTCCAGGTACCTGTTTTGTGTTGTTGCTGGATCAGTTTGTTGCGAGAATCTGGTGTTTTTCTTGGGATTTTCTGTTTGAGCCGGGATACCCCGACTTTTTCCTCCTCTCGTTGACATTTTGGGTGCGGATGTCTTCACGAAATTTTCATGAGATTGTCACCGCAATTCAGTGCCATTGCACCCGCTTTTTGTTTGTCGGTTTCAGTGGCTTTGTTTTTCGTTTTATTTATAATTTTTTTTTTTTTTTTTTTTTTTTTTTATCGCACTATAAGGGATATTTGTATAATTTTAAGGTGTACTTTCGTGAGAACTTATATAAGAATCTGGGCAGTGTTTGGGTATGACTCTTAACACGTCCGTTCGGTTCTGTTGCTCAGGGCACACTCACGATAAGCATTTACAAATTGAATACTAGAGGGGTATGTATGAACCAACTAGTGTTGGCGGGTAGTCTTCAGGCAGTTTTTTGCGACCTTTGTAAAGGTTAGGCGGCCACTCGCCCACCAGTTCCTGTGGGGTCCTCTTGCGGGTCAATCCTACTAGCTCAACGCAATGGTCCGGAGCCGTATCACACTTTTTTTTGGCGCGGCCAAGTTTACCGTATCGGTGATAGTTTTCAGACGAAGCTGCGAACTCACCCAAATGTCTCCCTCCAAACCATAAATATCGGTAAAAAATCCAATTGGTGCGCTGACCAAACTGTTGAATACCTTTTCTCCCTATATCCCGCTTCCCCCTATATCCCGCTTCGCCCTCCCCGAATTCACCCTTTATTTATATATTTTTTTCCAAATTATTTCAGATACCCTGTAGTATATGAAACTGTGCATACTCATGAGTTATATGATAATGAAAAATAAATTGGAGAATTTGTTCACATTCGACCACGCGGTTCGCTTAGACTCGATTTCCCGCTTTTTGTTTTTTTTTTTCGTTTCAATTTATAAAATCGATTTTCATTTAATTTTGCCTTATATTGACCATATTGCAATCGTTCGGTTTGTCAATCAATGCTCGGGATCCGTCCAAGCCAGCACTTGTATAGCGGGCTCGGGTTTTCGGACAAAGAGTTGTTTCCTCATTGTTTTGAACCATCAACACAAACTCACAGATTGCCGGGGGGAAAAAAACACGAATAGTGTGAACTACGATATTCCACAACATCCCCGGTTTGACGTCAGTGCGTCACCAATCGTTCTCTCCTTAGACGCTTTGTTTATGTAGGTTTTTGTGATTTACCAATGATTTCCCGAGCGCTCTAGAGTCACTAGTAATTTGCCCTTCCTGCTTGACAGATGGATCAGTGGGGTAGGTTACCCTCTTCACGCGTTCCTAAGAAACCCATAAGATACGCCGATTTTGTGTCTCTTCCTTCAACTTCTACCGAGAGTAGTGAGGACTCGTGCACGCAGAGTGACAGGTAAAATACAACTAATTGCGTAGAAAATGTTAAACTACGGATTTCGGCGTTGAGTAATCTCAAACGGTCCTGCGGTGTAATGTGGTCTGGGGAAAACATAAACATCCCAGGGAAGAAGACAAGGATCGAGGATATTGACGAAGAACCTGAGCAACAGCATGGGGGATCCGAGGTAAGCTTTTTCTTCTCGCAATAAAAATAAGTTTTATGTAGAGCAAATAAGATTCCTCAGATAAAGTAACAAAAGTAATTATCGTTCAGTTACATGCCAATTATAATAATCTCAATCTTGCTTTTTGTTCGTGAGAAATCGCCCGTCCAATTTTGGCCACGCAAACACACACACACATCGGCTAAGAATTTTATTGAGCATGATCTCTGTACCCTTAAACCCCTAGCCATAGGACGAAATGAAAAGAGTTGAAATCGTGCGCATTTCATTACTACAAGCCTGAATGCGCGCTGAATTACAATTTGATGTTTGAAGTAACGGCATATTTTCCCGAGCTGAAGATACTATTAATCCTTGACTGCGAAAAAATGAGATGTTTCAATTTTCCAATTTGGTGCAAGCATCTATTGTTTTCTCTGTAATGATCGCATACATATAACATTTTAAACACTGAACAGGATATGTAAGACACTCGAAACTTAATAAATTAACCCCTCAAGTAAGGCGCCCATAGGGCGCGATGTGTCCGCATCGGCCGGGGCCTCCCGTCGACTCGAATGCGCTCTTCAATACACGATAATTATATACAAAACATGAAAAAATTATGACGTAAAATACAATGATGATCTTGACCCTTCACCAAAAAGTTGTTTGAAGTACGGTATTTTTTTCTAAAATTTTTTTAGCACTTTTGAGACCCATTTTAATTTAATAGTCCAACTGGTTACCGAGATCAGCGATTGTTAGAATTCTTTAAATAATAAATCAATAATTGATTAAATTCAAATTGGATTCATGTCATCGGATAAAGGGACTTACAAAGTATGTTTGGTAAACATTTCAGAATTTTTTATGAAAACTTTTCCGACAAATAAGAGGTTTAAATGCATCCGACATGAGATTTATTATTTCCGTAATGTTGATGTATCAGAAAAAATATAAAAAAGTGATTGGGAAAAAAAATCAAAGTGCATTGTATCAACAAACTCATGACTTCATGGGATAATTTTCAGAATTCCGATATAGATCATAGTAGCGGAGAAAATTAATTTTTATGAATCACGGGAAGGGTCTATATGGCATATAGACCCCGGCCGATAGGACAAGCTCTGGCTTATACAAAATATATGTGGTATAGACCCCGTACTTGAGGGGTTAACCGAAGTTCAAAAAAAATTATCTGCATATAATTTTCAATAACTACATAAGTTATGACAACTTGAACAATTGTTATCCCCCATGCAGAATTACACATTTTATGTACCAGGACTTACTTCCATAATTTGCATAATTAAAAAGATATAGTCGTTTAAACAATCATTCATGAAACAAGGGAACCACTGTAGTCATCGCTGTTAATAATGTTGCAATCGAAGCATTTCCGCGGAGAAGAGCGAGTCGAAAATTTTACAGGGAATTGGACTATAAAAATTTGAAAAATTGACAATCTCGTTTGTCTCCTCAATTAGAGGTCTTAACCATTTTTTGTGCCAACCCCCGGTTATCGAAAACAAATTTTTAAGAATAATAGGAAATGTCAGAATGAGAACCCCTCTTTTGGATATGTATAACGTTTTATGCATAACAACTATAAGTAATTTTATAAATAAAATCCATAATAGTTTTGAACGAAAGGTTCAAAAGCAGAAAAAAATTACATTCTGCAATTTGTTGATATCTGTCAAAGGTTGATAACGCTGTAGCGCCGAAACCATTCCAAATACGAAAAAACTGCGCGCAACCAAAGTTGTTCCTTAAACTAAAATCAACCCTCATCTGTTATGACATTGTTTTCCACTTTGTTTAGCTTCATTCAATTCCGAAAGAAATTGAAATAACACTCTTCTGGAAATTATCGAGAATGTGACAGCATTTTTCCATGCTTTACTAAGAGTCAAAGGGGGAGTTGGTAACAATGGGACACTTGTATTGAAGGTCCTTTTTGACACCCCCCATAAACACTACGGAGAATAGTGGATAACTTGACGGAATAAATCAAGCATTTAGTCTAACTAAATGAGTATTATGCAACTGGGGTGTTCGCAAAGGACTATTCCCCTTATCATGAAAAAACACGCCCACACAGATACGCCATTCCAAAATCATTGAGGGGGTCATGAACCTTAAAGATACAATTAATTTGGGACTTTTCAGTGTCACGGGCATTACAATATCTTCCTCTATCGCGAGTTGAAAACATTTACCAAAGTTTATTAACACAAAAAATGCCACTATTCTCAACACTTTTCAAGGTTCTAGAAAAATCGGAAATTTTTTGGGAAATTTATAAGCAAATTCAATGGATTCCTAGATAATACCACAAAAAAATAGACGAGCCTTGGAGCAGGTTTAAAGAAATTTCAATCAGGTGTATAGTCCGTAAAACTATGTCCATTATGTCGCGCCCTATGCGATATATTTTTAAAATTTATGAAAAATTTATTAACTGCCTGAGCTTCGGCAATGTAGAGAATGAAATAACGCTATTTCCAACTTGTTAACTTCCCGATCTAGGGAAGTTATTGTAATTACCCCGAAAATGAAAAGTGTCAGAATCATGAAATTTTTACTTTTCTCGACGTTTCTCATCATCCTGACACATTTTTGATAAGGGTTCTGTATGCGTGTGTATGTCCGTGTGTGAGTGATTTTTTGGCGAACGGTTTCTCGTGAATGGTTCGACCGAATTGAATTTTTTTTTTTCAAAAATTGCGTTTTGCCGTTGTCCAGGCCGGAAAGGAGTGTCAAGTCTAAGAAACATTTCCTTCAATTGTTATTAACAATTTCAATTGTATATAACGCTCTATCGCAAGAATGGTTAGAGACACGAAAAAAAGTTTCCTTATTAATAAATGTTGTTCCTTAGCGAAAAATACACATTTAATGTTTTATAATTTTTGTTCATAACTGTCATAATTAAGGAGATGTAAATGGATCAAGCTGCGCGGGTGGCGCGCGTTCTTCTTGCATACTCCGGGTGCATTTCGCGTGCACCACGCACACACAAACACACACATATCGGGAAGTTAATGATGCGACCCGTCGAGGGTCACACGCACGTCCCGTTTATTTCATTTCCATCCGTGGCTGAGGTTCTGAGTATACAGAAACGATCCTCAACAAATTATGAGTCGACGTGTTTTTTTTTTTTTTTTTTTTTTTATAAAAGAAAAAAGAGAAAAAAGGAAGCCAACCTCCTTCCTCACGCTTCCTCCTTTCTCTTTCCTCCCTTTTGTTTTTTAAATCTTTATTGAAAACAAACCAAAAAAAAAAACTGACAAATTAAAAGTACAAATACAGGAAAAAAAAACAAAAACAAGGGACAATACCCCTTGGCCTACACTAGTAGAAGGATAACCTTCTATATCCCAGTATCCCCAAATCACGACGGAACATCTGCGGAGCAATACTTCGTTGCGTAGGGGACGACAGCCGCGGCTTCCTCAGTAGCGAATCCTTTCCGGTCGTTCACGGTAAGAAGATCCTCCATTTACTCTGGGTTTTTCCGAAGCTGCTCCTCGCGGCGCAGCTCCTGCAGAACCTCCATTGCGAAGTCGCTTGTCGCGTTCCATGCTGCCTCTGATGACAGCATAACTTCCACAAGATTTCCAACATTAATGGGTTTGCCTACACTATTTTCCCATATAGACCGTTGGACGTCGAATCGCGGACATGCAAAGAGAACATGTTCCGCGTTTTCCTGAATTCCCTGACACTTTGGGCAATCCGGGGAATTTTCATGCTTGAATTTGTGAAGGTATTCCCGAAAGCACCCGTGTCCGGAGAGCATCTGGGTTAGGTAGTAATTGACTTGTCCATGTGATCGGTCAAGCCAAACATTTAACTCCGGAATAAGTCGATGAGTCCACCGGCCTTTGCTCGAGGCGTCCCACTGTAGCTGCCATCGCTGGATGCTGTGGGTACGTTCTTCTCTCCTCAGTTCTACTGGGCTCAGCTTAGTTGACGTTTTGCGTGTGCAGCCACCCTCAGGGGACTCAGCCTGTAGACTGGAACAACTTGCCGTCGTGCTGCTTGACTTCGTAGGGCATCTGTCCATATGCGGATACCATATGTTAATACCGATGTGACAACTGATGATAACAAGAGTCTTCTCCTCTCTTTTGGCCCTCCAATGTTCGGCATGAGTCTTGCAAGGGCAGTCCTCACTGCACCCGCCTTACTGCTTGCATGTTGGGCTTGTTGTCTAAAACTGAGTCGGGCATCAATCATAATTCCTAAGTACCGTATATAGGGCTGGGAAGTTATTTTGTGCTCGCCGACTTGCAGCGTGATTGTCTCCAATTTCTTTCGGCTCGTGATGAGTAGTGCGTCAGTCTTATGCTCTGCAAGTTGTAGACCAATCGAGTCCATTCATTTCCGTATCTTGTTAAAAACATTATCGAAAATGAGCTGAAGCGTGAATAGATGTTTTTCCACGATGGTTATAGCCACGTCATCTGCAAACGCCACGAGCTTTGCCCCCGTCGGCAGTGCCAGTTTCAGCAATTCGTCGTACACGATATTCCACAGAAGGGGCCCCAACACTGAGCCTTGAGGTACACCCCCAGTCACCTTATATGTTTTGGGGCCTACTTCTGTGTCATACTTGAGAACTCTGTCGGTGAAGTAGTTACCTACCATCTTTTGGAGATATGCCGGTACAGATAGCTTCGATAATGTCGCCAAAATGGAATCCCACCGTACCGAGTTGAAAGCGTTCTTGACGTCCAGAGTACCAACCAAACAGTATTGTTTCGTACCTCCTTTCCATCGTCCGCCCTCAATCGCTCTCTTCGCTGTTTTCACCACCAGGTCTATAGCATCCAACGTAGATCGTCGTCGTCTGAAGCCGTATTGGGCTTCGGCCAATAGGGGTCCCACCACTGCCACAATTCTCTGATGTATAATGCGCTCCAGCATCTTGCCCGCAGTATCCAGCATACAGAGTGGACGATATGATGACGGTTCGTCCGGAGGCTTTTTTGCCTTAGGAAGTCGTACCAGTCTCTGTTGCTTGCATCTGCTGGGGAAGATACCTTTCTGAATGCAAGCATTGTACATATCGAGAAAGATTCTAGGTGCTGCATTAATGGCGGCCTTCAGTGCTATGTTTGGCACACCATCGAGACCAGGGGCCTTGTTGTTGCCCACTCTACTACAGGCCTGCAATAGTTCATCAGCTGTAATCGGTGGAATTTCGTCGTTGATACCATTCTTGACATACGTCCCAATAATATTCGTTTGTTGAGGAAATAATACAGCCACAATCCTCTCCAGGAGCTCAGGGCAGGTCGGTGATGGCATCGGTTGACTCTTAAGTCGCGCCATAACCACCTTGTACGGTCTGCCCCAAGGATCCTTATCCACTTCCTCCAAAGGCTCGTTCCAACAGACTCGTTTGCGAAGCTTTATGGCCTTGGTGAGTTTACGCTTAGCGGCTTTAAACTTCACTTCCAGGCTTTCAGGATTGGACTTCTTCCTTGCGCGTTGCCAGGATCTTCTCGCTGCGAAACATTCCTTGCGGAGGGTCGCGATTTCATCCCTCCACCACTACACCAGTGGCCGTCGGTTTCCACTAAATTTCCTGGGCATAGTGGCATCGCAGGCGTCGGTGACTCTCCGCATGACTCCGTCTACTTTTTCTGCGGTATTGCTACCGTTTACGAGGTCAGTCTTCAGTGCTACAAGGAAGGTGGTAATGTCGAATTTTCTCACATTCCAGCCGACTCCGTTTGTTCTTTCTGATGTGGGCGCGGACGTCCGGTCAACAGACACCTCCCAGAGTACCGCTCTATGATCACTGGCAGTATAGATCTCACATACGTCCCATGCACAATTTCCTTTCAGCAGGCTACTGCTGACAAAGGTGAGATCTATAATTGAGCTCGCTTGTCCTCTGCGAAATGTTGGTTCACTTCCATTTTTCAATAGGACAACATCTAAAGTCGAGAAGGCTTCTAGTAAAGCACGTCCTCGCTGATTCGGCTCCTTGCTACCCCAGTCAACTGCCCAAGAATTGAACTCCCCCGCAATGGCCACCGGGAAATGCTGTTTCGCATCCATCACGAGTCTATCTAAAAATGTTGTGAAGTCTTCATAACAAAGGCTTGGTGGTGCATAGCAGCTATAGAAATAGATACCATTCACCTTGGCCACAACAAATCCGGACTGTTCGACATCATCATATGCTTCAAACGGTAAACCACCGCAGGACCAAATGACAGCTTTTTTGCTAGTATCGGTCACCCAGTTTTGGGAGTGTAGATTCCTGTAGGGTTCGGAAATGACGCAAACATCAATCTTCAGGTCTCGAACCGTCTGCGTCAGCAGATCGTGTGCTGTTGCGCAGTGAGCAAGGTTCACCTGTAACACTCGCACTATGGCCGTGTACCGATCTTCTGGAGTGCACCCTGGGAGACTGGACATTTGATGCTACCAGTTACATGGGCATGGTCTTTCGTGGGCTCCAGTTCTACACATAGAACGCATTTCGGAGACGCTTCACAGTCAGAGCTTCTGTGCCCCTCTTGACTGCATTTATAGCACAAGTCTGATCGGTCAATGGGCCTCTTGCAATTAACAGCAAGATGCTCGTAGTGCCAGCACTTGAAGCACTTTAGCGGCCTTACCACCGCCACGATGCGCGCATATACCAGGCTTATTCGTATTTTGCTGCCTTTACTCAGTATATTTCCTGCAGTAGCGGCAGGGAGTACCACCGTGGCCGATTGTGTCCCTCTGTAAGCCAGTTATGTCAACTTTTATAATTCTGAAAATGCAGAACCATTTTTTTTAAATATCTACTTTCCTGCGATCGAATTAGATGAACAATTCAATTTATGAATAACAATTAACTATGGGTGTTAGGAAAAAAAAGTTAGACAACATCAAATCTGTATTTTTATGTGTGGAAAACTTTCATTGAGTAATGTGTTTCGCATTTTTATCCGTCCTCACGATGCACCGATACAAACAATTCAATTTGTTTATAACTAGAAAAAGGTCAGGTCGATTATGTCCGAAGTTTAATCGGGTACAATTGAGGCGTAAACCTATCGAATGAGTACAGAGAACCCAAATCGAATAATTTGTGTGAAAGAATTCGTTCGACAAAATTTTGCTCACATACGCACATATTATTTGTTTTTTATTTTTTTTACATACATACAGAGAGAGAGAGAGAGAGAGAGAAAGAGAGAGATTGATTGATTGATTGATGATGGTTTATTACTGTACATTATGTTGTACAAAAAGAAGGACCAACTGTCCGACGAAACAAAAAGCAAAATTATAGCAGAAAACAGAGATGAATAAAGTAAGAATAAAAGTAACAGTAAGCAGAACTACATAAGCAAATGCTACATCAAGTAACAGACCCCCAGCTAGTAACACCAGCTAGTAACGCCAGCTAAGAGCACTAGGAGACCGAGGAGATATCAAAGGAAAAAGGGTAAGTCATGCAGAAAAGAGGCGA
Organism: Asobara japonica; assembly: GCA_026005395.1. NCBI lineage: Eukaryota > Metazoa > Arthropoda > Insecta > Hymenoptera > Braconidae > Asobara > Asobara japonica. The sequence goes on from BQMI01000076.1 coordinate 389,068, forward strand.
TAGGCAAAAGGACACGAGGGCAGTTTAGGGCTCTAGCATATAGTCCCTAAGGACAGACCGCAGTGCCACCTTGAAAGAAGGGAGGGAGAGGATATGACGCACAGAGGAGGACAGTGCATTCCACTGGTAAGAGGCCGCTACATGAAAGGAGTTACGTAGAGACTCCGTCCTGAACGGTTTGATCAGGAAAGGAGGCATCTCACCCCTAGTCGGTCGTGCAGTGTGGTTGGCAACAAAGAAAGCAGCAAGGTATCTAGGTTCGCCACAGTGCACAATGCTATATGTGAGGCAGCCACGAAAGTACTCCCTGCGGGCCTCCGAGGTCAGCCAACCAAGCTGCTCGCGATAAGGGGAGATATGCTCATCTCTCCTAGCCCCAGTGACATACCTAACACCCATGTTGACAAGACGCTGGATCCTGGTGGACAGCTCACCAGACAGGCCATCATAAACAAGGCAACAATAGTCCAGAGCAGGAAAAATTAATGCCTGGACAAGGTGTTTGCGAAGTCCAGGAGTGGTACTTGCACGGAAAAATCTGAGACGGTACATTATAGAGTTGACCCTCTGCGAAAGAAAAGCCACATGATTTCTCCACGTGAGCTTACTATCTAGCACCACCCCTAGACTGCGCACCGAGCTCTCGAACGGGACCACCTGACCCTCAATGACGAGAGATAGCCTCGACAGCGAGTAGACATCATTGACATACGCCTGAGAGCCGAAAATAATTGCCTTAGTTTTAGCAACATTCAGCCTCAGCCGATTGTCACGAGCCCACCCTCCAATGTCCACAGCCAAATCACTCATCATTGAGATAGCAGACTCCAGCTCACACCGCGGGAATCGTAGGTACACCTGGAGGTCGTCCGCATAAATTAGATGTTCGATACCAGGAGCTAAGTCCGCACAAACATCATTGATAAATATGAGGAAAAGCAACGGACCAAGCACGGACCCCTGCGGCACACCACGATTCAAGTCACGGAAAGAAGACATGCTGTTAGCACCACCCAGTGTCGCCTGGCGACGATCACTAAGGTAAGATGCAACCCAAGTGATGGCACTAGACGAGAAGCCTACCCTATGAAGCTTCTTAAGTAGCAGCAAGTGACAAACAGTGTCAAATGCCTTGCTAAAGTCAAACAGAAGCAGCATAGTCAGTTGGCGTCGGTCTATACCAACGCGAATATCATCCGTCAGCTTGAGTAGCGCCGTCTGAGTACTATTGAAAGACCGAAATCCTGTCTGCAGCGGATCCAGGGTAGCACGAACGGTGAGAAAATCCATTATTTGCCCGGCAGCCAGTTTCTCCAGCACTTTCGACAGAAAACACAAAAGAGAAACCGGTCTATAATCATTGGCAGATGAAGGATTCTTTACCTTACCAATAGCAACTACCAAGGATTTCTTCCATATGGTCGGGAAGGAAGAAGACGAAAACGACCTGTTGAAAAGGAGTCGCAGAAATGGCCCAAGTACGGGAAGGGCTCACTACTACCACTACTGCCACTACTGCCACTACTACCACTACTGCCACTACTACCGCTCGAGGAATGCCATCAGAACCCTTGGCCTCAGTGGAGAAATGCATAGTCGCATTTCTCACCTCATCAGCCGTGACTGCTCTGAAAGAAAAACCCAAGACAGCAGTAGAGTCATCCCGGTGGATAGACCTAAGATAGTCAACTAGAGCAGGTTCTCCAGGATCGTATGCCACTCCCGCAAAGTGAGCATTTAACATCTCAGGATCCAAATCCGCAGGCTCCCCTGCAACAAAGCCCACACCAAGGTGCCTCAGTTCCTTCCAGATCTGAGCCGGTGAAGTACAGGAAATCAGCCTGTCCTGAAAAAACTTCACGAGCCGCTCGGTAGTTGGAGAGAGCACGATTAGTGCGTACGCGTCTGTACACCCTATCGCGGCGATCTCTCTCAGCCATAAGATCATCAAGAATAGCCGTGAACCAAGGTTTGCGAGCAGACCGTTTTCTCACGGTCTTCATGGGCACAGCAATCTCAATGGCCTGACCAACATGAGAGAAGAGACACAAAGCCATGTCCTCCGGAGAGGATGCATCATTCAGGAGGACCGACCAATCACAGGCTAGCAAATGGGCATTGAGCTTCCCAGTATCCATGGCAGAGAAATCCCTGTAGTGGATTTCTCTCTCCATAGACACAGAGGGAAGAGTAGCCCTTATAGTAGCCGCAATTAGGTCATGTCCATCAATGAAAGGCACATCCGTCTTCCAGAAGGACAACAGTGTGTCCTCGCCATCTATAAGACATAGATCAAGCCACGTATCAGACACAGCAGTGTGATGCGTCGCACCATGAGGAACAAGGCAGAGACTATTGTCCGTATATATAGATCTCACAAGGACAGCATCAGCACTAGTTGATAGCCGATCCGCATTGAAGTCCCCCAGAATTACTTTAGAGCTGTAATCCTGGAGGTGTAGAAGTAGCGAGGGTATGAAATCAGAGCCCTCAACGAAGGGGGCATGAGGTGGTCTATATACAACGGCAACAAAGGTGGGATGGAAACCACGACAAGAAATTTCACAGAATAAGTACTCGGGAAGACCTGGCTTCCTTGTCCAGATATGAGAAGAATGACAGAGGACCTTGGCTTTAAGACAGCAGTTAATGAATAAAGCGACCCCGCCACCGCGGGCATTACGGTCATGCCTGAAAAGCCTAAAGCCCTAAAGCTCTAAAGAAAGAGAGAGAGAGAGAGAGACAAACATATCTCCCAAAATGGTCGGAAATGTTTCTAAGGGTAATGAAACATAGACACCAGGTGAAATCTCCAATTTTGATATTCGGACCCATTACAATAACTTCCCTCAAGCAAAGTTAAGGTATTTCGGGCGTGAAATGTATGATTTTTCAGCAGCCAATTTTCTCAAATTTTTTGTATGCATTCTATAAATTATCCAGAAGCAGTGTGCAAATTTTCAGAGCCCTGAAGAGCATAGTTTTAAAATCAATTTCACGGTTTATAACCTTTTCCATTGATTTCAAAAATTTTAATAATTCATTTTTAAAAAACTGTGCTCGTCAGGATTCCCAAAATCTGCACACAACTTCTGGACATTGCATAGAATGCATACAAAAAAAAATTGAAAAGTTGGCTGCTGAACTTCATTTCACCTCATTCCACGCCCAAAATACCTGAAAAAGGAAACCTTATCACAATATTCAATAAATGGGATGTGAGGGTGACCCTCGACGGGTCGCACCTATAACTTCCCGATAGTGGGTGTGTGTGTGTTTGCATCTGTGTGACGATAAAGTTATGAAGTCAAGTTGTATATCAGTAACGCGATCTCAATCATTAATCGATTATTACCATTTTGCATCGATATCTCGTAAAAGATGATCCCTAGCAAAAAAAGTAATCTAACATGAAATATGTAGTTTCACGAGCGAACCAACTTTTGTTTAATACTTTTTCTCGCAGCTGTCATCGTTCTCGAACTACAGCGTTATAAACAACGAAAATTGTTAATTAAGCGATATCTCGTGAATTAGCGCAATTATGGAAAAAAGCCATAAAACATAAAATATGTATATGGGGAACAACAGTCGTTGGAACCTTTTTCCTCCTCGAAAAGTGTGTGTGTCCCTGTTGGGAACTCAAACAAAAATTCCCGATTTGTAATTTCTGTTTGCCATTCCTACATTTTTCGATACGGCAATTAAATGTTTCACTCCCATTCATCAAGCAGATAATCATGAATGCTTGACTAGCCGCGTAGTCATCGTGCGGCCGAGAATTATGCACGTTAGTGGAGTGGGAGTGAGACGCCAATAGGGGTGCCAACGCTCTAGGGTTAAACCCGCCATACCTCCTTAATTGTGACAGAAATGGGAAACAGTGATAAAAGACTAAATATGCATTTCCACTTACAGAGCAAATTCTGTAAATACTTTTTGCTGTATTAGTCCATACGCTGTGCCCTTTTCTGTGACCAAAAATGATTTTTGAATTCGCCGTGGGTTCTATTGTTGAAATTTATGTTTTTGGGGACGCTGAACATGAATCCGATAACCATCAACCCCAAATGTGGTAACTTTCATTTCTTTATAACAATTTAATGGTTTATAACGGGATCCTGTCCAAACGGTAAAAGCCAAAACAAAAAAGTCGAAACTTTACTTTTTTTTGTATCTCTCATATTTATTGCATCAATAATACTTGAAGCGGCCCGGAACACCCCTAGTCGCTCCGGCGCAGTCCGCGCTACATGGGAGTCAGCCTACGAAGAGAACTGTTGAAGATACAAAAAAAATGTTTCAACAGAAAATGTTCGTCATGAAGAAAGCTACCAATTTTATAAAAACACATTTCCTCGCAGCTCTGATAGCCTACGAGAAAATTGTATTACAAGGTGAGACAATGGCACGAATTTGCGTCTCACGCTGTATAAAACCACAATTATTTATAATTTGGACTCGAAATATGGGTTTTTACCATAGCCTAATTTGTAGAGCATTTTCTGACGAACATTTTCCATTCTAAACTTTTGTCTTTTTGTTTTCCGGACATTCACTGTCTGCCGTGTAGCGCGGATTGCGCCGGAGCGACTAAGGGTATTCCTTATTTGGAAATAAGGAACACTTTTTGTACCAAGCATTTTCCCGTAGCTTTTACCGTTTCAATAGGATCGCGTTATAAACATTTAAATTGTTATAAAAAAAATGAAAGTTACCACATTTGGGGTTAATGGTTTTCGGATTCCTGTTCAGCGCCCCAAAAAACATAAAATCCAATAATAAAACCCCACTGCGAATTCAAAAATAATTTTTGGTCACAGAAAAGGGCACAGCTTATGGACTATATCTCTTAGCGTTCTTGAAATAGAGCGTTATGAGCAATGCAATCGTTAATAAGAAAAAAACTGCTCGGTCAATTTAAACCAAAAACTGATCCGATCTAAGTTGTATGAAGACGCTCCGAATAAGACCTCGGTGACCCAGATCGTTCGACCCGTTCGTGAGAAATCGTTACCCTAAATTCCGATTCTACACATACAAACATACATACACACACGCACACACACAGACACCTACATTTGTTCAGAATTCGACGGAGATCATTTTGGTATACTTAAACCCCTAGTTACGAAAGAAAATAAACAAAATCGATTTAAGGGTCATTACAATAAGTTCCCGAAAAATCGGGAAGTTAAAAAGTTATAGTAATGGTAATTTTGGCTAACGATGAAAATCTTTCTCTTCCAGGCGTCATCAGCCGAAAATGGAGGAAACGAAGATGGGCCACCATTGGAGCTGTTACCACAGCAAGTCGATGGCATTACTGAAATCCCCACGAACATTCCCAGCTCAATTTCGGAAATTCTTCCAGCATCCGATGCAATCTATGCTACACGTGAGCTGGGGCAACCTGAAGCATCAGCGCAACAGCCCAGTGAACAACCTGAGCAGAATGCCCCATCACATCAAGTTGATGATGCTTAGCATAATGGAGGGCCTGAGCATTATGTGGCAATACATCAGGCTGATGATGCCGCACATGTTGAAATGCCTGACCAGAACGTTGCGGCCTATCAGGTGAACGACGCCCCGCACGTGGAAGTCCCTCCACTAAACGTCCCAGCGTTTGAACTCACTGGGCACTTCATGCCTCTACCACCCACGCGACTGCAAGAGCCTGAAATTCCTGGCGAGAGACCGCATTTGCCTGGTTTCCAGCCTCTCCAGGAATGGAATGGCCCCTATCGTAATGCTCACCAACTTGACCGAGGTGGTCCTATGCACCCGCAGTACGGGGGAGTTCCTTCGGGGAGAGCACACAATGCCATGGGGACACAGCAAATGGGGTGGGTGGATCCAGTGAGGAATTTTCCACACCACAGTATGGCGACTGGTCGACTGTACCTCAACAGGGGTACAGACCATTTGTCGATCAAGGAAATCGCCCACCTCCACCACCACCTACCCCGCACAACCCTTCACATGTGTTTAAAGAAAATCACCTACGCGAACTACGGAACGAGTTGAAGGAAGGTTTTTCGCGTGTCGAACGAGGGATTCGTGTTATTGCTGGTCGTCAAGGAAGATATCGAGATGCAACCGACTTTCTGAAGTTTGCATCAAATGACAGCCTTGAGGCTTTTGAGACCGCGAGTGACGATGACTATGAGCAATTGGTCGCCGATCTCTCGCAAATTGGAGGGACCGATGTGAAGAGAATAATCACCGGAATGATCCGAGCAACGCTTTCCACCGACACAGATTTCGTTATGAAGGTGACTATCACGCGTCGGGTCGAAGGTAAGCTCGCTCTAAAGACTGGCGCTCCGGGCCTGTCTGACTGCCCTCAGATCTTCGAGGGACTACGCCCGTATCACAGATCGGGAATTCTATAGCGTGATGTCGTCTCAACTGAAGGCGGTGAAAGAAAGTCATCGCCATGCCTTAGGAAGGCTTTGAAGACAGTTCTTCTTTTTGTTGTACGAGACCAGTGGCACATGTGTCGTGGGTGCATTTCCTTTCTCCGCCACACTGGCTGGTGTGGCCTTAGTTTGTGCCTTACGGTTTCTCGATAATTTCGATAGTTTTGTTCGTTTCTTTTTTTTTACTATAGGATAATCCTTTCTGTTTCCTCTCTGAATCCATAGTTGGACTCCAAATTTGAACAGCGAACGCACCTAATGTAATACAGTATTAAATATGACTATATGCCTTATGAGATATGAAATATAATAAAATATATTAATGAAAATGGTGTAAAATAATTGATACAATCGACTCATTTCCATCAAAATGCAACCAGTGCGAGAGTTAGGCTTGATGACCTCCATGACTTGAAGGTTCGTTCATTCATTATATAAATAGTTTTTCAGCATACCTTAAATTGGTTTTTTCACATACGGCATAAGCTTCATCAGATAAGTCCCCACTTACTTAGTATTAACTTAGCATTGTTTATTTCACAACTAGTGGTGCGAGTATGTGTGTGCCCCATCCGAGGCACAAACAAAACTCCCCAATTTGGTATTTCAGCACAATGTACTAACTTTATTCTTCTCCAAAATACCCCGGTTAATCAGTGTGACTCGTATTGGTGTCATAATGAAAACTTGCAGATTTGAGACTTCTGAAGTGAGTCATTTACGAAACCGATCATTATGAGTATCTAATTCTAGAATTTGTTTTGACCGGTGGTGTTTATTATGATTGAGTTTTTGGCTTTAACGGTCCCTTCCTCACAAGTGTGAGGATTTATCATATATAGATATACTTTAAGAGTATATCCATCCCTGAGAGAGCATTACATGTGCTATGAGACTCCCATAAGGATTCCATGACAATTTGATAAGGATCCCATGAGAATCCCATAAGGATCCCATGAAAATCCCATATGAATCCCATAAACGTCCGATGAGAATTCCATAAGGATCCCATGAGAATCCCATGAGAATTCCATAAAGATTCCATGAGAATCCCATGAGCATTCCATAAGGATCCCATAAGAATCCCATAAGCATCCCATAATGCTCCCATAAAGATCCTATAAGGTTCCCATAAAGATCCCATAAGGTTCCCATAAAGATCCCATAAAGATCCTATAAGGTTCCCATAAAGATCCCATAAGGATCCTATAAGGATTCCATAAGAATCCCCTGAGGATCCCATCAGGTTCCCATGGGGATCCCAGAAAGATTGCATAAGAATCCCATAAGGATTCCATGTCAATTTGATAACGATCTCATGAGAATCCCATAAGGATCCCATGAAAATCCCATATGAATCCCATAAACATCCGATGAGAATTCCATAAGGATCCCATGAGAATTACATAAGGATTCCATGAGAATCCCATGAGAATTCCATAAGGATCCCATAGGAATCCCATAAGCATCCCATAATGTTCCCATAAAGATCCTATGAGGTTCCCATAAAGATCCTATAAGGTTCCCATAAAAATCCCATAAGGTTCCCATAAGGATCCCATAAGGATCCCATAAGGATCCCATAAGGATCCCATAAGAATCCCATGAGGATCCCATCAGGTTCCCATGGGGACCCCATAAAGATTCCATAAGAATCCCATAAGGATCCCATGAGACTCCCATAAGGTTTCCATGAGAATTTCATAAGGATCCCATGAGAATTCCATAAGGATCCCATGAGAATCCCATGAGAAATCCATAAGGATCCCATAAAAATCCCATAAGGATCCAATAATCTTCCCATAAGGTTCCCATAAAGATCCTATAACGGTCCCATAAAGATCCCATACGGTTCCCATAAGGTTCCCATAAGGTTCCCATATGGATCCCATAAGGATCCCATAAGAATCCCATGAGGATCCCATAAGCTTCTCATGAGGATCCCAGAAAGATCCCATAAAAATCCCATGATACTCCCATAAGGATTCCATGAGAATTTCATAAGGATCCCATGAGAATCCCATAAGGATCCCATGAGAATCCCATAAGGATCGCATAAGAATTCCATAAGAAGCTCATGAGGATCCCATAATAATCCCATAAGAATTCCATAAGAACCCCATGAGAATACCATAAGAACTCCATAAGAATCCCATGTGAATCCCATAAGGTTTCCAGAAGAATCCCATAATGAATGAAGCAAATTACTTCGATGAATATGAATGGATTAAGATCGCAAAGGTATCTGCGCCATAAGACACATCAACAGTCTTAAATTCAGTCACGTCTTCTAACTTAAAAATGAACAAATGAGACAAATGTATCTCAAATTCAGAGACCAGTTTTTGTAGTGTTTCGTCTACCTTTGATTTACGTATTGGTTTTCAAATTTTTTTAACGGAAGTATACGTTCAATTTAATGTGATAGCGGGCTGCTAATTGAAGCTGATAATTGGCCGCTAATATTGGTCGATACTTAACTGCATATTTTATTCGTTACTTTGCTGCTGATTTCATCCGATAATTAACCGCTAATATTAGTCGATAATTTGGAGCATATATCATACGATATTTTGCCGATGTCCTTATCTGTGAAAACACCGACATTTCTTGACGTTAATTTGCAGCTATTCCCGCCGTTAAGTTGGCAGACTAACATCGAATTCTACCGCCATTATGCCATTAAAATGGGGAAGAGAGATCGTATTTTTTTCCGCAAAAGTGTACCAAAATCTGCCGATAAATTTCAGGACATCGGAAAATTTTGCTGACTGGGCGGTAAGGAACAACTAAATTACCCCTAGCATTTTCTACTACAATTTTCTTCAATACTTTAGGTTTTTCCAGTTAATTAAAAGAGCATCGATAGCCCAAGAATCTGGATCTTTTTCCAAGATACGTATCTTTCACATTTTGCATTAATTCTTGCAGCAAATAGATCAATTTCTGGACAACCGAAGGATAGGACTAAAGTGTCGTAGGCTGAGAGTGATAGACTGTACTCAGTTTCTGGTTCTAATCTACGGGATTCGGCATCGGCAACAGTATTTTATGCAAAAATATATTTCGTTCAATGCACCATTTCCAAATGTCCTTAGTAACTTGATTTAATCTTTGAAACTGTGTACCACCCATGCGATTGATATATGCAATTGCAGTCGTATTGTCAATTCGTAAAAGGACATCGGAATTTGATAGATTATGTGCAAAACATTTGATCCCAACAAATGCCGCTTGTAGTTCTAGGAAATTTATTATTATTGCATAGCATAGGGATGTTCGATCCAATATCGATCTTTTGAGGATCGATCTTTTTTTGTTCGATCCTCGGTTTTTTTGATCGATCTTTTTAGGTCGATCAATCAGTCGGATCGATCTTTTTCGGCCGAGATCGATCTTTTTTCTTCTGCTACACTAATTTTTAAACACTGAAATTCAATTAGTAATAGAATTAATATTGTGAATAATTAGGGTATTGCGCTGAGTCGAAGCTTGCGGGTGTATTCCACAGTATGCTGGATAAAGATAGTCCACGTCCACGATATGCTGGTATCTATAGGCTCCGCGTTACACCTGTATACAGTTAGCCGACAAAAAATAATTTTTAACTAAATTAACATTCAAACCTGGTTATAGTTCATTAGCAAGTACATTGGTTTTTAACGGTTGAGAGATAATGAATTATTTTTAATTGATTAATTAAGAAATTGCGTGAAGTTAGCCTACAATTTTCTGAAAAATCAATGGATTTGGTTTTTTTTTTTAATCGATCCCACATTGTTTGTAGATTCTGAATCTATGCTGATTACTGTTTGAGAGTTGACAGTTTATTTATATATAGGATATCATAGATAATAGTTTCTTAATCCACAATTTTCAATTAGGCTTTGGCAATTTTCAATGGGCAATTTTTACTTTGCAATTTTCTATTGGCAATTTTAAATCCTCAATTTTTATTTGTCAATTGTCAATCCACAATTTCCAATTGGCAATCGATAATTTTCGATTGGCCATTTTCAATTGGCAGTTTTTAATGCCCAATTTATATTTTTCAATTGTCAATCGCGACTATTTCCAATAAGCAATTGTCAATTGGCAATTTTTAGTTGGCAATTTTAAATCCCCAATTTTTATTTGGCAACTGCCAATTTTAAACTGTCAATCGCCAATTTCCAATTGGCAATTTTCAATCCGCAAGTTTTCCTTGTCCATTGTCAATCCTCAATTTCCAATTGGCAATTACCAATTTTCAATGGGTAATCTACAATTTTCAATCGACAATTCACAATTTTTGAGTGGCAAATTTTCCATTGGCAATTTTTCAATTGGCCCTTTTTCGATGAGCCATTTTCCAATTGGCCATTTTCAATGGGCAATTTGTCAATTGTCAATTTGTCAATTTGTCAATTGTCAATTTGTCAATTTGTCAACTGTCAATTTGTCAATTGTGAGTTTGTCAATTGTGATTTTGTCAATGATTAATTTATCAATTGTCAATTGTCAATTGTGAATTTGTCAATTTGTCAATTGTCAATTGTCAATTGTCAATTGTCAATTGTCAATTGTCAATTGTCAATTGTCAATTGTCAATTGTCAATTGTCAATTGTCAATTGTCAATTGTCAATTGTCAATTGTCAATTGTCAATTGTCAATTGTCAATTGTCAATTGTCAATTGTCAATTGTCAATTGTCAATTGTCAATTGTCAATCAATTGTCAATTGTCAATTTGTCAATTGTCAATTTGTCAATTGTCAATTTGTCAATTGTCAATTGTCAATTTGTCAATTGTCAATTTGTCAATTGTCAATTTGTCAATTGTCAATTTGTCAATTTGTCAATTGTCAATTTGTCAATTGTCAAATTGACAATTGACAAATTGACAATTGACAAATTGACAATTAACAAATTGACAAATTGACAATTGACAATTGACAATTGACAAATTGACAATTGACAAATTGACAATTGACAAATTGACAATTGACAAATTGACAATTGACAAATTGACAATTGACAAATTGACAATTGACAAATTGACAATTGACAAATTGACAATTGACAAATTGACAATTGACAAATTGACAATTGACAAATTGACAATTGACAAATTGACAATTGACAAATTGACAATTGACAAATTGACAATTGACAAATTGACAATTGACAAATTGACAATTGACAAATTGACAAATTGACAATTGACAAATTGACAATTGACAATTGACAAATTGACAATTGACAAATTGACAATTGACAAATTGACAATTGACAAATTGACAATTGACAAATTGACAATTGACAAATTGACAATTGACAAATTGACAATTGACAAATTGACAATTGACAAATTGACAATTGACAAATTGACAATTGACAAATTGACAATTGACAAATTGACAATTGACAAATTGACAATTGACAAATTGACAATTGACAAATTGACAATTGACAAATTGACAATTGACAAATTGACAATTGACAAATTGACAATTGACAAATTGACAATTGACAAATTGACAATTGACAAATTGACAATTGACAAATTGACAATTGACAAATGGACAATTGACAAATGGACAATTGACAAATTGACAATTGACAAATTGACAATTGACAAATTGACAATTGACAAATTGACAATTGACAAATTGACAATTGACAAATTGACAATTGACAAATTGACAATTGACAAATTGACAATTGACAAATTGACAATTGACAAATTGACAATTGACAAATTGACAATTGACAAATTGACAATTGACAAATTGACAATTGACAAATTGACAATTGACAAATTGACAATTGACAAATTGACAATTGACAAATTGACAATTGACAAATTGACAATTGACAAATTGACAATTGACAAATTGACAATTGACAAATTGACAATTGACAAATTGACAATTGACAAATTGACAATTGACAAATTGACAATTGACAAATTGACAATTGACAAATTGACAATTGACAAATTGACAATTGACAAATTGACAATTGACAAATTGACAATTGACAAATTGACAATTGACAAATTGACAATTGACAAATTGACAATTGACAAATTCACAATTGACAAATTCACAATTGACAAATTCACAATTGACAAATTGACAATTGACAAATTGACAATTGACAAATTGACAATTGACAAATTGACAATTGACAAATTGACAATTGACAAATTGACAATTGACAAATTGACAATTGACAAATTGACAATTGACAAATTGACAATTGACAAATTGACAATTGACAAATTGACAATTGACAAATTGACAATTGACAAATTGACAATTGACAAATTGACAATTGACAAATTGACAATTGACAAATTGACAATTGACAAATTGACAATTGACAAATTGACAATTGACAAATTGACAATTGACAAATTGACAATTGACAATTGACAATTGACAAATTGACAATTGACAATTGACAATTGACAATTGACAAATTGACAATTGACAATTGACAATTGACAAATTGACAATTGACAAATTGACAATTGACAAATTGACAATTGACAAATTGACAATTGACAAATTGACAATTGACAAATTGACAATTGACAAATTGACAATTGACAAATTGACAATTGACAAATTGACAATTGACAAATTGACAATTGACAAATTGACAATTGACAAATTGACAATTGACAAATTGACAATTGACAAATTGACAATTGACAAATTGACAATTGACAAATTGACAATTGACAAATTGACAATTGACAAATTGACAATTGACAAATTGACAATTGACAAATTGACAATTGACAAATTGACAATTGACAAATTGACAATTGACAAATTGACAATTGACAAATTGACAATTGACAAATTGACAATTGACAAATTGACAATTGACAAATTGACAATTGACAAATTGACAATTGACAAATTGACAATTGACAAATTGACAATTGACAAATTGACAATTGACAAATTGACAATTGACAAATTGACAATTGACAAATTGACAATTGACAAATTGACAATTGACAAATTGACAATTGACAAATTGACAATTGACAAATTGACAATTGACAAATTGACAATTGACAAATTGACAATTGACAAATTGACAATTGACAAATTGACAATTGACAAATTGACAATTGACAATTGACAAATTGACAAATTGACAATTGACAAATTGACAAATTGACAATTGACAAATTGACAATTGACAAATTGACAATTGACAAATTGACAAATTGACAATTGACAATTGACAATTGACAAATTGACAATTGACAAATTGACAATTGACAAATTGACAATTGACAAATTGACAATTGACAAATTGACAATTGACAATTGACAAATTGACAATTGACAAATTGACAATTGACAAATTGACAATTGACAAATTGACAATTGACAATTGACAAATTGACAATTGACAAATTGACAATTGACAAATTGACAATTGACAAATTGACAATTGACAAATTGACAATTGACAATTGACAAATTGACAATTGACAAATTGACAATTGACAAATTGACAATTGACAAATTGACAATTGACAAATTGTCAATTTGTCAATTGTCAATTGTCAATTTGTCAATTGTCCATTTGTCAATTGTCAATTTGTCAATTTGTCAATTGTCAATTTGTCAATTGTCAATTTGTCAATTGTCAATTTGTCAATTGTCAATTGTCAATTTGTCAATTGTCAATTTGTCAATTGTCAATTTGTCAATTGTCAATTTGTCAATTGTCAATTTGTCAATTGTCAATTTGTCAATTGTCAATTGTCAATTGTCAATTGTCAATTTGTCAATTGTCAATTTGTCAATTGTCAATTTGTCAATTGTCAATTTGTCAATTGTCAATTTGTCAATTGTCAATTTGTCAATTGTCAATTTGTCAATTGTCAATTTGTCAATTGTCAATTTGTCAATTGTCAATTTGTCAATTGTCAATTTGTCAATTGTCAATTTGTCAATTGTCAATTTGTCAATTGTCAATTTGTCAATTGTCAATTTGTCAATTGTCAATTTGTCAATTGTCAATTTGTCAATTGTCAATTTGTCAATTGTCAATTTGTCAATTGTCAATTTGTCAATTGTCAATTTGTCAATTGTCAATTTGTCAATTGTCAATTTGTCAATTGTCAATTTGTCAATTGTCAATTTGTCAATTGTCAATTTGTCAATTGTCAATTTGTCAATTGTCAATTTGTCAATTGTCAATTTGTCAATTGTCAATTTGTCAATTGTCAATTTGTCAATTGTCAATTGTCAATTTGTCAATTGTCAATTTGTCAATTGTCAATTTGTCAATTGTCAATTGTCAATTTGTCAATTGTCAATTTGTCAATTGTCAATTTGTCAATTGTCAATTGTCAATTTGTCAATTGTCAATTTGTCAATTGTCAATTGTCAATTTGTCAATTGTCAATTTGTCAATTGTCAATTTGTCAATTGTCAATTTGTCAATTGTCAATTTGTCAATTGTCAATTTGTCAATTGTCAATTTGTCAATTGTCAATTTGTCAATTGTCAATTTGTCAATTGTCCATTTGTCAATTGTCAATTTGTCAATTGTCCAATTTGTCAATTGTCAATTTGTCAATTGTCAATTTGTCAATTGTCAATTTGTCAATTGTCAATTTGTCAATTGTCAATTGTCAATTGTCAATTGTCAATTTGTCAATTGTCAATTTGTCAATTGTCAATTTGTCAATTGTCAATTTGTCAATTGTCAATTTGTCAATTGTCAATTTGTCAATTGTCAATTTGTCAATTGTCAATTTGTCAATTGTCAATTTGTCAATTGTCAATTTGTCAATTGTCAATTTGTCAATTGTCAATTTGTCAATTGTCAATTTGTCAATTGTCAATTTGTCAATTGTCAATTTGTCAATTGTCAATTTGTCAATTGTCAATTTGTCAATTGTCAATTTGTCAATTGTCAATTTGTCAATTGTCAATTTGTCAATTGTCAATTTGTCAATTGTCAATTTGTCAATTGTCAATTTGTCAATTGTCAATTTGTCAATTGTCAATTTGTCAATTGTCAATTTGTCAATTGTCAATTTGTCAATTGTCAATTTGTCAATTGTCAATTTGTCAATTGTCAATTTGTCAATTGTCAATTTGTCAATTGTCAATTTGTCAATTGTCAATTTGTCAATTGTCAATTTGTCAATTGTCAATTTGTCAATTGTCAATTTGTCAATTGTCAATTTGTCAATTGTCAATTTGTCAATTGTCAATTTGTCAATTGTCAATTTGTCAATTGTCAATTTGTCAATTGTCAATTTGTCAATTGTCAATTTGTCAATTGTCAATTTGTCAATTTGACAAATTGACAATTGACAATTGTCAATTTGTCAATTTGACAAATTGACAATTGACAAATTGACAATTGACAAATGGACAATTGACAAATTGACAATTGACAAATTGACAATTGACAATTGACAAATTGACAATTGACAAATTGACAATTGACAAATTGACAATTGACAAATTGACAATTGACAAATTGACAATTGACAAATTGACAATTGACAAATTGACAATTGACAAATTGACAATTGACAAATTGACAATTGACAAATTGACAATTGACAAATTGACAATTGACAAATTGACAATTGACAAATTGACAATTGACAAATTGACAATTGACAAATTGACAATTGACAAATTGACAATTGACAATTGACAAATTGACAATTGACAAATTGACAATTGACAAATTGACAATTGACAAATTGACAATTGACAAATTGACAATTGACAAATTGACAATTGACAAATTGACAATTGACAAATTGACAATTGACAAATTGACAATTGACAAATTGACAATTGACAAATTGACAATTGACAAATTGACAATTGACAAATTGACAATTGACAAATTGACAATTGACAATTGACAATTGACAAATTGACAATTGACAATTGACAAATTGACAATTGACAATTGACAAATTGACAATTGACAATTGACAAATTGACAATTGACAAAGTGACAATTGACAAATTGACAATTGACAAATTGCCAAATTGACAATTGACAAATGGACAATTGACAAATTGACAATTGACAAATTGACAAATTGACAATTGACAAATTGACAATTGACAAATTGACAATTGACAAATTGACAATTGACAAATTGACAATTGACAATTGACATTGACAATTGACAATTGACAAATTGACAATTGACAAATTGACAATTGACAATTGACAATTGACAATTGACAAATTGACAATTGACAAATTGACAATTGACAAATTGACAATTGACAAATTGACAATTGACAAATTGACAATTGACAATTGACAAATTGACAATTGACAAATTGACAATTGACAAATTGACAATTGACAAATTGACAATTGACAAATTGTCAATTTGACAATTGTCAATTGTCAATTGTCAATTGTCAATTTGTCAATTGTCAATTTGTCAATTGTCAATTTGTCAATTGTCAATTGTCAATTTGTCAATTGTCAATTGTCAATTGTCAATTGTCAATTTGTCAATTGTCAATTTGTCAATTGTCAATTTGTCAATTGTCAATTTGTCAATTGTCAATTTGTCAATTGTCAATTTGTCAATTGTCAATTTGTCAATTGTCAATTTGTCAATTTGTCAATTGTCAATTTGTCAATTGTCAATTTGTCAATTGTCATTTGTCAATTTGTCAATTGTCAATTTGTCAATTGTCAATTTGTCAATTGTCAATTTGTCAATTGTCAATTTGTCAATTGTCAATTTGTCAATTGTCAATTTGTCAATTGTCAATTTGTCAATTGTCAATTTGTCAATTGTCAATTTGTCAATTGTCAATTTGTCAATTGTCAATTTGTCAATTGTCAATTTGTCAATTGTCAATTTGTCAATTGTCAATTTGTCAATTGTCAATTTGTCAATTGTCAATTTGTCAATTGTCAATTTGTCAATTGTCAATTTGTCAATTGTCAATTTGTCAATTGTCAATTTGTCAATTGTCAATTTGTCAATTGTCAATTTGTCAATTGTCAATTTGTCAATTGTCAATTTGTCAATTGTCAATTTGTCAATTGTCAATTTGTCAATTGTCAATTTGTCAATTGTCAATTTGTCAAGTGTCAATTTGTCAAGTGTCAATTTGTCAAGTGTCAATTGTCAATTTGTCAATTGTCAATTTGTCAATTGTCAATTGTCAATTGTCAATTGTCAATTTGTCAATTGTCAATTGTCAATTGTCAATTGTCAATTTGTCAATTGTCAATTTGTCAATTGTCAATTGTCAATTGTCAATTTGTCAATTGTCAATTTGTCAATTGTCAATTTGTCAATTGTCAATTTGTCAATTGTCAATTTGTCAATTGTCAATTTGTCAATTGTCAATTTGTCAATTGTCAATTTGTCAATTGTCAATTTGTCAATTGTCAATTTGTCAATTGTCAATTTGTCAATTGTCAATTTGTCAATTGTCAATTTGTCAATTGTCAATTTGTCAATTGTCAATTGTCAATTTGTCAATTGTCAATTTGTCAATTGTCAATTTGTCAATTGTCAATTTGTCAATTGTCAATTTGTCAATTGTCAATTTGTCAATTGTCAATTTGTCAATTGTCAATTTGTCAATTGTCAATTTGTCAATTGTCAATTTGTCAATTGTCAATTTGTCAATTGTCAATTTGTCAATTGTCAATTTGTCAATTGTCAATTTGTCAATTGTCAATTTGTCAATTGTCAATTTGTCAATTGTCAATTTGTCAATTGTCAATTTGTCAATTGTCAATTTGTCAATTGTCAATTTGTCAATTGTCAATTTGTCAATTGTCAATTTGTCAATTGTCAATTTGTCAATTGTCAATTTGTCAATTGTCAATTTGTCAATTGTCAATTTGTCAATTGTCAATTTGTCAATTGTCAATTTGTCAATTGTCAATTTGTCAATTGTCAATTTGTCAATTGTCAATTTGTCAATTGTCAATTTGTCAATTGTCAATTTGTCAATTGTCAATTTGTCAATTGTCAATTCAATTGTCAATTGTCAATTGTCAATTTGTCAATTGTCAATTTGTCAATTGTCAATTTGTCAATTGTCAATTTGTCAATTGTCAATTTGTCAATTGTCAATTTGTCAATTGTCAATTTGTCAATTGTCAATTTGTCAATTGTCAATTTGTCAATTGTCAATTTGTCAATTGTCAATTTGTCAATTGTCAATTGTCAATTGTCAATTTGTCAATTGTCAATTTGTCAATTGTCAATTTGTCAATTGTCAATTTGTCAATTGTCAATTGTCAATTGTCAATTGTCAATTGTCAATTGTCAATTTGTCAATTGTCAATTTGTCAATTGTCAATTTGTCAATTGTCAATTTGTCAATTGTCAATTGTCAATTTGTCAATTGTCAATTTGTCAATTGTCAATTTGTCAATTGTCAATTTGTCAATTTGTCAATTGTCAATTTGTCAATTGTCAAATTGACAATTGACAAATTGACAATTGACAAATTGACAATTGACAAATTGACAAATTGACAATTGACAATTGACAATTGACAAATTGACAATTGACAAATTGACAATTGACAAATTGACAATTGACAAATTGACAATTGACAAATTGACAATTGACAAATTGACAATTGACAATTGACAAATTGACAATTGACAAATTGACAATTGACAAATTGACAATTGACAAATTGACAATTGACAAATTGACAATTGACAAATTGACAATTGACAAATTGACAATTGACAAATTGACAATTGACAAATTGACAATTGACAAATTGACAATTGACAAATTGACAATTGACAAATTGACAATTGACAAATTGACAATTGACAAATTGACAATTGACAAATTGACAAATTGACAATTGACAAATTGACAATTGACAATTGACAAATTGACAATTGACAAATTGACAATTGACAAATTGACAATTGACAAATTGACAATTGACAAATTGACAATTGACAAATTGACAATTGACAAATTGACAATTGACAAATTGACAATTGACAAATTGACAATTGACAAATTGACAAATTGACAAATTGACAAATTGACAATTGACAAATTGACAATTGACAAATTGACAATTGACAAATTGACAATTGACAAATTGACAATTGACAAATTGACAATTGACAAATTGACAATTGACAAATTGACAATTGACAAATTGACAATTGACAAATTGACAATTGACAAATTGACAATTTGACAATTGACAAATGGACAATTGACAAATTGACAATTGACAAATTGACAATTGACAAATTGACAATTGACAAATTGACAATTGACAAATTGACAATTGACAAATTGACAATTGACAAATTGACAATTGACAAATTGACAATTGACAAATTGACAATTGACAAATTGACAATTGACAAATTGACAATTGACAAATTGACAATTGACAAATTGACAATTGACAAATTGACAATTGACAAATTGACAATTGACAAATTGACAATTGACAAATTGACAATTGACAAATTGACAATTGACAAATTGACAATTGACAAATTGACAATTGACAAATTGACAATTGACAAATTGACAATTGACAAATTGACAATTGACAAATTGACAATTGACAAATTGACAATTGACAAATTGACAATTGACAAATTCACAATTGACAAATTCACAATTGACAAATTCACAATTGACAAATTCACAATTGACAAATTGACAATTGACAAATTGACAATTGAAAAATTGACAATTGACAAATTGACAATTGACAAATTGACAATTGACAAATTGACAATTGACAAATTGACAATTGACAAATTGACAATTGACAAATTGACAATTGACAAATTGACAATTGACAAATTGACAATTGACAAATTGACAATTGACAAATTGACAATTGACAAATTGACAATTGACAAATTGACAATTGACAAATTGACAATTGACAAATTGACAATTGACAAATTGACAATTGACAAATTGACAATTGACAATTGACAATTGACAATTGACAAATTGACAATTGACAAATTGACAATTGACAAATTGACAATTGACAAATTGACAATTGACAAATTGACAATTGACAAATTGACAATTGACAAATTGACAATTGACAAATTGACAATTGACAAATTGACAATTGACAAATTGACAATTGACAAATTGACAATTGACAAATTGACAATTGACAAATTGACAATTGACAAATTGACAATTGACAAATTGACAATTGACAAATTGACAATTGACAAATCAATTGACAAATTGACAATTGACAAATTGACAATTGACAAATTGACAATTGACAAATTGACAATTGACAAATTGACAATTGACAAATTGACAATTGACAAATTGACAATTGACAAATTGACAATTGACAAATTGACAATTGACAAATTGACAATTGACAAATTGACAATTGACAAATTGACAATTGACAAATTGACAATTGACAAATTGACAATTGACAAATTGACAATTGACAAATTGACAATTGACAAATTGACAATTGACAAATTGACAATTGACAAATTGACAAATTGACAATTGACAAGTGACAATTGACAAATTGACAATTGACAAATTGACAATTGACAAATTGACAAATTGACAATTGACAAATTGACAATTGACAAATTGACAATTGACAAATTGACAATTGACAAATTGACAATTGACAAATTGACAATTGACAATTGACAAATTGACAATTGACAATTGACAAATTGACAATTGACAAATTGACAATTGACAATTGACAAATTGACAATTGACAATTGACAAATTGACAATTGACAAATTGACAATTGACAAATTGACAATTGACAAATTGACAATTGACAATTGACAAATTGACAATTGACAAATTGACAATTGACAAATTGACAATTGACAAATTGACAATTGACAAATTGTCAATTTGTCAATTGTCAATTGTCAATTTGTCAATTGTCCATTTGTCAATTGTCAATTTGTCAATTTGTCAATTGTCAATTTGTCAATTGTCAATTTGTCAATTGTCAATTGTCAATTGTCAATTGTCAATTTGTCAATTGTCAATTTGTCAATTGTCAATTTGTCAATTGTCAATTTGTCAATTGTCAATTTGTCAATTTGTCAATTGTCAATTTGTCAATTGTCAATTTGTCAATTGTCAATTTGTCAATTGTCAATTTGTCAATTGTCCATTTGTCAATTGTCCATTTGTCAATTGTCCATTTGTCAATTGTCAATTTGTCAATTGTCAATTTGTCAATTGTCAATTTGTCAATTGTCAATTTGTCAATTGTCAATTTGTCAATTGTCAATTTGTCAATTGTCAATTTGTCAATTGTCAATTGTCAATTTGTCAATTGTCAATTTGTCAATTGTCAATTTGTCAATTGTCAATTTGTCAATTGTCAATTTGTCAATTGTCAATTTGTCAATTGTCAATTTGTCAATTGTCAATTTGTCAATTGTCAATTTGTCAATTGTCAATTTGTCATTGTCAATTTGTCAATTGTCAATTTGTCAATTGTCAATTTGTCAATTGTCAATTTGTCAATTGTCAATTTGTCAATTGTCAATTTGTCAATTGTCAATTTGCCAATTGTCAATTTGTCAATTGTCAATTTGTCAATTGTCAATTTGTCAATTGTCAATTTGTCAATTGTCAATTTGTCAATTGTCAATTTGTCAATTGTCAATTTGTCAATTGTCAATTTGTCAATTGTCAATTTGTCAATTGTCAATTTGTCAATTGTCAATTTGTCAATTGTCAATTTGTCAATTGTCAATTTGTCAATTGTCAATTTGTCAATTGTCAATTTGTCAATTGTCAATTTGTCAATTGTCAATTTGTCAATTGTCAATTTGTCAATTGTCAATTTGTCAATTGTCAATTTGTCAATTGTCAATTTGTCAATTGTCAATTTGTCAATTGTCAATTTGTCAATTGTCAATTTGTCAATTGTCAATTTGTCAATTGTCAATTTGTCAATTGTCAATTTGTCAATTGTCAATTTGTCATTGTCAATTTGTCAATTGTCAATTTGTCAATTGTCAATTTGTCAATTGTCAATTTGTCAATTGTCAATTTGTCAATTGTCATTTGTCAATTGTCAATTTGTCAATTGTCAATTTGTCAATTGTCAATTTGTCAATTGTCAATTTGTCAATTGTCAATTTGTCAATTGTCAATTTGTCAATTGTCAATTTGTCAATTGTCAATTTGTCAATTGTCAATTTGTCAATTGTCAATTTGTCAATTGTCAATTTGTCATTGTCAATTTGTCAATTGTCAATTTGTCAATTGTCAATTTGTCAATTGTCAATTTGTCAATTGTCAATTTGTCAATTGTCAATTTGTCAATTGTCAATTTGTCAATTGTCAATTTGTCAATTGTCAATTTGTCAATTGTCAATTTGTCAATTGTCAATTTGTCAATTGTCAATTTGTCAATTGTCAATTTGTCAATTGTCAATTTGTCAATTGTCAATTTGTCAATTGTCAATTTGTCAATTGTCAATTTGTCAATTGTCAATTTGTCAATTGTCAATTTGTCAATTGTCAATTTGTCAATTGTCAATTTGTCAATTGTCAATTTCATTGTCAATTGTCAATTTGTCAATTGTCAATTTGTCAATTGTCAATTGTCAATTGTCATTTGTCAATTGTCAATTTGTCAATTGTCAATTTGTCAATTGTCAATTTGTCAATTGTCAATTTGTCAATTGTCATTTGTCAATTGTCAATTTGTCAATTGTCATTTGTCAATTGTCAATTTGTCAATTGTCAATTTGTCAATTGTCAATTTGTCAATTGTCAAATTGTCAATTGTCAATTTGTCAATTGTCAATTGTCAATTGTCAATTTGTCAATTGTCAATTTGTCAATTGTCAATTGTCAATTGTCAATTGTCAATTTGTCAATTGTCAATTTGTCAATTGTCAATTTGTCAATTGTCAATTTGTCAATTGTCAATTTGTCAATTGTCAATTTGTCAATTGTCAATTTGTCAATTGTCAATTTGTCAATTGTCAATTTGTCAATTCAATTGTCAATTTGTCAATTGTCAATTTGTCAATTGTCAATTTGTCAATTGTCAATTTGTCAATTGTCATTGTCAATTGTCAATTGTCAATTGTCAATTTGTCAATTGTCAATTTGTCAATTGTCAATTTGTCAATTGTCAATTTGTCAATTGTCAATTGTCAATTGTCAATTTGTCAATTGTCATTGTCAATTGTCAATTTGTCAATTGTCAATTTGTCATTGTCAATTTGTCAATTGTCAATTTGTCAATTGTCAATTGTCATTGTCAATTGTCAATTGTCAATTGTCAATTGTCAATTGTCAATTTGTCAATTGTCAATTTGTCAATTGTCAATTTGTCAATTGTCAATTTGTCAATTGTCAATTTGTCAATTGTCAATTTGTCAATTGTCAATTTGTCAATTGTCAATTTGTCAATTGTCAATTTGTCAATTGTCAATTTGTCAATTGTCAATTTGTCAATTGTCAATTTGTCAATTGTCAATTTGTCAATTGTCAATTTGTCAATTGTCATTTGTCAATTGTCAATTTGTCAATTGTCAATTTGTCAATTGTCAATTTGTCATTGTCAATTTGTCAATTGTCAATTTGTCAATTGTCAATTTGTCAATTGTCAATTTGTCAATTGTCAATTTGTCAATTGTCAATTTGTCAATTGTCAATTTGTCAATTGTCAATTTGTCAATTGTCAATTGTCAATTGTCAATTTGTCAATTGTCAATTGTCAATTGTCAATTTGTCAATTGTCAATTTGTCAATTGTCAATTTGTCAATTGTCAATTTGTCAATTGTCAATTTGTCAATTGTCAATTTGTCAATTGTCAATTGTCAATTGTCAATTTGTCAATTGTCAATTTGTCAATTGTCAATTTGTCAATTGTCAATTTGTCAATTGTCAATTTGTCAATTGTCAATTTGTCAATTGTCAATTTGTCAATTGTCAATTTGTCAATTGTCAATTTGTCAATTGTCAATTTGTCAATTGTCAATTTGTCAATTGTCAATTTGTCAATTGTCAATTTGTCAATTGTCAATTTGTCAATTGTCAATTTGTCAATTGTCAATTTGTCAATTGTCAATTTTGTCAATTGTCAATTTGTCAATTGTCAATTTGTCAATTGTCAATTTGTCAAATTGTCCAATTTGTCAATTGTCAATTTGTCAATTGTCAATTTGTCAATTGTCAATTTGTCAATTGTCAATTTGTCAATTGTCAATTTGTCAATTGTCAATTTGTCAATTGTCAATTTGTCAATTGTCAATTTGTCAATTGTCAATTTGTCAATTGTCAATTTGTCAATTGTCAATTTGTCAATTGTCAAAATGTCAATTGTCAATTTGTCAATTGTCAATTTGTCAATTGTCAATTTGTCAATTGTCAATTTGTCAATTGTCAATTTGTCAATTGTCAATTTGTCAATTGTCAATTTGTCAATTGTCAATTTGTCAATTGTCAATTTGTCAATTGTCAATTTGTCAATTGTCAATTTGTCAATTGTCAATTTGTCAATTGTCAATTTGTCATTGTCAATTTGTCAATTGTCAATTTGTCAATTGTCAATTTGTCAATTGTCAATTTGTCAATTGTCAATTTGTCAATTGTCAATTTGTCAAGTGTCAATTTGTCAATTGTCAATTTCATGTCAATTGTCAATTTGTCAATTGTCAATTGTCATTGTCAATTGTCAATTGTCAATTTGTCAATTGTCAATTTGTCAATTGTCAATTTGTCAATTGTCAATTTGTCAATTGTCAATTTGTCAATTGTCAATTGTCAATTGTCATTTGTCAATTGTCAATTTGTCAATTGTCAATTTGTCAATTGTCAATTGTCAATGTCATTGTCAATTGTCAATTTGTCAATTGTCAATTTCATTGTCAATTGTCAATTGTCAATTTGTCAATTGTCAATTTGTCAATTGTCAATTGTCATTTGTCAATTGTCAATTTGTCAATTGTCAATTTGTCAATTGTCAATTTGTCAATTGTCAATTTGTCAATTGTCAATTTGTCAATTGTCAATTTGTCAATTGTCAATTTGTCAATTGTCAATTTGTCAATTGTCAATTGTCAATTGTCAATTGTCAATTTGTCAATTGTCAATTTGTCAATTGTTCAATTTGTCAATTTGTCAATTGTCAATTTGTCAATTGTCAATTTGTCAATTGTCAATTTGTCAATTGTCAATTTGTCAATTGTCAATTTGTCATTGTCAATTTGTCAATTGTCAATTTGTCAATTGTCAATTTGTCAATTGTCAATTTGTCAAATTGTCAATTTGTCAATTGTCAATTTGTCAATTGTCAATTTGTCAATTGTCAATTTGTCAATTGTCAATTTGTCAATTGTCAATTTGTCAATTGTCAATTTGTCAATTGTCAATTGTCAATTGTCAATTTGTCAATTGTCATTTGTCAATTGTCAATTGTCATTGTCATTTGTCAATTGTCAATTTGTCAATTGTCAATTTGTCAATTGTCAATTTGTCAATTGTCAATTTGTCAATTGTCAATTTGTCAATTGTCAATTTGTCAATTGTCAATTTGTCAATTGTCAATTTGTCAATTGTCATGTCAATTTGTCAATTGTCAATTTGTCAATTGTCAATTTGTCAATTGTCAATTTGTCAATTGTCAATTTGTCAATTGTCAATTGGTCAATTTGTCAATTGTCATTGTCAATTTGTCAATTGTCAATTTGTCAATTGTCAATTTGTCAATTGTCCAATTTGTCAATTGTCACTTGTCAATTTGTCAATTGTCAATTTGTCAATTGTCAATTGTCTTTTGGTCAATTGTCAATTTGTCAATTGTCAATTTGTCAATTGTCAATTTGTCAATTGGCAATTGTCAATTGTCAAATTTGTCAATTGTCAATTTTGTCATTGTCATTTGTCAATTGTCAATTTGTCAATTGTCAATTTGTCAATTGTCAATTTGTCAATTGTCAATTTGTCAATTGTCAATTTGTCAATTGTCAATTTGTCAATTGTCAATTTGTCAATTGTCATTTGTCAATTGTCATTTGTCAATTGTCAATTTGTCAATTGTCAATTTGTCAATTGTCAATTTGTCAATTGTCAATTTGTCAATTGTCACTTTGTCAATTGTCAATTTGTCAATTGTCAATTTGTCAATTGTCAATTTGTCAATTGTCAATTTGTCAATTGTCAATTTGTCAATTGTCAATTTGTCAATTGTCAATTTGTCAATTGTCAATTTGTCAATTGTCAATTTGTCAATTGTCAATTTGTCAATTGTCAATTTGTCAATTGTCAATTTGTCAATTGTCAATTTGTCAATTGTCAATTTGTCAATTGTCAATTTGTCAATTGTCAATTTGTCAATTGTCATTTGTCAATTGTCAATTTGTCAATTGTCAATTTGTCAATTGTCAATTTGTCAATTGTCAATTTGTCAATTGTCAATTTGTCAATTGTCAATTTGTCAATTGTCAATTTGTCAATTGTCAATTTGTCAATTGTCAATTTGTCAATTGTCAATTTGTCAATTGTCAATTTGTCAATTGTCAATTTGTCAATTGTCAATTTGTCAATTGTCAATTTGTCAATTGTCAATTTGTCAATTGTCAATTTGTCAATTGTCAATTTGTCAATTGTCAATTTGTCAATTGTCAATTTGTCAATTTGTCATTTGTCAATTTGTCAATTGTCAATTTGTCAATTGTCAATTTGTCAATTGTCAATTTGTCAATTGTCAATTTGCAATTGTCAATTTGTCAATTGTCAATTTGTCAATTGTCAATTTGTCAATTGTCAATTTGTCAATTGTCAATTTGTCAATTGTCAATTTGTCAATTGTCAATTTGTCAATTGTCAATTTGTCAATTGTCAATTTGTCAATTGTCAATTTGTCAATTGTCAATTTGTCAATTGTCAATTTGTCAATTGTCAATTTGTCAATTGTCAATTTGTCAATTGTCAATTTGTCAATTGTCAATTTGTCAATTGTCAATTTGTCAATTGTCAATTTGTCAATTGTCAATTTGTCAATTGTCAATTTGTCAATTGTCAATTTGTCAATTGTCAATTTGTCAATTGTCAATTTGTCAATTGTCAATTTGTCAATTGTCAATTTGTCAATTGTCAATTTGTCAATTGTCAATTTGTCAATTGTCAATTTGTCAATTTGTCAATTGTCAATTTTTTGTCAATTGTCAATTTGTCATTGTCAATTTGTCAATTGTCAATTTGTCAATTGTCAATTTGTCAATTGTCAATTTGTCAATTGTCAATTTGTCAATTGTCAATTTGTCAATTGTCAATTTGTCAATTGTCAATTTGTCAATTGTCAATTTGTCATTGTCAATTTGTCAATTGTCAATTTGTCAATTGTCAATTTGTCAATTGTCAATTTGTCAATTGTCAATTTGTCAAT
This sequence comes from Asobara japonica, assembly GCA_026005395.1. NCBI lineage: Eukaryota > Metazoa > Arthropoda > Insecta > Hymenoptera > Braconidae > Asobara > Asobara japonica. The sequence goes on from BQMI01000076.1 coordinate 416,922, forward strand.
TGTCAATTTGTCAATTGTCAATTTGTCAATTGTCAATTTGTCAATTGTCAATTTGTCAATTGTCAATTTGTCAATTGTCAATTTGTCAATTGTCAATTTGTCAATTGTCAATTTGTCAATTGTCAATTTGTCAATTGTCAATTTGTCAATTGTCAATTTGTCAATTGTCATTTGTCAATTGTCAATTTGTCAATTGTCAATTTGTCAATTGTCAATTCGTCAATTGTCAATTTGTCAATTGTCAATTTGTCAATTGTCAATTTGTCAATTGTCAATTTGTCAATTGTCAATTTGTCAATTGTCAATTTGTCAATTGTCAATTTGTCAATTGTCAATTTGTCAATTGTCAATTTGTCAATTGTCAATTTGTCAATTGTCAATTTGTCAATTGTCAATTTGTCAATTGTCAATTTGTCAATTGTCAATTTGTCAATTGTCAATTTGTCAATTGTCAATTTGTCAATTGTCAATTTGTCAATTGTCAATTTGTCAATTGTCAATTTGTCAATTGTCAATTTGTCAATTGTCAATTTGTCAATTGTCAATTTGTCAATTGTCAATTTGTCAATTGTCAATTTGTCAATTGTCAATTTGTCAATAGTCAATTTGTCAATTGTCAATTTGTCAATTGTCAATTTGTCAATTGTCAATTTGTCAATTGTCAATTTGTCAATTGTCAATTTGTCAATTGTCAATTGTCAATTGTCAATTTGTCAATTGTCAATTCGTCAATTGTCAATTTGTCAATTGTCAATTTGTCAATTGTCAATTTGTCAATTGTCAATTTGTCAATTGTCAATTTGTCAATTGTCAATTTGTCAATTGTCATTTGTCAATTGTCAATTTGTCAATTGTCAATTTGTCAATTGTCAATTTGTCAATTGTCAATTTGTCAATTGTCAATTTGTCAATTGTCAATTTGTCAATTGTCAATTTGTCAATTGTCAATTTGTCAATTGTCAATTTGTCAATTGTCAATTTGTCAATTGTCAATTTGTCAATTGTCAATTTGTCATTGTCAATTTGTCAATTGTCATTTGTCAATTGTCAATTTGTCAATTGTCAATTTGTCAATAGTCAATTTGTCAATTGTCAATTTGTCATTGTCAATTTGTCAATTGTCAATTTGTCAATTGTCAATTTGTCAATTGTCAATTTGTCAATTGTCAATTTGTCAATTGTCAATTTGTCATTGTCATTTGTCAATTGTCATTTGTCAATTGTCAATTTGTCAATTGTCAATTTGTCAATTGTCAATTTGTCAATTGCAAATTGACAATTGCATTGTCATTTGTCAATTGACAAATTGACATTGACAAATTGACAATTGACAAATGGACAATTGACAAATTGACAATTGACAAATTGACAATTGACAATTGACAAATTGGACAATTGAACAAATTGGACAATTGACAAATTGACAAGTGACAAATTGACAATTGGACAAATTGACAATTGACAAATTGACAATTGACAAATTGACAATTGACAATTGACAAATTGACAATTGACAAATTGACAATTGACAAATTGACAAATTGACAATTGACAAATTGACAATTGACAAATTGACAATTGACAAATTGACAATTGACAAATTGACAATTGACAAATTGACAATTGACAAATTGACTATTGACAAATTGACTATTGACAAATTGACTATTGACAAATTGACAATTGACAAATTGACTATTGACAAATTGACAATTGACAAATTGACAATTGACAAATTGACAATTGACAAATTGACAATTGACAAATTGACAATTGACAAATTGACAATTGACAAATTGACAATTGACAAATTGACAATTGACAAATTGACAATTGACAAATTGACAATTGACAAATTGACAATTGACAAATTGACAATTGACAAATTGACAATTGACAAATTGACAATTGACAAATTGACAATTGACAAATTGACAATTGACAAATTGACAAATTGACAATTGACAAATTGACTATTGACAAATTGACAATTGACAAATTGACAATTGACAAATTGACAATTGACAAATTGACAATTGACAAATTGACAATTGACAATTGACAATTGACAAATTGACAATTGACAAATTGACAATTGACAAATTGACAATTGACAAATTGACAATTGACAAATTGACAATTGACAAATTGACAATTGACAAATTGACAATTGACAAATTGACAATTGACAAATTGACAATTGACAAATTGACAATTGACAAATTGACAATTGACAAATTGACAATTGACAAATTGACAATTGACAAATTGACAAATTGACAATTGACAAATTGACATGACAATTGACAATTGACAAATTGACAATTGACAAATTGACAATTGACAAATTGACAATTGACAAATTGCAATTGACAAATTGACAATTGACAATTGAACAATTGACAAATTGACAATTGACAAATTGACAATTGACAAATTGACAATTGACAAATTGACAATTGACAAATTGACAATTGACAAATTGACAATTGACAAATTGACAATTGACAAATTGACATTGACAAATTGACAATTGACAAATTGACAATTGACAAATTGACAATTGACAAATTGACAATTGACGAATTGACAATTGACAAATTGACAATTGACAAATTGACAATTGACAAATTGACAATTGACAAATTGACAATTGACAAATTGACAATTGACAAATTGACAATTGACAAATTGACAATTGACAAATTGACAATTGACAAATTGACAATTGACAAATTGACAATTGACAAATTGACAATTGACAAATTGACAATTGACAAATTGACAATTGACAAATTGACAATTGACAATTGACAAATTGACAATTGACAAATTGACAATTGACAAATTGACAATTGACAAATTGACAATTGACAAATTGACAATTGACAAATTGACAATTGACAAATTGACAATTGACAATTGACAAATTGACAATTGACAATTGACAAATTGACAATTGACAAATTGACAATTGACAAATTGACAATTGACAAATGACATTGACAATTGACAAATTGACAATTGACAAATTGACAATTGACAAATTGACAATTGACAAATTGACAATTGACAAATTGACAATTGACAAATTGACAATTGACAAATTGACAATTGACAAATTGACAATTGACAAATTGACAATTGACAATTGACAATTGACAAATTGACAATTGACAAATTGACAATTGACAAATTGACAATTGACAAATTGACAATTGACAAATTGACAATTGACAAATTGACAATTGACAAATTGACAATTGACAAATTGACAATTGACAAATTGACAATTGACAAATTGACAATTGACAATTGACAATTGACAATTGACAATTGACCAATTGACAATTGACAAATTGACAAATTGACAATTGACAAATTGACAAATTGACAATTGACAAATTGACAATTGACAAATTGACAATTGACAATTGACAATTGACAAATTGACAATTGACAAATTGACAATTGACAAATTGACAATTGACAAATTGACAATTGACAATTGACAAATTGACAATTGACAAATTGACAATTGACAAATTGACAATTGACAAATTGACAATTGACAAATTGACAAATTGACAATTGACAAATTGACAATTGACAAATTGACAATTGACAAATTGACAATTGACAAATTGACAATTGACAAATTGACAATTGACAAATTGACAATTGACAAATTGACAATTGACAAATTGACAATTGACAAATTGACAATTGACAAATTGACAATTGACAAATTGACAAATTGACAATTGACAAATTGACAATTGACAAATTGACAATTGACAAATTGACAATTGACAAATTGACAATTGACAAATTGACAAATTGACAAATTGACAATTGACAAATTGACAATTGACAAATTGACAATTGACAAATTGACAATTGACAAATTGACAATTGACAAATTGACAATTGACAAATTGACAATTGACAATTGACAAATTGACAATTGACAAATTGACAATTGACAAATTGACAATTGACAAATTGACAATTGACAAATTGACAAATTGACAAATTGACAATTGACAATTGACAAATTGACAATTGACAAATTGACAATTGACAAATTGACAATTGACAATTGACAATTGACAAATTGACAATTGACAATTGACAAATTGACAATTGACAATTGACAAATTGACAAATTGACAAATTGACAATTGACAATTGACAATTGACAATTGACAAATTGACAATTGACAAATTGACAATTGACAAATTGACAATTGACAAATTGACAAATTGACAAATTGACAATTGACAAATTGACAATTGACAAATTGACAAGTTGACAAATTGACAAGTTGACAAATTGACAAGTTGACAAATTGACAAGTTGACAAATTGACAAGTTGACAAATTGACAAGTTGACAAATTGACAAGTTGACAAATTGACAAGTTGACAAATTGACAAGTTGACAAATTGACAAGTTGACAAATTGACAAGTTGACAAATTGACAAGTTGACAAATTGACAAGTTGACAAATTGACAAGTTGACAAATTGACAATTGACAATTGACAATTGACAATTGAAATTGACAATTGACAAATTGACAATTGACAAATTGACAATTGACAAATTGACAATTGACAAATTGACAATTGACAAATTGACAATTGACAAATTGACAATTTGACAAATTGACAATTGACAAATTGACAATTGACAAATTGACAATTGACAAATTGACAATTGACAAATTGACAAATTGACAAATTGACAAGTTGACAAATTGACAAGTTGACAAATTGACAAGTTGACAAATTGACAAGTTGACAAATTGACAAGTTGACAAATTGACAAGTTGACAAATTGACAAGTTGACAAATTGACAAGTTGACAAATTGACAAGTTGACAAATTGACAAGTTGACAAATTGACAAGTTGACAAATTGACAAGTTGACAAATTGACAAGTTGACAAATTGACAAGTTGACAAATTGACAAGTTGACAAATTGACAAGTTGACAAATTGACAAGTTGACAAATTGACAAGTTGACAAATTGACAAGTTGACAATTGACAAGTTGACAAATTGACAATTGACAAATTGACAATTGACAAATTGACAATTGGACAAATTGACAATATTGACAAATTGACAATTGACAAATTGACAATTGACAAATTGACAATTGACAAATTGCAATTGACAAGTTGACAATTGACAAATTGACAATTGACAAATGACAATTGACAAATTGACAATTGACAAATTGACAATTGACAAATTGACAATTGACAAATTGACAATTGACAATTGACAAGTGACAAATTGACAAATTGACAATTGACATTGGTACAAATTGACAATTGACAAATGTGACAATTGACAAAAAATTGGGGGGGGGGGGGGACAATTGACAAATTGACAATTGACAAATTGACAATTGACAAATTGGACAATTGACAAATTGTACAATTGACAAATTGAACAATTGACAAATTGACAATTGACAAATTGGGACATTGACAAATTGACAATTGACAAATTGACAATTGACAAATTGACATTGACAATTGACAATTGACAATTGACAATTGACAATTGACAATTGACAAATTGACAATTGACAAATTGGCAATTGACAAATTGACAATTGACAAATTGACAATTGACAAATTGACAATTGACAATTGACAATTGACAATTGACAAATTGACAATTGACAAATTGACAATTGACAAATTGACAATTGACAAATTGACATTGACAAATTGACAATTGACAAATTGACAATTGACAAATTGACAATTGACAAATTGACAATTGACAAATTGACAATTGACAAATTGACAATTGACAAATTGACAATTGACAAATTGACATTGACAAATTGACAATTGACAATTGACAATTGACAAATTGACAATTGACAAATT